>OV839566.1:81673480-82273480 GCA_929447395.1 Epistrophe grossulariae
AAACTGGACAAATACATGTGAAATCGAACTTGGAGAAATGTAAACAAATGCTCTTCTCAGTGCAATGTGGATTTTTAATATTTTCTGTGATTTTTTATATAAATAACCTTGATAAGTTATTGAAATTGATTTATTGTTAAATTGGTGTTATTGACTATCGTTTTTTACGTTTTTATTGGAAAACAAACAAGCATCGTATTGGAAAAATATTTGGCGTTTGTTTACCTTTCAGACCCAGCTGTTTCCTATTTTTTTTTTTTTATCTTTGATCTTTTATTAGGCGGTTTTTATTATGACCCATGATCCATATGGATCATTCTTCGAAATTAAAACAGCCTCACAGTGGCAAGAAGCAGCAGTCTGTTTCGGGTCATGAAACGTGAACCCGATAAAGAGCAGGTGTTGTTGTTGTTATGTATGTTATTTGATGATCTACATAGATCAGTTCTAATAATAAAAAACGGCTATTGTAAGATCTGAAAAACGTCTGTACTTAGCTTTAAGCATAGTACGCAGCTGAAGCATAGTACGCTGCTGATGCGGAACGAAATTTTTCTGTGATCTCCAAAGCAGACAACGAAACGCTTACGAAAACACAACGGAAAATTTCCTTGGAAAGTTTCACCAATTTCAAAAACAAAACAAAATATAAACTTAAAATATAATAGAAAACATGATGTTTTAGTATTAAAACGAATGTATTTTTCTTGTTTAATTTTAGTGTTTCAATCTTTTTATTGGAAACTTAAAATATGGCGTCTTATCGCGTCTACAATAATTTTTGAATTGAATTCTTTCTGTTAGAAGATGAGACAGTAATACTTTTCATCTCTTTTTGATAACTGAAGTTCCCGCCTTTCACAGGAAAGGTGTACGACACCTATCTGCTCTATCACTCTATAATAATTTTTATACTGCAATGTAAAAAAATAATAAACAAAAAAAAAAAAACACGAATAAAACTCAAATGTCATTTTCCGCACACAATACTAGCATAGAGAAATATATTATCTAGAGAACCGACTTCAGGGCTTTTTCTCTTTCACCCTACAAGCTGCACTGCATAGAGTACCTATATTATCTAGAGAACCGACTTAAGGGGTTTGTTCTCTTTCGACCTACAAGCTGCTAGAACACTGAAATCTACTTTTTCATAAGCATGTATTAGTGGTCCCGTGCATTTTAAATGGGAGCCCATGCCAACACTTCTTTGAGCAAAAGTAGACACGCTCAGTTTGAAATATGGAGGATTATGCGCTCAGATATTCAAAATAAGAGTCCGTTAAATTCAAAAAATAAAAATTAAATTAATTTTTTGCTTTTTGATTTTTATCTTTTTGACGGATGCTTGGAAAAATCTCAAAATCATACAGATGTTAGATATTGGTTATCTAATTGTTTTGTAAAATTTTTAGATTTTTCAATTTTTTTTTAACCGAGATATGGACATACTTCTGTTGTTTTATTTATCACCTCATAACTCTTAAGTTATTGCATCCATAGGATTAGTTTTTAATTCGCATCTAGAAAAATAGACAATTAATTTGATATATAATACATAACTGTACACCCTACACGACCTTCACAATAGTTAAATAAGAAACCAAAAAAATCTCGGAAAAATTGAAAAAAAATGGGGTTGTTGTTCATTGCCAACCGACGTGTTTCAGTGGGAATTGCCCAATTTTTGCTAAAATTGAAAAACACCCGATTTTCGGTCACTTAAAAGCTTATATCTTTGGATCCAATGGTTGGATTTTCAAATTTTAAAATTCAAATTAAAGCCAGAATGATAGTCGAGTACCAGCTATAAAAAAATTTCAAAACCGTCAAAAATTTTTTACTAAAAAAATTTAATTAATTTTTGGAGAATAATTTTCATCGAGGCAAACGTAACGAAGAAGAGGAATACACAAGAAAAAAAAGAAAAAAAAGTTTGCTATTAAGAATATACTGGTTGGAGGGAGATAGTTATTCTAAAGACGGTGGAGTGTGTACAACAAAACAGCATAACCTTGGCAAATTGGGTTAGCATCGGGAAAAAATTTGCTATACATATGTAGGTATGCATGTTTGTGGTAGGTATTTTTCATTCATAATTTGTTAAGGTGCCTTCATATGCTTAGTTTGGTTAGCTGATAACTTTTATTCTAATAGTCGGATCGTTAAGGTTGAGGTCTTTAAATTCAGGTTGAATATCAGGCTACATATTTCTTACAAAATCATTGCAGAGTAACACAAAAGTATGTTTACAATACAATATGTGTAAGATACAATATATAATTAATTATCATTAATCATTAATTTTGTCTAAAAATTCAGGTTGAATATCAGGCTATGTACATATTTTTTACAAAATCATTGCAGAGTGACATAAAAGTATGTTTACAATACACATACGGTATGTGTAAGATACAATTGATTATTAACTATAGTCAATAGCTTTAAAGATTGTAAAAGAAAGAAAAGAAATGGCTACTACCTTAATAGACAAAATTAATGATTAATGATAATTATTAATATATTGTACCTATCTTACACATATTGGGGCATATTCATAGATGTTTGCTAAACTCTTGCTAAGTTGTTACTAAGCAAGGCCAGAGTTTAGGCTATTCATAAATAAATTTAAACCCAAGTTTAGGGCTAAACCTGTGGTCTAACTATAAACATAGGAAATGCTGTGTTTAAGTAGTTATTATCACAGCCAAATGTCGAATTAATTTTTTTCGCGAATTAAAAAGCTGAAAAAGTAATTCATAACAAATAAATGTAAACTTATCGTCCAGAAAAATGTCGATTGACACCGCAATTGAAGAAGATATATAAGCTATTGACTATAGTTAATAATCAATTGTATCTTACACATACTGTATGTGTATTGTAAACATACTTTTATGTCACTCTGCAATGATTTTGTAAAAAATATGTACATAGCCTGATATTCAACCTGAATTTTTAGACAAAATTAATGATTAATGATAATTAATTATATATTGTATCTTACACATATTGTATTGTAAACATACTTTTGTGTTACTCTGCAATGATTTTGTAAGAAATATGTAGCCTGATATTCAACCTGAATTTTAAGACCTCAACCTTAACGATCCGACTATTAGAATAAAAGTTATCAGCCAACCAAACTAAGCATATGAAGGCACCTTAACAAATTATGAATGAAAAATACCCACCTACATACTTGGACATTGAGTGAATAATACCCTTTTCTATTCAGGAAATGTCCTGCAGAAACTTCCCCAACGATCTTAGCCGGACACTTTATGCGTATGTGGGTACAATCTATAGTGCCAATCACTCCGGGAAATGCAGCTATTTGGAAAAAATCTGATTTCGTCTTCTGAAATTCCTGACTTGTTGATGGGAATTTTACAAAGTTCGGCAACTGTAGTGCCAGTTTTCTTGCAATTTTGGCGATTATTCTGCTAACCGTTGGTTGCGAAATACCATGAAGATCAGCTTAAATAAAAATAAGGGGTTTATATATATATGTAGTTATATATGCTGCTCTAGAAATAGATAGATTTTTCCTTACCTATATCACTCTGGTGGACATTTCTACCAAAAAATCTTAATGCTGTTAAAACCTGGAGGCTGCCAGAAACAGGTAATCCTCTTTTACTTGGTAGTTCTCCAATATTAAGTAAATTTATGATGAATGTGACCGTTTCTTTGTCCAAACGATATCTTTCGTAGAAATCCTTATCGCTTAATTCAAATGGATTGAACCGTGTTTTGTATATTTTTCTTTTTCTTGTTGGGACATTTTGCATTTCACTAAATAATTCAAACTCCTCTAAAATATCCATATCTTCTTCAATTGCGGTGTCAATCGACATTTTTCTGGACGATAAGTTTACATTTATTTGTTATGAATTACTTTTTCAGCTTTTTAATTCGCGAAAAAAATTAATTTGACATTTGGCTGTGATAATAACTACTTAAACACAGCATTTCCTATGTTTATAGTTAGACCACAGGTTTAGCCCTAAACTTGGGTTTAAATTTATTTATGAATAGCCTAAACTCTGGACTTGCTTAGTAACAACTTAGCAAGAGTTTAGCAAACATCTATGAATATGCCCCAATATGTGTAAGATAGGTACAATATATTAATAATTATCATTAATCATTAATTTTGTCTATTAAGGTAGCCATTTCTTTTGTTTCTTTTACAATCTTTAAAGCTATTGACTATAGTTAATAATCAATTGTATCTTACACATACCGTATGTGTATTGTAAACATACTTTTATGTCACTCTGCAATGATTTTGTAAAAAATATGTACATAGCCTGATATTCAACCTGAATTTTTAGACAAAATTAATGATTAATGATAATTAATTATATATTGTATCTTACACATATTGTATTGTAAACATACTTTTGTGTTACTCTGCAATGATTTTGTAAGAAATATGTAGCCTGATATTCAACCTGAATTTAAAGACCTCAACCTTAACGATCCGACTATTAGAATAAAAGTTATCAGCCAACCAAACTAAGCATATGAAGGCACCTTAACAAATTATGAATGAAAAATACCTACCACAAACATGCATACCTACATATGTATAGCAAATTTTTTCCCGATGCGAACCCAATTTGCCAAGGTTATGCTGTTTTGTTGTACACACTCCACCGTCTTTAGAATAACTATCTCCCTCCAACCAGTATATTCTTAATAGCAAACATTTTTTTTATTTTTTTTCTTGTGTATTCCTCTTCTTCGTTACGTTTGCCTCGATGAAAATTATTCTCCAAAAATTAATTAAATTTTTTTAGTAAAAAATTTTTGACGGTTTTGAAAATTTTTTTTATAGCTGGTACTCGACTATCATTCTGGCTTTAATTTGAATTTTAAATTTTGAAAATCCAACCATTGGATCCAAAGATATAAGCCTTTAAATGATCGCAAATCGGGTGTTTTTCAATTTTTCAACTTTTTGAGCTACTGGCACCAATTGTTGTTGTATCAACAATTCACACGTATTCATGGACAGAGAATTTAAGAGAGTTTCTCTCATTGAGCTAAAATAAATTTTGATGGTGTTTCAGGCAAGGGGGGTACGAGTCGGTTCTATAGATAATATAGGTACTCTATGGTACTAGGCTTGAATTAATTATACAGACTATTTATTGTGTGCGGAAAAATGAAATTTGAGTTTTATTTTTTGTTTTTTTTTGTTTATCATTTTCTTACATCATGGGTTTCTCAGATTTTTTGCTTTTATGTTTGATTTTGTTTTTGGAATTAGTGAAACTCTCCAAGGATATTTTCCGTTGTGTTTTCGCAAACGTTTCGTTGTCTGTTTGGAGATCACAGGAAATTTTCGTTTCGCATCAGTAGCGTACTAGGCTTAAGGAAGAGGTATATATCACATATACACAGTCGCGTACGCAGTATTTTTTTTTGGGGGGGGTATTTATTTTAGTTCTGTTTTGTCCTTATTGACCGCAATAATTCATAAATAAAAACAAACTCACTAAAAATTTAATTTTAAAAGTCAATTTTTTATTTTAATATTGAATGCATTTCGGTCTAATTTGCAGACCATCTTCAGCGAAATACGCAAATATACTACAAAGGAAAGAATACAATAGATAAACAAAAAGAAAAAACAAGAATAATTACAAAGTTTGACAAGTTAAGAAATTTACGATGTAAACAAAAGAAATACTCAAATTTTAACATTACTTCGCAAGAGAAAATAAAAAAGACTCGAACAGAACCTAAAATAAATATCTTTGACCACAAAGTTTGTTCATTCCTATGGTGATTAAAAACTAGAGAAAATTTAACCAAACAAGGGTACTTCCAAAACAGCTGTTGTGCATCACATTTTTTTTGTTGGAATCTTAGAGCGAAATAAATAAATCACAAACAGATTTCACTTTAAATATGGTTTATTTATGTATACAATTAATAAAATTGTATCTACATAGGTGTGTGTATCTACTGGAATAATACAAATATAAAAATTAATTTCCAAGAATCCATAATATTCAATTGAATCTGGATGTTGAACCACAATTTAACAAACCACACGTACATAGGAATAATTTAATTTTTAATACAGCAATTGGGCTTTTCCACCACCCGTCAGTTTCAAACAAGCAAAAAAAAAATAGGAAACAGCTGGTCTGAACTTGGAGAAAGGTAACACTGATCTCTATGGGTGCGTTCAATCGATTACGTTTTACATCTGAATTTTCAGATTTCTGAATTTTTGGAGCTTCTGATTGGCCAGCTGTCATAAAAAGTTAGATGACTTTTAGTTACGTTTAGTTACGTTCAGATGAGAATTTCTTGTCTGAAAATTCAGATGAAAGTTGTTTGTGGTGGGGGAAGTGCCAAAAGCACACATAAAAGCTGAACTTTATAATTTTCGTCTTGTTGGTGGTTGATTTTTTTTAGTTTTTGTCATGAAAATTTAATACTTATTTAAATGAACGAACTTTTTGTTTATTGTTTAGTGAATTTTTAAATCAAAAATTTTTTTAATTGATGCTTGGAAAGTTTTTCTATGTTTTTGTAAGTCATACATATCAATAAAAGGACTTTTAATGAAGGTAATGAAACCTGTTGCTGATTTAGTTACATATATTTTCATACTCACAACTACTCACTCTCAATGTATAATTTACAAATGTAATTAAAGTTATATTTTATTTCGCTTCAATGTGAATCCTTTAGGTAAATGCAGGAATTTGACACAATGACTTTCGACTGAAATTTCAGATTTTTTTTGCGTTCAACGACATAAATTCAGAAATCTGAAAATTCAGATATTAAGTTATTTTTATTGAACCCGCCCTATAATACACTGGATAGTGAATAGCCTATAGTGTATAACAGTTTTTGTGAGGCAAGTTTTTTAAAGGGTACCGGCCACAACCTCATATCTCGCTCTATACAAACGAAGAAATTGATTGAAGATATTTGCCGAAATTGAGCATCTATTTGATATCAGTTGATGTCAACAAGCATTGTAATGTAAATATTGAAAAAAATATAAGAAAATGCAGGTCCAGTAGCGTCCATTCCGCTGGCGCCGCTGTTAAACTGTTATATGAGGGTACCGGCCACGAATATATTTTTGCCTCAAAAATTTTGTATGAATACACTATCCAGTGTATATAGAGATCAGTGAAAGGTAAACAAACGACAAATGTTTTTATAACATAGTGCTTGTTTGTTTTCCAATAAAAACGTATAAAACGATGGTTGTAACGCCAATTTACCAAAAAATCAACTTCAATAACTTATCAAGCTTATTTATATAAACAAAAATCACAGAAAATATTAAATATCCACATTGCACTGAAAAAGCATTTGTTTACATTTCTCCAAGTTCGATATCAAATGTTTTGTTTTTGTTGTTTTGAACTGTCAAAATTAGAAAGAGAAAAGACAAATATAGTTTTTGGAAAAGCCCAATTGTTGCATTTAAAGCCCTTTCACACTATCCCACTGAGTATTAATACAAAGTGGAAAAGAATTCCATGCTACTGCCAAATTTGTGAGAGAGAAATTTCTTTTCATTTTTTGACCACACACAACAGTTTAATTTAACCTCAATAAAAATATGATGAAATCTGTGACAGAATTAGAACCATTTCTAAAAATTCTCAATTCAAGCGAACGCGAAGCGAGAGGTAACATTTCAGATTGCTTCATAAGAGCCATTGTTTCTATTCAATATGTCAAAGTCAGAGCGACTTGACGCGTGGTTGTGGTTTGGCTATAAAACAAAACTAGCACGAAAATGAAAAAGTTTCAAATTATTAACTATGTATCTTATATGAATAAGAAGTAAAAAAAGGAAAAACACAAAAAACACTCTCTAAGGGCCAGTTGTACAAATATTTAAACCGTGGTTCAGCAATTTTTATAAACCGATTCCGGCGGATTAATTGAGTTTCAACAGTGGTTTACTGTTCAAGTGTCTGATAATAACCAATTACATACTTGAACCAGCGTTGAACTTTAGTTAATCCGCCGAAATCGGTGAGTTAAGATCTTGAACCGAGGCTGAACCACTATTGTACAACTGGCCCTAAGGGCCAGTTCTACAAATATTTAAACCGTGGTTCAGCAATTTGTATCCATCGATTCCGGCTGATTAATTGAGTTTCAACAGTGGTTTACTGTTCAAGTGTGTGATATAACCAATTACATACTTGAACCAGCGTTGAACCTTAGTTAATCCGCCGAAATCGGTAAGTTAAAATCTTGAACCGAGGCTGAACCACTATTGTACAACTGGCCCTAAGTTATGGAGTGAATTTAAATCATTTTTGATATTTTTAGTTTGAAATGGTTATGTATGTAGGTAATAGCATTTGGTGAAAAGATTAATTCCATTCTCCTTCTTTTTTTTTGATACACCATATCTTCAGGGATAAGCCAAGTTTTTAACCATCTCAAGTGTGGAAGACGAACGCCCTGGCTCTGCAGAAGTTAGTTATTTCGGTTCCGTCCTTCCACATTTGTTTTTAATTTGTTTTTAAAATATTGCTACCTCAGTCAGTTTCATTTTATTTATTAAGCCTAGTACTAAGTTCGAGTATAAATGAAATTTTCAAACAAAAGTTACGCGTATTTCACTGGTATGAAATTCACAACAAGAAGTGAGAACAAAAATATGAAAACCGGTTCTTCAATCAATTTTCATTTACCATATACGGCAACTTAGGAAAAAAATTAAAGTTGTGGAAAACTGTGACATTTTGTCAACCAATTTGTTTTGCTCAAAACACAAATTCTGAACTATTGTCATTGGCTTTAGCTGTGAGATGAACAAAAATTGCACTGCTTATTATAGCTGGTGTTTTTACAGGATTTAACGGAGCACCGCAAGTAATTTTATATATTTTTCAATGAAGAATAAAGTGTCTTGCACATGAGACACGAATTATGAACTGCGAATTGCGAATGGTCGCGAATTTTGACATTTCATTCATATGAGTAATTCTTTTGGTCGCCAAACAATGCGAATTGTCATATAAAAATAAAAAATAAATAAACAAGTAAAATGAGTGCTAAGCAAAATTTTTTTAAGAAAAGGTGGCTTTTATTAGAATAACACACACAAGGCAAGAAACAGATGTTTTACCATCGGTATTCAAAATGTTTGCAATTTCTTGCCAATCATTTTCCTTTTGACTTCGATTTGCGTACGATTTTGCGGACTTGCAGTACGTTGCAGGATGGGCCTCTACCTCAATAATAAATTTTTCATCGATATGAAGGTTAAATTCGAACTAATTTTTTATTCGCCGGTTTGTAGAATGCGTTCGCTGGTTGTGGATTGCGAATTTGCATTTGACAGTTCGCAGAAGATACGTTGTTGGTCGCGTAAAAAATATTAAAATGAAAAATTTCGTAGTTTAAACTAATTTCACACACTGTTTTCTTTTTTAATTTGTAGATGCGATCAATTATTAGCTTCGTCGAAAAGAAAAAACAAAAAAATTAATTGCTATTAGCTCTAGAAATTGCTTTTATATATTTATTCGCATTCGCTTGTCGCAGCTCATATGCAAGGTTTTACATATATTCACGTTATTTAATTTTATTTCACTTGCTTATTTAAGTTACTAAGTTTTTTTTTCTATTTTGACGATTTAAAACCTAAAAAACACATTCCTCAAAAAAAAAACACATTCCTCAAAAAAACAGACAAAAACTCCCCATGATTTAGCTGTCTTAACTGCATGCCTTCTCTGTGTGAGTGCATTTGTGTTTGTGTAACTCACACTATTTTGAAAAATGCTTCACTTTTCTCTTTATTTCTTCTTCTAATGTCGAATTGCTTTCAACAAAAGAATTGAATTTTTTTCTAAACGATTCGATTTTTTTTTCTGAAGAATTCGAATTTTTTCTGTCAAAACAAATCTTGCTAATTTTGCAAGATTCAAGAAATATTTTACACCGATTTGCACACACACTTGCAAAATTTGAAATTTCTAAAATGTCAAATTGAATGCCGCAGTGTTTTAAGAAAACAATTTATTTTATGAAAACAAATTGTTTTTGATTACTAAGAATTTTCGGTGAATTTTATAGTAAATATTTGTGCGTTGTTTTTCAATTAATAATAATTAATAATTTACCAATTGAATATTTTCTGGACATTTTACTTCACAATTGCTGTTGTCAAGTGCCACACACACAATTACATGACAAAAATCGATTCTTTTCGTCTTTTCGTATTCCTTTCAACGACAGAAAAAATTCGATTCTTTTTAGAAAAAAAATCGATTCTTTTGGTGAAAGGAATCACAACAAAAAACATAAATGTTAAAAAAACAGCCAAGTTCTTATATAAAAATCTGTATATTTAACAACAATATTAGTAGGTATCTTACGAGGTATTACCTGACAACAAATAAATATCTTTGCAAAAAGCAGTGAGATCACAACAAAAAACATAAATGTTAAAAAAAACAGCCAAGTTCTCTATATAAAAATCTGTATATTTAACAACTCAGCCGTGAAAAGTAGTGAGATCTAAAAGTATGCCAAGTTCTAACTTTATGAAGGTTTAATATCAAATAATTTAATATTGAAACAACACCAAGTTATGAGCAATTTGAAATGCTCCTTGATAACTATTCTGAGAAAATGGGCGGATACCACGCCCCCTGAATGGAAAACTTCAAATATTCAATTTTTTCTTTGTATGCATTTTAAGCCCTATCGCTCTACCAAATTTCATCATTTTACAACAATCGGAAGTGCTCCATTTAATTGATTGCAATTCTGAGAAAGAAGGCGGATACCACGCCCCCTGAATGGAAAAACCACAAATATAAATTAGAGCCCTACCGCTCTGCCAAATTTCATCATTCTACAGCAATCGGAAGTGTTCCATATAATTGATAACAATTCTGGGAAAGTGGGCGGATACCACGCCCCCTGAATGGAAAACCTCAAATTTTCGTATGCACCACCAGGCCTACCGCTGTGCGAAATAACAAGTTTCTGCGGTGTCGGGAAGTGCCCCATAATTTTGATGATCTGTCAGTGAGTCAGTTACGGTTTTTGCGAATTTTGACGTCTTATATCTCGGGAACCATTTACGCTAAGGAGTTGAAATTTGGTGTGGTGCTTGTGCTTGGCTAGCCTACCAAATATTCCGAATTTAAAGTTCCTGACTTTATTGGTACTGAAGTTATAGGGGGGTCGAAAATCGCCTGAGTTTGTTCCTGTAAAAAGGGTGTAGTGCCAGAACTTGGTTGGGGACTACGGTGCCCTTTGATTCGACATAAGATGCTTGTTTGGTAAATTTTTTTTTCTACAAATTTCCCAAAAACTGAGTTTTTTTTCTATGGGTTTTGACAGCAAATTGTGAAGATTTGTGCAAATTCGCAAGATATTTCACGTTACCAAACGACCAAAGTTTTCTCCACAACAAGGTTGTTTTTGCACATTGTCACATTGACGTATGGGGGAATTTCAGAATTTTGTAATTTCCGAAAAAATTCGTTGAGTGTTACTTTACCTTAAAGGATGAAGTTTTCGGATAATTTTTTTTAAAGTTGCAGCGATACATTTATTGGTTTTTCTTCGGTATTTTTAATTTATTTTTGAAGTAAATGCCCCTTTTCAATGAAATTCGAAGTTTTTGTATTGTATTTAAATTGGATTATCCAAACTTTGTCCCAGCTTGACTAGTTAGTATGAAACTTTTGTGAACTTTCGGACCATGTAGACGTCAGTCTAAAAAAATCAAAGCCGAACGTTTATTGGTCACATTTGGCAGATTGCCGTCAAAACGACCAATCAAATAATTCCTTTTATTCGTTAGCACTTGGCCGCATGTCATATGACCGCACTTCCAAATTGTTCGTTCACACAGCGAACATTTTGACACTGGAACACTTTTAAAATCATTTTAGTTTAGTTCAGTGAGTGTGTGGATTAAGTTCAGTTATTTGCAGTTAAATTCAACCTGTAAATACTCCTGAATTCGTGAATTTTGTGTGTGCTTTGCGTGAAAAAAAAGCAAACCCATTAACAGAAAATTGTAAAATTTTCAAATAAATAAAAATAAATTCTCGTTCGAAAACAACTTGAAACTCAACACTAAAATCAAAAATGTCGAACCCATCAGATAACCCAATTTACGGACCCTTCTTTGGTGTCATGGGAGCCGCATCTGCTATAATTTTCAGCGGTAAGAAAATTTGTTAATTAATCGGCAAATATATTTTTCTTATGACAAAATGATGAATAGTAAGAAAATATTAAACTTTTAGAAGACTAAATGTATAATTCAATGGGTTTTCTTGTGAGGTATAATATATACATACATAACAAGTAATGTACATATTATGTATTTTTATAGTATGTATATGAGCGTGACAAGACGCAGAATCGTCTTTATTGCGATTTTGCTGGGAAAAAAATATTGTGTAAAATTGAGAGGAGGTACTTATTTTTTAAAATTTTATTTCTGAGGATTTCATCAAGAAACCAAAAGAAAAAAAGAACGCCAACAAAAAAAATCTGATTGTTAATGTCTACTATTTATTAAATGCTTTATTCTCACACTCGATTTTCAATAATAATTTCGCTTGTTAATTTTCTAGCACATTCATGTTCCACCTTATCCTCTTGTCTTATCGATTAATAGTCAGGGATAGTTTTATTTCTCTATAGATTTTACGTGGAAAAAAAACGCTACCAAAAGGAATCATTTCTTATTTCTCATATACATAAGTATATACACATTTCCATATAATCAGCTTCAATATTGTATTTGCCGAGTATTTTTTTGTTATCGGAGCCAGTTAAAGTAAAAGTAAAAAAGTAAAGTAATCGATGTGTCATAGGGATAAAATGTCATTAGACCAGATTTTCAATTAAAAAAGAGTTGCTCGAGATGCAATTAGCAAAAGAATTATTCATGTTTTTATTTTTGCTCAGCTTTGCGTACACGCCCATTCATTTGTCATAATTGTACAAAGAAAAAATAGTGTGTAGGGTTGTTGAATTCAGAAAAATGGGTATAGAGGCAAATTCATAGAATCTAATCATCTATGAATGAAAGCAATAAAAACAGAGCCCTTGGGAAATTCTAAAGGGAAAACTAATAAAATTCCAAAATTATTCTACGTGTACAACATTTTCACTTATCACGTGACGACGTTCGTCGTTAATGATAAAATTAATGGAACAAAATGGTAAATGGAATTCGAGAAACTTATTCCAGTCTTATTCCAGTTTACAGTAGATTTATATCTTTTTTTCGTAATACAAAAAAAAGCCATTTTCATTGTGGATCATTACTTTTTTTTCAATGTCAATTTTCAGGTTTTCTTTTAAGGAGCTTAATTCGTTAAACAATTAATTGAATATTAATTGTTTTATCGAAATGTCTATGTATACAAATGATTTTTTTCATAAATATGTATATCCATCGACAAATAAGTCATACGCCCAATCAGATTTATAACACATACGTCATACCATCACAGTGTTTTTTCCACAGATACTTGAAGTCAAATTCACATGATTGGAATTAAATGATAAGATAAATTTTTTTGTGTAGTTAAGTTAATATGACGAGCGAAGAGTGAGACTTTTAAATGCATTTGGTCAGTTTATATTTCGGAGATCTCAGAGATCTCAGTAATCTCATAAATATAAACAGGATTCCTCAGCAAAATTTCTCAGTTTTTATGTCAAATACAGAGGAAAAAAAATTTTGGATTCGTCTGCTCAATTTTTGTCGGAGGAAAATTAGAAATATAAACTGACCAATTAAGATTTGTGATAAGCACAAAGGGGTAACAACATCACGTGCTTAGCTACACATGAGTCTTATTAAAAAAAATATGGATGTTTTGGAGCTCAGGTGACATTTTAAAAGGCCACATGATTTAAATGAC
This sequence comes from Epistrophe grossulariae, assembly GCA_929447395.1. NCBI lineage: Eukaryota > Metazoa > Arthropoda > Insecta > Diptera > Syrphidae > Epistrophe > Epistrophe grossulariae. The sequence continues at coordinate 81,687,406 of OV839566.1, forward strand.
CGATTGAAAAAAAAAAGATTTGTCTTTCAATATTTTTTTATAACGGGTGATTTTTTAAGAGGTTTAGAACTTTAAAAAAAAAAAAAACACAAAAAATTCGAAAAAATGAATGAAATATTTATTTGAATCGATAGTTTGAACCTTGCAATTTAATGTTTAAAGATAATTTCATGCAAATGTTGACCGCGGCTGCGTCTCAGGTAGCCCATCCGCTGAGTCCAATTTTGGCATACTCTTTCACACATATCGGCCGGTATCTCACGAATGAATGCATGGATGTTGGCTTCCAGTGCGTCAATCGAAGCGGGCTTGTCCCTATAGACATTAGCCTTGACATACCCCCACAAAAAATAGTCTAATGGTGTCAAATCGCACGATCTAGGCGGCCAATTGACCGGCCCGAAACGTGAAATTTACTGTTCACCAAACTCGCCTCGCAATTGCGCCATTGTTTCGCGTGCTGTGTGGCATGTGGCACCGTCTTGTTGAAACCACATATCATGCAAGTCAAGAACTTCCATTTCGGGCAAAAAAAAGTTTGTTTTCATCGCTCGGTAGCGTTCACCATTGACAGTAACGCTGCGATTCGCATCATCTTTGAAGAAATATGGCCCAATAATGCCGCCGGCCCATAAACCGCACCAGTGGCTTTTTCGGGATGCATTGGTAGCTGTTGCAATGCTTCTGGCTGATCTTCACTCCAAATGCGGCAATTGTGCTTATTTACGTAGCCATTCAACCAAAAATGAGCCTCATCGTTGAACACAATTTTTCGATAAAAAAGCGGATCCTCGGCCAGCTTTCCAAGAGCCCATTCACCAAAAATTCGGCGTTGTGGTAGGTCGGCTGGCTTTAGTTCTTGCACCAGCTGTATCTTAAAAGGCTTTACGCCCAAATCCTTCCGCAAAATTTTCCACGTAGTGCTGTAACAAAGGCCTAACTGCTGGGAACGGCGCCGAATCGACATTTCGCGGTCTTCTGTCACACTAGCTGATACGGCCGCAATATTTTCTTCACTACGCACAGTACGTAAACGTGTTGGTGGTTTAATGTCCAACAAAGTAAATTTGGTGCGAAATTTGGTCACAATCTTCCGAATAGACTGCTCAGAAGGTCGAGAATGCCGACCATAAAATGGAAGCAGCGCGCGATGAACATTTCGAACCGAGCACGAATTTTGATAGTAAAATTCAATAATTTGCAAGCGTTGTTCATTTGTAAGACGATCCATGGTTAAATTGCAAACCAAACTGAAGCTGTTTGACAGTGACACAAGGTACTAAACACACGTCAGCTGTCAAAACCAGTGTTGCCAAAACCAAACCAGCTAAAAAATCACCCGTTATAAGCTTTTACATTATGTTCGTTGAACATGTGAACATAGCTACTATTTAAAAATTTTGTTAAAAATGGAAAAAAATAGTAAAGAATTACAACTGGCTTGGCTTACATTGAGGTTGGCCTTGTTTTCGTAAAGCAAAGAAATAAAAAATGTCTATAAGTTTATATATATATATATACATAGTAACCTATATATGTGTAGTTCTTAAGAAACATTGAAATTTTAATAAGATTTTATTTTTCTTGTTAACCCTGGCAGGTAGCTCTAGTTTATGAAGTTATAAATTTTGTGTTTTTTCCTATAATTTAATATAGTATTTATAATAATATATGTAATATACCTATGCATAGGTACCTAACTAGATTGGGTGAAAAAATAACAGAGTTATAAATCGAGTAGTTAACATCTTATGTTTACAGTAGAAAAATATTAAAAAAATGTTATACCTACATATTTATATATAAGTAACATAGCTTACATAAATTAATTCATCCAGCGCACAAACTAGTTAACTCCACGTTAAAAAAAATCAAGGATCTTATAGTACCGTACCTTTAAAGCTGAAACAATATTTTTAAAAATTGTCAATTCCAATTGGGATATGAAAATTCAAAACTTCAAGAATTTTCAATCCGAAAAATATTTTTCAAAATACCTACCTAGAGTTTGAAAACGGAAGAATTTTATAATCGATCGGTATTAAAAATTTAATTCGATTGATTTTCATTAAAAAAAAGAAACAATTCCAAAAACAAATATGTATCTACCTACATACAGACATAAAAAAAGATTGAACTTTATAGTGAGATAATTAAAAGTTTTTTACAACAATGTTTAAAATTGTATATTCGTCTCTTATGCACTCGTACATTCTTAATCCGATTTATTTGACAATATCATAATTTGTTTTTATTAGCAGTACGTTGCTTTAATTTTTTTTTTGAAAAATGACATCTTTGAATACAAATTAAAGATTTTCGTCAGTTTAGGACTTGCTAAATACCTATGCAGCTGCTTCAAGAATTACTATATTTCTAATCTTGCGTAAAGCAATACATGTGCCTGCATATTGAATATTCCATCAGAATTGTAATTCAATCTGTTCCGTAGTTTTTGAGTTATATTGGCGTGGCAGCCAATTTAAAAAATGTAAATTTAAGAAAAACGCTTCTGAAAGTCCCTTTACTCAAAATGCCATTGAATTTATTGACAGCATAACTGTGGTGCATATATTTTACCTCCTTCTGCTGTATAATGCAATTTTATAAAGATTTTTCTCCCTCATCACAAGCGACAACCCTCATTAGATGGTTAAAACTAATTTAACTTCAAAATTCATGTAAAAACGTATATGACCATTCGTTTTGATAAAGGTAAAGGTAAAAAGCATTTACGTCACTTCGTGAGATGGGGGACGATATGTAGTAACCAAATATGAAGAAAGGTTCGAGTTTCAACTACTTCTCTGTGAAGAAAAATGGTTCAACTAATGTGTTTAGTTGAACCTTTTGAGTTCCACGCATCTACATAATATGTTAATCTTAGTTTTCGCATATCGTCGTAAAACTACTAAGTCCACTTTTACAAATTCTTTACATTATTTGTATAGATTCAGGTCCCGGTCATAGCCAAATTAACTTAGAGTAAAACCAGAATTGGTTACCCTTGCTGTTTGATTATAAAACTTAACATTTGTTTTATCTACAACGATGCTTGAAAGCTTTTGATGCCCTAAATTCGACACCAGAAATGTTCGATCACGTCAGGTTTTCGACATATTCTACTAGGTATATGTAGGTTTTTTGTGAAATTGTATATTTTTATTCTTTTGAGTATTTATTTATTATTATTTTAGTAGAAAATATAAGAATAAACAATTCATCAGAGCAATTATTTATTTATCTTTTCATGCTATGCCATCCAAATCTGTATACATCTTGCAAAATTCTTTGTCTAAAATTTTCGTAACATAAAATAGATTTTTTTTGCCATTGTATCTACTGGCATTAAAAAAAAACAAATCCAGTCATCTTAAACTTATCTTTTTTTATTAAAGCCTGTCACAATCCTATGTGAAACAAAAAAAACCCCACACAAAAATGGCAACGAAGTCATAACCGGAAAATTTCGTTCTGCACTAGGCTGTTCGATGAACAATTGGTACCTAATTGTAGCAGATTATTCCCTTTTTTCGCACTGAATTAATCGCCCGGACCATTATTTGTGTTCGAAAAAATTACATTTGATTTTAATTCGTGTTTTTGATTTTTTTTTTTTGCCATGAGTGACAGCGCTTTTTCTTAGCATTTCATTTCACATCGTTGTGGGCTTAGAATAAAATTCACGAAAAGGAATGAAAACCTCTTACTTGAATACACCTGTTGTGTCATTGATATAATTGATCAGTTTATATTTCAGAGTACTCACTAATTTTTCCCTGTACAAAATTGAACAGACAGACGAATACAAGATTTGTTTTCCTAAGTATTTAACACAAAAACGGGGAGATTTTGCTTAGGAATCTTGTTATATATATTGTGAGATTGCTGAGATTTCTGGGCAAATAAACTATTTTCTTATTTTCTCCCTGTAACTGTTGAAGGAAAATAGATATGTAATTAAGAAGATATTCATTTCGGTTATGGAATCCGCAATACCTGGATCAGGAGTGGTTCTCAGTACAGTATTCTCTTTTTTTCACGACAAATGGGTAAAGAGAAAAGAGAGCACTGCACTTCGAATCCAGTATTGCGGCATGATTATTATCTGAGATTTTGGGCTTTTTTTTTTGAAATCTTGATTGTTATTCGTTAAAAAAAAAACAACACCTAAATAACCATTCCAAAAATACTATTTTCGCCTGAGTAAATGGAATTACAAAAAATGGTTACGGAAATTGAAAGTTCCTTAAAGATTAAAATATCTCGAAAATCTGAAGGGCTGAAACAATTCTGAGGTCGGATTCGAGTTAGCAAAAAATTTTCAGAAAGTACAGGTTAACTCTCTTTTTCTCAGTCCAAAAAAGGAAAAGAGAGTGGTAAAGCGTTAGGGTAGGTATACGCCAAGTTATTTACAAAGCTTTAGGCTTCAAGAAATAACAAAACCCAAGCCCAGCCTATTACAAAGTTTATGATTGTGATCTTAAATATTAGTTTCATAGTGTACTATGTAGCAAATGTGCTGCTGAAACTAGATAGTACCGCTGAAGTAGCACCCGGATGTTTGGGATTGAATTCCAGCTTATTCCTCCTAAAATGGTGTTATTTTATTTTGTGTACTACCTGAAGAAGTGACAATAGCTTGTGGTTTTATAGAGTAAAACCGATTATTTAAGTTTCCAGGTTGGTCTTTCTCATATACAAAATACATATTTATATATATGTATTTATAGGGTATGGTATGTTTCGCAAGAATTGTCTGGCAAACTAACGTTTCGCGGGGGTTCATTTCGCCATTTTTCGTTCGGCATTTTGTTTATTTAGCATTTTGTTGTTTGGCATTCTATGTTTTGCAAATTACGTTTTGTCTTTTAAATGATTTGACAAATCATCCTTCCGCATTTTTCATTTCGCAATTTTCATTTAGTTTTTTATTTGATTGGCTTTTTGAAGTTCGGCAATTTTTTATTAGGCATTTTGCTATTACGCTTTTTTTATATGGCATTTTATTATTTCGCTTTTTTTTATATTGCATTTTGTTGTTTCGCTTTTTTTTATTTGGCAATCAATTGTTTTGCAATTTTTTGGCCTCGATTATGTCGATTAAATATATGTCTTCTAGTTCTTGAGAAAATTGAACATTATTAAAACTATTTTGTATATAAGATTTTTGTTTTTTTGCTTGCTTACATAAATACAGTACCTACTAGCACCCAGCATTACGGCGTGTAAACAGTGAGGTATGTATTGGGGGGCATGCTGCCCCCCTGCAACCCCCCTGCTTGGCACACTATAGGATTTGGGGTATGTGCGAGGTTGGGTGTATGCAAAGTCCGAAATTAAGCACAATGAATTTAGCAACAGATCATAAAACAAGTTAAAGCTTATGAATGTACAATCGACCAAACAACTATAAACGGCGAAATGATCTATCAGCGAAGTGATAAAACGGCTCGTTGAAATTTTGCGAAATAATGAAACGGCGAAACGGTATTCCGCGAATAAAAAACTTGGCCAATTAATAAACGGCTTAACGAAAAAAAGCTAAACAATAAATTGCCAAATGAATTTTGCGAAATGATTGAAAATATTTTTAAGAAAAAGCGAAATGTAAAAACGCCAAATGTTATTTGCGTAATGATTGAAAAACATAATGAATAAAAAGCCAAACGTAAATTGCCAATTGTGGATTGCGAATTAAACAAAATATTTAACGATCAAAGCGAAACAAAGAAATCCCAAATGAATTTTGCCAAACAATGGTGACCCGTATTTATATGAGTGCTTATTAGGGTGGAGCGCGGTTGTATAGAAAAAATAAAGTTGTTAAAATGAAAAACATAGCGCCGCAAAAGTTGCGTTTGGTCCTAAAATGAATTTTAAGAATTTTTTTCAATTTTTAAAATGACCGCTAGAGGTCGCACATTAGCATTGAAAATTGGAAATCACACATCCGTTGCAGAAGCTCTGTAGATTATTTTTTTTTCGTTAAAGAATTGATTTGCTTAAATAACAAGCTCTAGTGTTTCCTTATTGCCATTTTAAGTAAAAAAAAAAACCAAGCGAAAAATACAAATAACGAGCCAGTTTATATTAAAAAAGTATAGAAAAACATTGAATTTTTTCCGAATTCAATAATTTATTTTAAATATTTTTTCGTTTCAATATTTGGTAGTTCTTTTCACTAAATTAACGTGTTTTTTTATCATTTCATAAAATTAAAAACAGCAAAATGAATGAATGAAATTATTATTGCTTAGTGGTTATTCTGCATTGCGCTACCCGTAGCTGTGGAAAAAAAATCTTAAAATTAGTTTTAAGACCAAATTGATTTTCCAAAAAAATTCAAAATTGCTCCACCCTAGTGCTTATGTACCCAGACGAATAAAAGGGAACCAAGACTGAATTCCGCAAGCGTATTTGAGGAAACGTGTACATATAAATATTTATTTTTTTTAAATATCGGTTCGAAGCAAAACTACGTTTTACTTTAGTTTCAAAATCATTTTTCGCGGCCACATCTTGCACTCAGGGAATTTCCTTTTTTATTTGAACAAAGGAATGGTATTCGTCATAAGTTTTAATTATAAGCCGGTATCACAGTTGTTAGTCACTACGCTATATTTCAGCTAAGAATTGAAAAATATATATATACATAGCAACATATGTATCTATATATATTTTAACTAATTTTCATGCTTTGATCAATTTTAGCGTTCGGAGCCGCTTATGGTACAGCTAAGTCAGGTACTGGAATTGCTGCTATGTCAGTGATGCGACCAGAATTGATCATGAAATCGATTATTCCCGTTGTCATGGCTGGTATTATTGCCATTTACGGTCTGGTTGTTGCGGTTCTCATCGCTGGTAATTTGGAAGAACCCTCAAAATATACCCTTTACAAGTAAGACTATAAAATATGTAACAATTCATAAATTTAACTTGTTTTTTCTTTTTTTTTAAAGGGGATTCATTCATCTTGGTGCTGGTTTAGCTGTGGGCTTCTCTGGTTTAGCAGCTGGTTTTGCGATCGGTATTGTTGGTGATGCCGGTGTCAGAGGTACAGCACAACAACCGCGTTTGTTCGTCGGTATGATTTTGATTCTTATTTTCGCTGAAGTATTGGGTCTGTACGGACTTATTGTGGCCATCTACCTGTACACAAAATAAATAGCCCAATTACATAAATCCCCTAATAATAATAAAAATAATAATACAAATATTATAATTGATAATAATAATAATTTAGTTTTGAAAATTATTAAAACAAATATATATATATAACTAAGGATCAAAACACAAAATGGCCCCTTACTATATCCGATTTCAAAACATTTTTTTTTTCATCGCCACTTAAATCATACATGTTACCTTCATCATCACCCACACAACGATAGCAGTAAAACACACACATAAAAGGGAAACACAACAAATTAAGGTCCACTTACCTAGCGCTGACAAATAAGATCATGTATTCAACATCAGTGTAACTTTTTCAACGAAAGAAACTTTCTAAACGAGGCAATCGTTCGATTTACTGAAAAAGAGTAAAACGATCCTAAAGGTTTATAATTCGACGGAGTATGTCCTTAATAAAGCTCGATTTTAGAATGTATGGACGGAATGTAAATACAATGCATGTGCAGCAAATACAAATGTGTACTTCCTAAATGCCGGAGAAAGATAAAATAATTATGTGTAAATTTTAAACTACACTTTTTGTCCAATTTTTGTATCGTTTTTTTTTTTAATATTAATTCCTTTAATTAGTAGTTTAATATTGTAAAAAGTGAACAACACCGTTTGTTATAACAAAGAAAGAAAGTTTTAAAACGAACAACAAAACATACAAAGCGAAAAAAAAAACAAAAAAAAAACCAAGTCCTATGTTTTTCATTGTTTTTTTATATATAAAATAATTATTAATTTTTTTTTGTGATAAGATTTATTATTATATATGTACATGTAAAAAACGGTATTTATAAACAAAAAAATAACATATTGAAATTTTTTTCTCTGTTATATTAAGAAAAATTGTAAAAAATGAAAAACAAACAAAAAAAGAAAACCCAACAAAAATCAAGAAGAGAAAGAAAGGGAAACAAAAGAAGAAACAATGTTATCTAGTTTCACGAGCGCGTGTAATGCAAACATATTTATTTTTGTTTTGTTAAAGAACTACGGTGCATATTGCATTTTTTAGGCAATTTTGTTGGCCCATGTTAAATAGAAGAAGATACGAATTTTAAACTGTTATTTATAGAAATATTTTTTTTGAACATTGTTGATGGTACTTGCTCAAGATGCTGAGAGCATTTCACTTAAGACTTTGGCCACGTATTAAATAGACAAAAGAAATGTAAAAACTTTTATTTAATGTCAGCCAATACTTCAAGAAGCAAGTGTTTTTGTGCACTGTCTTTTTCCAAATAAAACATTAGCTTTTGGTAAAAAAACGAAATTGTAAAAACTCATTGAAAAGAATAGAAAAATAAAAAACGCGCATTTAACAACAACATTTGTAGTATTTTTATCATTTATAGAGTAATCTGGGCCTCTATTTCGTATTACGAAACTAGCGGGAAGTAAACGATACTGAATTAAACAATAGTCACGACTAAGAGCGATTATGTAAAACGAGAAAGGCTTTAAAAATATGTTGCCAAACTAAACCGAAAAAAACATTAAGCGCTCATAACACCCGGGTAATACCCGACTAACCGATTACCCGGGTACAGCAAAAAAAGAACAAATATAGGAACTGGGTGCGAACCACAGCCATTTTGTAAAATAAGTAAATTTGAAATAATTAACTTTGTCTCATCAAGATTTTGGAGACATTGAATAAGGGCTGATGATTCTACTCGGGTAATCATCTGCCCGGGTACCCAGGTAATTTTACCTACCCGGGTGGAATCATCGGCCCTAGTATTCATGCAACGTCGGAAACTTTACGATGTTGTAAAATCGTAAAGTTTCCGACACGTTTGATGAAAGCACCTAAAAACATTTTGCGTAAATGTGGTAAACGATAAGTAAACAAATTAACTTTTCGTAAAACGTCAAACAGCATAACATTTAATTTTAACATTTTTAAAATTTGTCATCCGCAATTTAAGTATGCCCAAAATAAGCCAAAAAAGTAAATTTATACAATTGTATGTAGCCATAGACGTATTACACAGGCCTACAAAATAAATAAATAATTTTTTGGTACCGCCATAAATGAAACATTTTGTTTGTCCACTGTCATGTCACTAAATGCGAACAACGGTATTTTCAAGTTAAAGCTACGTAAAGTTTTTTTTTTAACCCTCGTTTACATTTTTTTTCGCATATATGGCCGAGTTTTCTTGACATTTAGGTCATTTTGTCTATTTTCAAGCGATTTAATTTAAAGTTTTTGATGTGTCTTCTTAGAAGAGCAGATGCTTTAAATGATCCAAACTCATTTTGTTATATTTGTGGTGAATTCACAGTGAAAAAAGGTCAAAAGCCTATTACAAAATGGAAGTAAATATGGTGCTGTTTCACTAGTTCATTCCACGAAAATAAAGGAATATCAGTCTGTGTATCTTGATCATGATCGTCATTGGGTTATATATGCGTGGATTTAAAAATGGTTAACTTTTTACTGGGACAACAAAGTGGCTTCACCAAATTTCCATGTTTCATGTTTTTCAGCTGTCAATGGGGCAAAAACGAAATTGACCACTGGATCAAGCAAGGTTTTCCTGTGAGGAATCTTTAACTATTGGCAAACACATCGCCCTAAACTCACCTCTAGTTTTGAGATAAAAAATAATTTTGCCTCTATTGCACAAATTAGGTTTGATGAACGATACGTAAAAGCATTAGTTAAAACTGGCTTTTATTTTATTTATATTTAAAAAAAATTCTTAGTTTGAATACAGAAAAATTTACCCGATTTGCCATTCCAGCATAGTTGAGGTACATTAGAAATGAAAAAAGCATTTATGTATTTTAAAACTGAATACATTTTTTTTTTTAAATTTGAACATTTTAACTCAAAATTCAAGCTTCAAAGTTACAACTGACAGATCATTTGATATTTGAAACTAAGTTTGCTACAATTTGTTTCTATAACTACATTTAACTACGTTTAACTACATAAACTACGTAGCAAATGTGAAAAATGTAGTGGCCATCCCTGCCTACGAACAATTCTCCTTTTTTTTGGTGTCCGTTTTATCATCTTCATATTTTGTTTCCTCAGACCAGCAAGAGCATACCATGAACGCAATAATTTTGTCTATTCCCTTGGTGAAGGCTGAAACGATGGGGTCTGGGACCTATATTTTTGTAATCAGAAGAACTTTTCTGATTTTTTGGTATATAATTCATGTGGTTGTAGTGTTGTACCCTTTGCACCAAAAGTTGATTTTCTCCCACTTTGGGTGACGTCTGGCAAGGGGAAGGCTGAAAGTGAAACGTCTGGAACACAAGTATTTGAAGTCAGTGCCCAACCCTCTATTGTTTATATATGAATTCAAGTGGTTATACCCTCTACACCAAAATCGGAAAAATTACCGTTTTCGAACGCCCACCCCACCCCGGCTGAAAAAAACCCCTGCCAGACGATTGGATTTCGTGTAATGGTGCGTATACCTACACATACATGTGCTTAAATTTTGGTTATACCAAAACTGCCAAAATTTGCTTCCGGCTCTTAGACTATTTGTACTTTTACATGAGAAGCATAGTTGAAATTACCAAGTGATTAAAAAGTGAAACATTTAAAGCAAAAGACATTAAAACATTTTAAAATCCATTATTTAATAAAAAAAAAACAATGAAGACGAAGTGCGTTGTGGTAATTGTTGATCTATAAAAAAAAATCCTAAAACTGCTTAACCTTTTTTTTCAATTGGTTTCTTTCTGAGGGCAGGCGGTCCTATAGTTCTTCGGTTTTATGTTGCTTGAACTTTCTACAAACGAATATTATTGTGGATGATTTAAATGAAATGCAAATGCAATTTTACATTTTTTATGGGATTCCTGTTAAAATGTTATTTTCGGCAATTTCTTCATCATCAATTATATTGTTTTCGGTGAATTGTTGTTTCATTTTTAATACCCTACCTCCGAACCATGGACGTATATATATGGACTGCTAGTCTAATGTCAGTTTCATACACCTTTCACACGAGGAAACTGAGTTTCCAGCAACTTTCAGTTTTTGGGTGAGAAGGGCACCAAGTAAGAGGATTGAACGGTCTACGATTGGTGGGAATTGAAAATTAAAAGAAAACGTCAAAAAATCTCCAGCAACTTGTTTCCTCGTGTGTAAGGGGACTAAGAGAGCGATACTAGCTCTTCCCACGCCCATTGACCTATTATATATGGCATTGACCTATTATTGACCTATTATATATGGACTGCTAGTCGAGCTTCATTTACATACAAATTCCGAAATGAAAATGGTTCCACCTCTCCCTAGTGACATGAGCGCTAAGATAGGACACGCGGCAAAGAGAGATAGCTATTTTCAGTGCCATCTGTTGCTACCATTGACCTATTATATATGGACTGCTAGTCGAGCTTTATTTACATACAAATTCCGAAATGAAAATGGTTCCACCTCTCCCTAGTGACATGAGCGCTAAGATAGGACACGCGGCAAAGAGAGATAGCTATTTTCAGTGCCATCTGTTGCTACTTTGTCTGAGCAAGCTTTTTTTGCCATAGAAACTACGGACATCTATTGTTATTTCTCATAAAAAACTGAGCCATCTGTTTTTGCTAAAATTTATATTTTGACGTTTGTGTATAATTTTAATTTTTATTTCACATTTTGCGTCGAGCGTCGTGCGTGGTAAATTTATTTTTTATAATTATATTTTTTGTTTAAATTTGCATAACAAATGGTGATTCAACCGAAAATGTTTCTGTCCAATAATTTTTGTCAATAGATATTTCAGTGGAAAATCAAATGAAAAGTTCTACGATGTAATCGTAATAGGTGATGGTGACTTGGGTAATGAAAATGCTCAATCACTGAGCCGTTTACAACCCGACACACAACAATTGGAATGTATGATGCAGTAATTCTTTTAGTAGGACAAAAACCAGTCAAAATTGTTATTAAAGTTAAGAGTGATTCTAAAACAAAAAAAACTAATAGAATGCCGTCTAAAAGTCCAAGGAAACTGTCTACATTAATTCAAAGTCCAAATCTAAACAAATCTCGTCGAAAATTTACAACAGTTCGGTCGATTGACTCAAATTCAACTTCCTATCGAAGTCTTCCTAGTAAAATTCAAAACAATGTTGGCAAAATTTTGAAAAATGTTCCCAACATTGAAAACGAACTCAAACCTCCGAGATATATTAATAAAACCATTTCAACAGCAACCAACACAAAATGATGACAAAGCATCAAGTTCAATTGAAAGTTGTTCAATAATTTTGAAGAGCAAACAACAAGCTGAAATTTCAGGCATAAAACAATTTATTTCAGGCGCAATATCGATGGATGAGCAATCAACTAACCTGGAAGAAGATTTAAAAAGGATTGGAATTAAGTGGCCGAGTACCATGAAAAAGAAGACCATGGAAAACCAAGCTCTAAGCAGCAGTACTTCGTCAAATGTGGAACAATCTGTGTTTACACCCAGAAGAAGACATAATAATGTTGGCTAAGTGTCCGAAAACAGTTTCCATGAGGTACATAACTTTGGTTGATTTTCTATTTTGATTTAAATTTTTATGACTTTGTTACAGCGGGTTCAAACGGCTCATGAGACAACAACACAAACTGACGATGGTGGGGGGCAACTTAATTTGCGTGAATTTCTTAAAAAAGAACTCCTCAAGCTAACTGCTACCTCGTCGTCCCTTTCTTTCAGCGACGATTCAGTAGCAAGTTCTATTTTGCGCTCTATTCTTGGTTCGATTACTCCATCTGGTCGACAACAGCAACCAAATGAAGCAGGAGTTCCTACTTTAGATCGACATAAAACATCCACACCAATGGCTTCCCAATCAATTTTATCTGCCAAAGTTGGTAGTAAATCGCCGGGAGGTACTTCATCGATAAAATTTCAGGAGAGAGCCGACTCTCATCGGTACATTTTATCAATAGTTCCACCGATGTCAATAATACTGCCGTCAAAAATTGATAAATGCCCTAAGAAACGTGTATTATACATAATTTAGTTTTGTTTTTATTTGACATTTTTATAATGATATACGCAGTCTAATTATGCATAGTATGTTTGTTTCTTAGCTGAAAATTTATTTAGTAGTTACTTTTTTGTAAGAACTTTTGTTGAACTATTTTTGATAAAAGAATTTACATTAATTATTTTTATTAGTATTAAAAACCTAAATATAGATATTCTATGATATTGAAAAATGTTTGTATTGGTTAAAAAAAGACAAAAAAAACTTTGTTGCAGTTCAAATTCAGATCCAGTCACTTATTCGATGTGAAAAACAACATTTTTTCCTGGAGTGAAATTTTGCGGCCACGAGCAACCTATAGCTCAGTAACAAGTAGCGTTAGATTATGCCGTTTTGATACCATAACTAGCTTGACCTATTGGTGAGAAATTAATTGTTCGGTCATTTAGAAAAATTGAGAATATATTACACTTCATAACTCCAGGAGGAATGTTAACTCTTTCCGCAAGTGAGCTATGAAGGCTGAGTCTTGCCTGGCCAGTTCGTCCGCTCTCTCGTTTCCTTCAATGCCACAGTGACATGGAACCCAGATAAGAGTATTAAGTAATGCTGTAGCCGAATTAATTGCTTTAACAGCTGCCTGACCATTTGTCAGGACAGGTTAGCGGTATTACGGTTTTATTATTTTTTTTATAAGCACATACTTTTCGCCACGTGAATGCAAGAACTAAGCAATTTATGCATTCGTAAAAAAAATCGACCTCGATTTTGATTAAACCATGGGAAGTAGAAAAAGTGGGTATCGCAATTTATTTATTACATATAGCATTTTTTATATTTTTTAGGACCAAAACAACGGTAACTATACGCAAAAAAATGGTTAGTAATGGTACCTCCCATATAAAATAAATAAATAAATAAACACGTAAAAAAACATTAAATATGTTAAGAAAATAATCAGCATGAAATCTCTTTAAGTAAGGCATTATTTCATCTTTAAATTTCATTTAACGCATTAATAGTTAATTTTTCAGCTGATTTCAAATTCCATGTGCTGAAAATATAGATACTTATTATGTTTATCACAAGTTTTCTTTTTAGTCAAATTAGTCTTCCTTCTCTTTGAGTGTAAAATATATATTATTTTAAGACGCTTTCACTTTTTTGCTTCTTCTTTTTCTTCTTCTTGGGTTTGGATACTGTTGCTTCTTCTTCTGCTTCGTCCATTGGTTCTTCTTTGTTAACCGAAACATCAGGGGCCTAATTCCATAAAACGAAAACGATTGAACGATATCGTTTTGGTAATAGCTGTCGCTATCTTTCTTTTTAGATGTGATAGGGATGTGTATAGTCAAAACGATATCGTTTGATCGTTTTCGTTTTCCGGAATTAGGCCCAGGTTCAGGTTTAGCTTCTGAATGTTTTCTTTTCTTTACACCCAAAGTACTATCTCCTTCTATCCTATAAGTTATTACCTCACTATAAAAATAATAAAATATTAAACATTATAGTTCTTGGTTCAAAGTTAGTTTTGCTATAGTTAAATTACCTTTTAACTTGTGACTTGTAATAGCTATACATATATTATTAAAATAGCTTACCATTCTCTTGCTCTCATAACATAATTATTTAACTCTGTCCAAATCATCCAGCAGACATTGAGCTTGGACAATCATGGTATCGATTTTATCCGGTGATAATTTAAGCTTGTACCTTTAAAGCGAGTGAGCTAGACCCAAAGCCATAACGGTCATTTCTTTTTTGGGTAAGCCACTAAGAAGACTATCCGATTGGGTTCTGATGCAACGCATGAGTTCCTGAACACTAGTATTATATACACATTGCACAGCAAATTTATCTTTTATAGCACTTCCAAGCTTTGCATCAGCGACCATTAGAAATTGTTGAACATCTTTCTTAAGTGTCTTCTTTAAGGGTTTGGCAATTTTTCCTTCTACAGCAACAGTCGCTGCAGCCAAAATTGTGGTTGTGCTTGGCCTTTTTCTCGGTTAATCTGATTTTTGACATTTGGTTCTTCAGCCGCACTTAAATATTTCGTGGTTTCTGGTTTGATACGATTTTCTTGGAGATTTTTAACATTTATTTGTTTTGTTATATGCTTGGTATTAGCGTTAAAGCAAGAAGGAATTGGGTCATTTGATTTAGCTGGATATCTGCTTCCAACCGTTCATCTTTGCCATAATCTATAAATAGTACATTAGCAATTAGTAATTTGTAATTTTTGCATTCTACAGTAGCTTTTTTCAAATGTGTTTTGCTCATATTAGGGCTTCCCATTGCTATCATTTTTGATTTTTGTATGATTGCGCTGCTTTTTTCATTTTGTTGTTTTAAAAACTAACATAAGATCAATCAAATCACGATGAACACCAAAGAAAAGACGTACCTTGTATTGACCAACGATTAATGCGAGCATTGCCCAATTGAGAGAATTACAAAATGCTGTCACAATGCCGGCAAAAATTGGGGCCATCTGTTGCAGACTCTGTAGCATACCACGATTACAGTATTAACCGGAGTTTCATTTACTAGTTCCTGTAGCGCCAGAGCCATATAGAACCTAAGCAAGTAAATTGATAAATCACGAAGGGCACCATCTCTGGACCTACCTACCTCTCATGCATCTGCATGAGCTTGTAGTCGAGTTTTGTTTGTCCTCACATTGCTCGAAAGAGAAACGATTCCTTGACACCAATAAGTTCTCCGACTTTTTCATAGCTGGAGACAATTTCTCCCACAAGTCTACATACATCAGCCAATCCAAGTGTTGTAACTGATAGCAAACTGAGTAAGGAGTAACAAGATAAACTGCATGCAATTCTGATTCAAAAAAAAAACAACGCCGAGATTTTTGAAGTTCTGGGAATAAGATTAAGCCATCAGTTACTGGCATGGAGGATGCTAAAAATAAATAAATTTGTTAAAATTTAAAAAAAAAATTATAAAAATTAAAATCCAAACCCAAACAAGCCATTCCTAAACGAGTCGAACCTTTTTGACTAGGTCTTCATGCTTTGTGAGAACAGCCAAAGCGCAGAGTTTCACAGAATTTTATAACTTTTTTCACAGATATATATGCGTTCAAAATTATGCGGTGGAATTAATACATTTAATTTATTCATAATCTTTTATTTATTTTTGTAAATAAAGTTTTCTAAAATGACAAAAAAGAAAAACAAACAAAAATGAATGAAAAAACGAATGAACAAAAAATCAAGCACAAAACTGAAGTGTCAAAATGTTTCACCGTGTTTTCCGCTTGTCCTCTGTTAGCGCTAGAAGCGTTTAGTTATCGGTTGAACCATCGTGAAGTTGGCTCCTGGCAGTCCATATATAGTAAGTCAATGATATATGGACTGCTAGTCAAGCGTCATTTCCATACAAATGCCGAAATAAAAATGGTTTAACCTCTCCTTAGTGTCATGAGCACTAACATAGCAGACGCGGCAAAGAGAAGTAACTATTTTCAGTGCCATCTGTTGCCACTTTGTCTGGGCAAGCTTTTTTTGCCATAGAAACTACGGACATCTGTTGTTATTTCTTATAAAAACTGAGCCATCTTTTTTCACTAAAATGTAAATTTTGATGTTTGTCATTTGTGTGCTATTTTTTTCAGTGTCTATTTGGTCGTGTGTAGTAATTATTTTTTTAAATTAAATATTTTTTTTTCTTATCGATTAAAACAATTTCCTTGAGGTGAGGTTTTCTGAAAATCATGATTGACTTCTCAACCACCAGCCAGATAAAGCACAGCAAAGAAACCTTCGACGGACTGAAGGAAATGCATGCTCGCTACCGGGATCAGGTACTAGAACTGGAGGATACTATCGATGGAATGAAACGAAAACTAGATTCCCTCTGGGACAGATTAGATACAAGCCAAGCGACAAGAAACAAGTTCAGTCGTTACAAAGAATGTTCCCAATTGCCTGCCGATATTCTTCACAAAGGAGGCAAAGAAAGAATCCCCAAACGCCAATAGCCAGTCGATCTATGTCGATAAGAAACTGCCAGATGTCTGCGTCGTCTATCAAGAGAACGTATGTACGTAAGGTTGTTAGTCGTTAAGAAATTTAATTTAATTTTAAATCCCATTTTATTCACTCGATTCATCCAGAAGATAAATCATTGTTCAGACCAAAGGCCATCCTAATAACTTAAATGCGGTCTGTGCCGCTTTATGTGAGTAAAAGATTTATTTTATACAATACATATATGTATATAAAACTAAAAACGGCCCAAAAATAAATTTTAAATAACTGTTGATAGCAAAATTCCTATATATTTTCAGCTGAGGAAAACAGAGACATTCAAATATCTGAAAGATGAAAAAAGAATTAATTAAGAAGAATTAATTTAAATCAACTCGATAGAAGCTTAGATTCAAAATATTTTATTGAAGATTATGTACAAGTAATTTGTCTTTACTAGGTATAATAAAAAAAATTAATTTTGATTTTATAGAAATTTGGAGAAAAAGTTCCCTTGAAACTGGAAAAATAGAAAAAAGAGAGAAAAGTACATATTGCAGTTATGAACAAAGTTGTAACACTCGTCAATGACAAAGTTTCACCTGATGACCTGGTTTAAACGAAATCTTTGATAACGTCTCAAAACTTACAAAATCTCTTTGGGATGAAAGTCCATTGGTGCGCTTTTGAGATAGAATAGTTTGAAGTAATGAGAAGCTGTTAAAACAAAACAATGCACTTTGGTGGGTGAAATCGTCGACAGAAGTCTTTCAAATGTAATTCTTCCTGCATAATTAATTAATTTGTTGTTAAGCACATTTTTTTCTATTCTAAGGGATTTTGAAGAACACTGATCCGTGAGTTTTGATGAACCTTAAATTTTGGTATGTTCGCCGAATATCTTGACCACAATTATTTGTGAAGAAGAAAAAACGATTGAAGTTAAACTGCCGCAACGAAATTTCTAACCACCGATTTGATCGGCACACAGCTTTTTTTCCGCTGGCTCCTCCAAGCAGGGTGTCGTTCAGAAAAATATACTGCTCCTTGGTTTGAACGAGAAAATTTTGCTACACCGGGAATACGTTGACGACTCCCTTCAGCTGGATTTGCTTTAGCATGGCATCTAAAAGGATGTATGTTCCAATGAGCTATTTTCTATTATTTTTGTTGTTGCAGGCAAAGCTCTCACTTTCCACCTCATCAACGCTTCCACCATGTTTGCCTTCTGGAACGGTCGATGCCTCAGCCGAACTGTTTCTATCTGATTTCAACTGTGATTTACCGTAAAATAAACCAAAACTTATTAACTTTGATTATTTTTTAAGTAATTAACAAACCATCTGGAATTTTTTCTTGAAACATAAGAACAAGCTCCTTCATTGTCCAAAGAAACCCCAGAACTCTCATTTTTGCCTCGGAGTACACAAGATGACCTTTGTTATCACATGGCATCCACTTTCTGTTTTTAAAAAGCAGCACTTGATAAGCATCTCTCTGAAAAATTTCTTTCGCCACCAAAACCTTCTTGACAAAAAAAAACAAAACACAAATAAAAAAAAAAAAACAGCACAAAACTGAAGTGTCAAAATGTTTCACCGTGTTTTCCGCTTGTCCTATGTTAGCGCTAGCGGCGTTTAGTTATAGGTGGAACCATTGACTTACTATATATGGACTGCCAGGAGCCAACTTCACGATGGTTCAACCGATAACTAAACGCTGCTAGCGCTAACATAGGACAAGCGGAAAACATGGTGAAACATTTTGACACTTCAGTTTTGTGCTTGTTTTTTTTTATTCGTTTTTTTTTCATTTTATTTTTGTTTGTTTTGTCATTTTAGAAAATTTTATTTACAAAAATAATTAAAAGATTATGAATAAATTAAATATATTAATTCCATCGCATAATTTTGAAGGTATATCTGTAAAAAAAGTTATAAAATTCTGTGAAACTCAGTGTTTTGGCTGTTCTCAAAGAGAGTGAAGACCTAGTGAAGAAGGTTCTGGTGACCAAAGAAATTTATCCCCAAGTGCGACTGGTTATAGATCGAAAGTGGACGAGGGTGATGGTGGATGCCAAAAGACAAAAGCTTCGGATGCTTCTGATCGAGAAGGCAGTCGCGAAAATTCATGGTTCAATGTCTGTTTGTGTTTTGTTTATTTGTTTTATTCATTTAAAAGGTGCAAAATAAAGATGAATTTGTGTGAAAATGCGATGGCTTACCAATTATGTTGTTGAAGGTATTCAGTTTGGTTGATGAAACCTTTAAGCATTACAACTAAAAAAAAAAAACCGAAACATTTGCCCCTCAAACATCGATGATTTGTATCGAAAAAATCATGTCGATTATGGAAAATTCGCATTAAAAGTTATAAAATTATAACCAAACTCAAGTTAATTATACTCTTGATTAAAATAATTCAACATAATGTTAAAATTTCGATCGAAAATAAAGTAGAGAAATGAAATTCGCCGCCCGCTTTTGAAAGAAATACAATTTTTTTCTTTTCTCTTCTAGCCTCGCCCCCAGGGTGCCATGGAGAAGTTAATACATTTCCTGCAAGCTGGCCGCTTGGTCAACGGGGACAACTACTCGGTGTACACAATCGTGTGTGTGCTGAAGCAGTTCCTTCGCAAAATGATGAAGATGTGCTGAAATTCAAGGTTGCTAAAAAATAATAAAGCACATCATCGGGCAAACTATGAATACTATGGCCGAGTTACTGGACGAATACTCAAAGTATAAGACCAATTGATTTGTAGCTTCTAATATCCACCTCCGCCACGAGGCAAATTAGCACACCAAATATATGAATTAAAACATTCACTGAAAATGAAAATGAAAAATGTCTCGATAACTTACTAGAGCTTACGAAAAACAGAGGTAGTGCAAGGATGCTGTGACTAACTTATTTGCCGTTTGTGGAATGTGGATAAGGCGCTGAGGCTGCTGAACCTTAAGCAGGTGGCTTATGAAGTGGAGATATAGTGTTATGTCGAAAATCTCCTGTACGGCGTGCAAGGCTGGTAAGTTTAAATATTCCTCACATATCTGTACCATGAAATACAGAATTTTCGTTTTAGGCACGGGATTTCTTCAACAATATATTCATACTGGAAAGACTGAGGCTGTGTGAAACTTAAAATTCAAAGTCCCAGAATTTGTGAAGGAGTCAGCCTGTTATTTGGAGTGAGCTTTTATAGGTATACTTATGAAACTCAAGTATACTTATTACTTATATGTTTTTATCTTCATGTAGGGTGAAGTGCTGTATGTCTTGAAGAGATCTCGTCGTGGCCCCGATGAAAGTTCAAAGATCTTCCCATCTCCGATACTCATAATGATCCACATTACGTCGAAGGTTTCAATGTTGAATGTAATGAACCACTTTGTTGTCGTTTAAGCAGTGGTCGTCCATCGAATCCAATGCCAATGTGACACATCCGAACGGAATGTTGATAATTTATTATGTCACATTGCTGATACTCATCAGGATATTGATTATATTGTCTGGACATGTGATTTACCGCCATATAATGTCTGGAATAAAACAAAACGTGAGAATCTGGAAATCATCAAAGAGACGGTGAAGCAAATGACTGAGAAATTCCCTGCCGATATTCCCAGCACTGGGAAATCATGAAAATTCTCCGGTGATTAGTTTTCCACCACCTTATGTTAATCATGAAGATAATTCTATCTCGTGTCTCTATGATGAACTTGATGTATATTCTCGCATGAAAGATCCTCGGCTGGACATTTTTTTCTTCTCAAATGACGTCACAAAAAGAAGACAGAAAATCAAATGGCGTAGGTAATCTTGTATTGGATTATATGGGTCGAATTTGTTTTCGTTGGTAGATAGGTAGGTATTATGTTCTTTTTTTTCGTTGTTGCCTTTTTTCACTATCTAGGTAGGTATAATCTATATTATGTCGTATGGGAATGGCAATGTTGCGAAATTTGGTTGTTTTGTTCTATTGGTAGGTATTGTAATAACATAATTTAGTTTTTCAAAAACGTCACATTTTATTGCAACTTTTGGCAAAAATATTATAAAAAAATCAAAAATGTATATTTTTTAATACCAATTTAAAATTAAATTCTTTCATTTTTTATCATTTTTTTTTAGAATAAAAATATACCTTATAGGTACCTACCTATAACTTATAGTCTAATAAGTCGTTAGGTACATAGGTACCTATAAGGAAAATTTTATTATTCGCAAAATAGATTTTCATGTTGCAGGTGCTAGGTATATGACTTACCTTTTTGTATTTTTTTCCACATCACCCAGTGGGGTAAAATACTAGATGCGTTTTTTTTTTAGGTTCCCCGATAGGCCTATTTCTCTCTATTACTACGTTATAAATTATGTATAGATATATAAATATATATATATAAATAATATATAAATATAAATGTTATGTTTAAATAATAATAAAATATCAAGATAGATGAAGATAAGTTGAACACATGTAGGTATTAAAAAAAGTTTTTTTTACAGGTGGAAATCTTCATGTTAATAAGGGATTAATTTAAAATTCGTTTTTTTGTTTATCATTTTTTTTGATTCAAAGTTTAATTTTATCATGCTGATAATTTTGTAAATATCAAATTTTGTAAACATTTTGAATAAAAAAAACTGGTACGCATTTTTTTAGTAACAAAAACTAATTAAAATTTTTTTTAATTCAAAATTTAATATTTTTTAATTTATATGCTGATAATTTTTATATCTAGGTATATAAAATTTTGAAAAAAATTTTAAGATGAAAAATTTGTACGCAATTTTTAAGCAACAAAAACCCAATTTAACAGCCACTTACTTACGCCCATATTATTCACTCGATACATCCAGATTAAAACTTAAATCTGAATTTAAAGTATACAAATTCAATGTAAATACACCTGGATTTATGTTTCAATCTGGATATATCGAGTGAATAATATGGGCGTTAGACAACGGACACGGTTGTCTAAACCTTGGCTAATATAACACTTTATTTAATAAAATAAAACATTTTTCTAACTATTACGAACTATTTTGATCTGTTAAGGCACTGTATAACTGAAAAATCTAATAAATACGCCTGTTAGATTTTTGTTTCGATTGGCAAACAACCAATATAATCGAATTTAGATATACAAACATTTTTTTTTTGCAATTTTATTTTTAAATATCTTAAAAAAAATTAAAAAAAGTTTGTTCATTTATTTTTGTTCTCAAAATTTTATATTATTAATAATCAATTTTTTGAGAAAATTGATATAAAAACAAGTTTCTATACTTTTTTCAGTATAATTAGTCATTTTGGCAGAAAACTTAATTTCAAGAAGTAGCAACCATAGTTTCAATTTATATTTTTTCATAAACATATATATTAGGGTGGAGCGTCGATGTATGGAGAAAAATAAAAGTTGTTGTATCAATTTCGTTTCGATGAGTAGAATAACTTGACATTAAAAAAAAAGTTTGGATTAAGTCTTTAGCCCTCTACCTGGCTCAAAGTTTCGACTTTTTGGAAAAAATTTTTTTTTTCGGAAACGGTAAAATTATTTCACAAGTTTGAAATAAATTATATGATATTATTCATGAAAAAGGAAAAATACAAATTATAATATATTAACTTTATTTAGACAAATAAATTAACACAAACTGGAAAATAAAAACTTAAAAATTCATAATACGCCATTCAGAAACTAACCCAATTAAACTTTTTATTTTTCAAGTTTTTTTAATTCTATCCAACAAAGGGGGTAATGTGACTTGCAACTCGCTCAAGATAAAAAAAGATTTCCATAGCGCAAATATATGAAAAAATTGAATTTATGTAGCGCCTTTTAACATATATCTCGAGAACGGCTAATCATACAATATAAGTTGTTGTAAATTTTTTGTAGAAAATTTAATTATCTTTCTTTTTTATAAAAATATTTGTTGTAGGTTTTATAATTGCGGAAATACAGAGCAAAGCAAAAAAATTTATGACTTTTTTTCCAATTTTGCAAAACTTTGACCTGTGGTAGAGGGCTAAGAAAAGCAATTTTAATTTTTTTTTTTCATTTTTTACGGGTAGCTTACGTAATTACGCAACTTTTTAGTGCTATTCGAAAAGCTAAATCGGAAAAAATATTTGACGCTCCACCCTAATATATAGTCATCACCCATAGCTTACAAAAAAAAATAATATTCGACCAACATCGTAACAACCCTGCAACCAACATTCTTCCCTTTCTTCCAACCTCTTCTTCATCAAAATTAAATCTATTAAAAACAAAAACAATTCACGAAATTGTAGCATCCTTTTTTCCTTCCAACTCTTATAAATTTTATATACTGTGCTCTCATTCTATTATTATCGCATTTTCTTCTTTGGATGGCAATTCTTTAGTCTCCGACCCAACTCTCCGCATTGTGGAATGTGGATAGTAAGTATTTACATGTGTGGACGCATGGTGGCACGTCGGGCGTTTGTCACGATGATAGTACTATAGGTTTTATATACAAAGGTTGAACTTCACGATGGTTCAACCGATAACTAAACGCTTCTAGCGCTAACAGAGGACAAGCGGAAAACACGGTGAAACATTTTGACACTTTTGTGCTTGATTTTTTTTTTCATTCATTTTTGTTTGTTTTTCTTTTTTGTCATTTTAGAAAACATTAAAAATAAATAAAAGATTATGAATAAATTGAATGTATTAATTCCACCGCATAATTTTGAACGCATATGTATCTGTGAAAAAAGTTATAAAATTCTGTGAAACTCTGCGCTTTGGCTGTTCTCACAAAGCATGAAGACCTAGTCAAAAAGGTTCGACTCGTTTAGGAATGGCTTGGGTTTGGATTTTAATTTTTATAATTTTTTTTAAAATTTTAACAAATTTATTTATTTTTAGCATCCTCCATGCCAGTAACTGATGGCTTAATCTTATTCCCAGAACTTCAAAAATCTCGGCGTTGTTTTGTTTTGGAATCAGAATTGCATGCAGTTTATCTTGTTACTCCTTACTCAGTTTGCTTAGTTATTTCAACAACTGGCGTCCTTGAAGCAACTTCCTCGGTCGGCACTGGGCTGGTGGTGTCGTTTTGGATGGGCTTTTGTTCTTCCATTTGATCCGGGTTCTGCTTATCTTTATTCTTCTGCTTTTTTTTACTTTTCGGTGCTCTCACACTTGATGCAACGCGTTCAACTTCTTTTCAAATCGTTTCAACGATTTTGAATTTTTTTTCTCATAAATTGATGGTGTGTGGTTTTATCACAAATTAAAAACATAGTTGAAGTAACTTTATGTTGGTTTTTCTTGAATAAAAACATCATGAAGGGTTTTCGTGTGGAAGACTACGACGCAAAATGTGAAATGAAAATTAAAATTATACACAAACGTCAAAAAATATAAATTTTAGCAAAAACAGATGGCTCAGTTTTTTATAAGAAATAACAATAGATGTCCGTAGTTTCTATGGCAAAAAAAGCTTGCTCAGACAAAGTAGCAACAGATGGCACTGAAAATAGTTACCTCTCTTAGCCGCGTGTCCTATCTTAGCGCTCATGTCACTAGGGAGAGGTGGAACCATTTTCATTTCGGAATTTGTATGGAAATGACGTTCGACTAGCAGTCCATATATAATAGGTCAATGCCCACGCCACTTCAGCAAAAACAAATTACTTCTGACAGAAGCTCGCGGCATCTGTTTTTAAAATTTCAAAAAGTCGTATTTAGCGATAAACCAAACCTTACATTTTAAAATTTCCTGCATAGAAATGTGCGACATCTACGGTATTTTGCCTCTTATTTTTTTAGTGTTGGTTTGGAGGTTGGATATTCAAAATGAAACAATTCACATTCACCAAAAATAACAAAATTGGCCGCGTTCGAATGATAGGCCGATAGGGTATCAAATGTGAAATTCCTTTCAACAAAAAAATCGATTTTTTTCAATTCGAATTTTTTTTGTCAAAACAAATGTTGCTAATTTAGCAAGATTCAAGAAAGATTTTATACCGTTTTGAAATTTCTAAAATGTCAAATTGAAAGTCGAGGTGTTTTAAGAAAACAAATTGTGTTTTTGGTTGCAACGAATTTTCGGTGAATTTTATATTAAATATTTATGCTTTGTTTTTCAATTAATTATAATAATTAATTTCCAAATTGAATATTTTTTGACGTTTTACTTAAAAATTGCTGCAGTCAAGGGCCACACAGACAATCACAAAAAAATCGATTCTTTTCGTATTCCTTTCAACGACAGAAAAAATTCGATTCTTTTTAGAAAAAAAAAAGATTCTTTGGTTGAAAGGAATTCAACATGTTTTGCATCGGATATGTTTTCAAACGACCAAAGCCGCATTGGGTAGTTTTGTCTGGTATATATTTGTTTTGAATTTTATATATATTTTATATTTTATTTTGTTCGGTAAAAATCAGAATCTATGTAAAAACAAAACCACAAACTAGAAATCCCGCGCGTTCTTTTCTCCATTGCCACAGAAAGTGAGTGACTAGACACTGAAAATCAGCTGACACGTATATCAGATGTTAGCTGTTTTTTGTTCTCAAAAATCCGAAAAATTTTAAGATGCCTTTCAGATTTATTTTGGAAAACAGCTGGTTTGTTTATCAGCTATAGGATTACAACAACAGCAACCAATCCGGATTGCTTCTAAATTTTACTCGAAAGGCTAATAACAAAACGTTGTTGTCAATGAAAAAAACACGTTGTTATTATTTTTCTCGTCCTCGCTGCTACAGATTTGCATTGGATCCTTTAAAGATCACGCGGAACTTCTAGTCTGTGGTTATTTTTATATGGATTTCGATTTTTACCGAACAAAATAAAATATAAAATATTTATAAAATACAAAACAAATATAAAATATAGATACCAGACAAATCTATCAAATCCGGTTTTGGTCGTTCGATGCAAAACGATCTTATATACCCTATGGGCCTATCATTCGAACGCAGTTAAATGTATTATTTTTGGTAAATTGCCTGTCATTTTGGCTTTAATTTGAACTTCGAATTTTGAAAATCCGACGATTGGATCCAAAGATATAAGCATTTAAGTGACCGCAAAACGGGTGTTTTTGAAATTTGAAAATTGGAAAATTCTCCGCTGAAACACGTCGGTTGGCAATAAACAACAACCCCATTTTTTTAATTTTTCCGAGATTTTTCAAACTGTTTGTCCCTTTCACACGAGGAAACAAGTTTCCGGAGATTTTTTTGACGCTTTCTTTTAATTTCCTTAAAAATCTCTTGTACCTTTCACACGAAGAAACAAAATAGAGGAAATTTTCTGTTGTTTCGTTTTAAAGTAGCTTCGTTGAACGCACACTACTGTGTATGTGAAGAGGAATGTCAAAAAAATCTCCTCAAATCGTTGACCGGGGAGATTTCATTTTCCCCTCTTTCTTCTTGCCCTTCTCACCTATAAACTGAAAGTTGGTGGAAACTCAGTTTCCTGTGAAATTGGACTTTCTTATTGGACTATTGGGCTTTTCCAAAAACTATCTTTGTCTTTTCTCTTTCTAATTTTGACAGTTCAAAACAACAAAAACAAAACATGTGATATCGAACTTGGAGAAATGTAAACAAATGCTTTTTCAGTGCAATGTGGATTTTTAATATTTTCTGTGATTTTTGTTTATATAAATAAGCTTGATAAGTTATTGAAGTTGATTTTTTGTTAAATTGGCGTTATCACCATCGTTTTATACGTTTTTATTAAAAAACAAACAAGCACTATATTATAAAAATATTTGTCGTTTGTTTACCTTTCTCCAAGTTCAGACCAGCTGTTTCCTATTTTTTTTGCTTGTTTGAAACTGCCGGCTGGTGGAAAAGCCCAATTGTGAAGGTCGTGTGGGGTGTACAGTTATATTATATGATGTATCAAATTAAAATAAAATAAAATAAACTAATCTTATAAACTAACTAAAGAGTTATGAGGTCAAGGATAAAACAACAGAAATATATCAATATCTCGGATGAAAACATTTTTAAAAATCTAAATATTTACAACAAATGTAAATCAATAATAGCCGTATTTTTTGCAAACCCGGGGGGAATTGGATGGAAAAAAATGACGTCGGTGCTGAACAATTAACATGTTAAATGCAACAACAACGAATCCCGGAGAATTCTCGGGGCTTAACTTAAGCGCACCGAAAAACTGTGTTACCGGCATGAATTGCATACATGTTATCGATAGTTTGTATGAATACTCCATGTTTTTTTACTGTCATGGCGTGGCTAATCCCCGCTGCCGTAAAAAGATAAAAATCCAAAAGTGATAAAAATTCACCCCGAAAAATCCCAGTTTTTGAAACATCAAAAATGGTATCAAAAAAAATTCAAATTCAAATTTCCTTAAACACGTATAATTTATTTTTCAAATACCTTTTTTCAATGGTTTAAAATATATTTCAATCAGACTTAACGGTGATTTATTGGAATTTTTTAATTTTTCAATTGTGAACTTTCAAAAATTTATATCTTGCTTCGTAAATTTTACAGAATTAGTAGAGTTCTGAAATTTTGAATATCTATTAAATAATAAGTAAATGAATGTTCTACGACCTTTCGTTTAGAAGTAAGTTTTTGAACCCTCGACCAGTTTTATCAGTTTTAGAATTTCAAAAAATCCCATCTTTGAGCTCATTTGCTTAAAATAGCAAATAAAAAAAATTTTGTATATATTTTTCACAAAATATAAATGAATCAGTGAGTAAGTTGTTATAAAATCAAAATAAAATAGAATAAAATAAAATGTTTCCTCTACCAAATAAACGTCCTTGAACAATATTCTTTTATCATTCTTTCTATATCCTACCCCTTTTTATAGAAATGTATATAAGAAAAAGTCCCAAAATTGATTTTTTCTTTTCTCAATTTTCACAAATTTCCTATGCATTGTTCTCATTCATCCTTTCTTACTTTAATCTTAATTTTTATTCTTCTATATTTGATTATCTGTTCCTTCTCAACTGAAATGGTTTGAAGTGGAACAAGCTCTCTCTCTTCATGAGAGTACTATAGAAAGTGTGTTTTTTTCCAATCCCAGAGGGAGCTGGTTGAAAAAAACGATTTCGGGGATTAGCGACGCCATTACAGAAAAAATATGGAGTTTCCATATAAATTTCGATATCAAGTATGTAATTCCCGCTGGTAATACAGTTTTTCTCCGTGCTTAAGTTAAGCCCCGAAAATTATCTGGGTTTAGCTAAGCCCATTTGGGATTAGTTGATGTTGCATTTAACATGTAAATTATTTAGCCTCGAATCGTTTTTTTCATTCAGTTTTCTTCGGGCTTGAAAAAAAAACGCCTAGAGTTTATATACAAAGCTGACTGTAAAGAAAAAAAGCTTTTTGAGAAAAAATCCTGATAAATAAAAAAACATTTTTTCCTTTTTGAAACTTGATTTTTATAAAAAAAAAAAATAAAAAAAAAAAAATTCATAAATAACTTACATTGATATGGATGCACGAAGATGGAGAGACGAAAAATAGATTGCAACTGCAATCTGCAGCAGACACAAATAAAAGCAAACAAAAAAATACGTCATAAAATGAAATTGTCATATCTTGCACAATAGGGAGATTCAAAATAACACCTTTCTCGAAATTCAACCGGGACCGGGTGAAATTATGAAGCTTAGATTGAAAACAAAAAATTAAAACCAAAAAATTTAAAATCGAACAGCATTTAGCGGTCGCTACCAGCGCTTTTTCAATAATTTAGCTTGAAAATCTTTCAAAATCGGAATTTTTCTCAAATGTTTTGAGAGATTTCATAATTTCGCCCGGTCCCGATTGAATTTCGAGAAAGGTGTTTTTTGAATCACCCTATTGCACAACTCTTTGTCTCTTTCTAAAAAGTGACAACTAAATGAAAAAAAGAATGAGCTGAGTGTTAACCTAGTACGCTGCTGATGCGAAACGAAATTTTTCTTTGATCTCCAAACAGACAACGAAACGCTTGCGAAAACACTACGGAAAATATCCTTGGAGAGTTTCACTAATTCCAAAAACAAAATCAAACATAAACGCAAAAAATCAGAGAAACCCATGATGTAATAAAATGATAAACAAAAAAAAAACACAAATAAACCCGAATGTCATTTTTCCGCACACAATAAATAGTCTGTATAATTAATTCAGTGCGAAAAAGGAGCGGATACTTCTCCAAATAATATACTACAATTATACATTTCGCTCTTCGAACAGCTTACTGCAAAACGAAAAGCAAAACGAAATTTTCCGTTTCTGATTTCGTTTTGTCATTTTTGTATGGGATTTTTCGTTTCGCATCAGCAGCGTACTAGGCTTTATATTTGAAAATAAGAAGTCAAAAAAAGTTCTTTAAAAGTATGTATGTACATGTTATAAAAAAAATAGAAGTTATAATTTTTTCAGGTGGTGTCGGTGGTTTGGTTATCTTTTTCAAGAACATTGTCTGTTTCGTCAATTCCTTCCAATCAATGTGATTATGTGATATTCGCGCAAAAGGCTTAATTTTATCTGCAGCATGAACGGAGGAAGGACTAAATCGCCCTCTTGGTATATTTGAGGTTTTTGATGAGTCGTGTTAAATTTATCTGCTTGTTGGGTTTGAAATTGTTGTGTAAGACGGTTTGCGTTATCGCGAAGTTCAGTTAATGGAATGTTGTCGTCTTCATCACTAGAAATATCTTCTTGAAGTGCAATGTTAATACTACGTTTTCATTGGGCTAAATGAGGTAATTTCGTTGAAAATTTCCAAATTCGATTCCAAATTATCTCATTTCCCATACAAATTCACATTTCGAAATGAGGTAATTTCAACCAAATTTGCACGAAATTAGGTTGGAAATTACGTAAAAACCTTATGAACACACCCAAGTGGAATGCATCCGCAGTGGAAACCCAGGAGAAACATTGAAAATGTCAAAATTTGATGATGATGGTGATTCGTTTAATGATTTCTATTTTTGACTGAGTCATCTTTAACGAATTGCAGTCCGTATAGATTGTGAAATGCTTTCCCAGCAGATATTATCGAAATCGTTCCAAACTTTGGACAACAGCTAGCGACTCCAGCTCATAGCTATGGAACTTTTGTTCATCCTTGGTTGTAGCTCGGCTAAAGTAAGATACTGCTTTTTTTTCTCCGCTTTCACTCAGTTGAATCAAAACATCAGCCAAACCCTTGCTGCACGCATCAGTATGGAGTTCATTTTCTTTTTTTCGATCGTATATGACTAGAACTGGGGGTTTACATAAATTTGTTTTAAGAATTTCAAACGACTTTCCCATTTCACTTGTCCATTTGAAAGGGACACCTTTTTTTAATAAATCGTTAAGGGGTGATGCTAGTTTGGCATAATTAAATACAAATCGACGAAAATAGCTGGTCAGTCCAAGAAATTGTCTTACTTGCCGCGTATCGAGGGGTAAAGGAAAGTTTTCTATGGCTTCAATTTTAACACTTCCTGGCTCTACACCCCCTTCACTTATCTCATCTCCTAAATATGTTGTTTTATTAGACAGGAAAACACATATTTTTTTATATTCAAAGTAACTTTGACATCTATGAGCACTATAAAAAGTTTCTCTAACAGTTCTAAAATTGTGGGTACGTCTTCCGCGAATAGAACAATATCATATCCATATACATATATTAAAATGTTCTTGGAAAAACTGATGGAGAATTTGATAGCCCGAACGGCACACGATTAAATTGATATTGTCCATAAGGTGTTACGAAAGATGTTAAATATTTCGAATTTTCGTCGATTGGAATTTGGTAGTACCCGTGCATTAGATCAAGAACAATAAAAATTCGCCCACCAGCCATTAAATTAGTCTGTTCTTCCATGTTAAGCATAGGGAAATTTTCGCGAACCGTTATTTCATTGAGGCGACGATAATCAATACAAAGACGAAAAGAACCATTCTTCTTTTTAACTAGTAAAGCAGGGCTAGCATATTCGGAATTTGAATATTCGATAGTAGTAGGGATTAGAGGGTTCTGGCAAACCGCTTTAGCGGCTCTCTGGCGGCTTTAGCGGCTCAGCAGCCTGGCGGCTCATCAGAGGGGTTCTGGCAAACCGCTTTAGCGGCTCTATGGTGGCTTTAGCTGCTCTTTTGCGGCTTGGCGGCTCATTATTTTGGTGGTCTAGCGGCTTGGCGGCTCAGAGGCTTGGCGGCTCATCGTTTTGGCGACCTAGCGGCTCGGCGGCTCAGGGGCTTTGCGGCTCAGCTGCTCAGCGGCTCAGAGAACACAAACAAAAGAAGAACAACAAAAAGAAGGCGCTGATATGATAAAGAAAAAAGAAAAAAAAACAAAGAAGACCAACAAAACAAAACGCGGATATGAGAAAGAAAAAACAAAACAGCTAACAATTTAAATAAAATTTTTTTTTTATTATTAATATTTTTTTTTTTTTTTTTTTTTTTTTAATTATAGAACATTTTCTATACAAAATTTAAAAATGTTTGGAATGGGGGCAACATCAAACCCCTCTTCAGCTGCCTTGATATGCAGGGCTTCAAGCAAATATGCCAAGGCTTTTATTTGCTCCGTCGACTTCCTCCTTGATTCAGCCAGCGTCGAAAGTTCCTCCCATATTACGTTCTGGAGCTCCTGGAACTCCCAGCATCTTTTCGACAGCTCTCCATCCACTTCTGAACCTCTTTATTCAAGTTTATTGAGTTGTTAGAGGCCATTGTTTTTGTCTGATGATTTGCGTGCGACTGATGATGCAAGTGGTAAATGCTCATAGTATTTATACGAAAAAATTATATCTTTTCAAAATACATACATATGTATATCTCAAATTGTGTAAGGATATTCGGTCAAAGTCAAAGGATCCCTGCATCGGCACTAAGAATTTCCTTTAACGTAAATGGGTGCAATACATTTTATCATAGGGATGGTTTGTTTCTTCTAAAATCTTGTGCATACAACAAATAAGATCGGCACGAAGAATTTCCTTTAACGTAAATGAGTGCAATACATTTTATGATAGGGATGGTGTGTTTCTTCTAAAATCTTGTGCATACAACAAATAGGATCGGCACGAAGAATTTCCTTTAAAGTAAATGGGTGCATTACATTTTATCATAAGGATAATTTGTTTCTTCTACAAAATTAACATCTTGGTCTTCAAATAGATGTTTCCGTCATTCGGTTGAAAATCTTGCGCATACAATAAATTGAAATGTTTATACTCTTTCTTTGATGCTTTGGTTGTTTGATTAATAGGACCAAAACTCTTTAGAAGAATTACTTTCTATGTATAAAAACGTATAATAAAATTCTGCATAAACACTGTTTGTCCAAAAGAAAAGAAGTCTTAAATACATTTTCATAAGATTTTTTTTTTATTTGATAATTTGAAAAGGTTTACATTTTATACTTTAAATACAATTCTCAAACAATTCTTGTAACTACTTGATCAAGTGGATTATATTCAATAATTCTATCATGAAGCATAAGGCAATAAGCAGAGGTATTTGCAGGAATGTGCTTTGATGTTCTCATCTCCAAACGTATATCGATAGGTCCAGTTTTTAAAGATTCGTTCTGGTGTCTGCAATCTATAACGCAAATTGGAGCATTAAATTTAAATTGCCCACGAGATAGAAGAGGCTCAGCCATTGTTTTGTTGTAGTAAGTTTTTTGAAAATCGGCATACATTTTGTAGAGCAAGCTATATCTATTGCGTTCAAAGGAAATATTGAGGTCTTCATGGGGGTATACATCTGAGTTGAGATATACTTTTATGTCTGTTAGATTACAATGGTCAAAAGTGGTTGGATCCGCTGATAGTTTTTTAATTTTTTTCAGTTTGCAGTGCAAATATAATGTATCGAGGTTTTTCAATTTGTGTTGTTGTTTTAATGTTCCAGATATGATGATCAGAGTTTGAAAGTAATGGATATTCATACAGATCCCAGGTGCGGAAAGCAATTTTAATCAAACTATTTTTATTTATAGATTTATACAAATCCAATTTTATGGAATCGGATAGAGTAACATGTGGCATTTTCCACTGTACCTTATGAAGTTGAACTTCAACATTCTCATTATCTGTTGCAATTAATACATTTGCATCCATTCTAGCGCGAGTGAGAATAAGATCATGTCGAGCGTTGGGAATAATTTTTTTGTAATCCTCAGCAAATCCCAAGAGTTTGTTCAGTGGAATACAATAATTAAAATAATACGGTTTCAAAACACCATTAGGTTCGGAAGACCAGGAAGCATTCAAAAGCATATCACTCTCATTTTTAGTTAAAGATAAATAGTTTTTCATCGATGTAGTAACTCCAACATTTCTATTGCAATCAATTTCTCTCCCATTCAATTCATAACGTATTTCATCAAAAAGAAAAGCCATTGAATTGTTTCCCAGCATTGTATTTATAAATTCTTTTCCATCACGTTGTTTAAGTGATCCTTCAATGTATAAAAAACTTTCCGAAGGTAAAACATTAAGGTTTTGATGTTGTATACAAATCTGAATGATATCATTTCTTTCAAAATTGTTTTGATATGGGGAATATGTGTGGTACTCATATTTAGTTATAGTTTCATCGAACTCTGGATCTTGAAAAATGTTTAACATAGTTTTTTTTTTATTTTAATATGAATCCCAAGGATGACACAAATTTTTGATTATCTTTTGTAAGGTGATGTGTTGTTGGGGGCGAGTTCAAAACGCGATTGATTGTTTTATTAATGTTTCCAATGTTTATATATGAATTTTTGTTTGTGTTGTCATATAAAATCATTATTCTGGCTTTAAATGTAATCTAGCTGTTATTTTTTCTCCTCTAAAGTTTATAATTCTTCCGTCTTGGTCAATGAGCTTTAAACTCAACGATGTTATTCGTTTGACGTTCACAGGTAAATAAATAACATTACTAGGAACCTCAATTATTTTATAGCCTGGACTGACTTTAATTGAAAATTCATGTAAAATATGTGCTGACTGGCTATTTATATATGTCCCATCTATTATATTACATTCTACCCGTATAGCATTAACTTTGTTTATATCAACGTAAAGATCAGATTCGTGTAGTTTATTTGGTTTCAATAACTTCTTACTAAATCCTAAAAGGGGTCCAACAGAATTCGGTTTAGAGAAATCGATTACTTCAGAACTATAAATTTCACATTTAAGAGTATTGTTGTTCGCCACTAATTTTATTTCACTTTTTCTACTTAAATTTTTTTTTTTTTTTATTAATATCAATAAGTTTCTTTTGTATAAAATTGTTTATGTCTCCAATCTCATAGAACCAATAGGAAAAGAAATAATACTTTCACCTATATGCAACAAGTTATTTAAATCGTCTACATTTGGTATAGAATTATAGGATTGAAATTCTATGAGTCCACATACATAGTTAGATTTTAGTACAATTGGGGGGAAATATTCCTCTGTAAGATTTGAGTTGTTTCCACCAAGAGTTAATGTTAGCGACATGTTGAATAAAAGACGAATGATATATTTTTTTAAATTTCGCACCATTTTATTCATTTTTTTTTTTTATTGAAAACATAATGAGATTGTTCTAATAAATACTTTAAACATAAATGTCCACATATAAATGTATCAAAATCTTGTTCTTGAATATAATTATAATTTATACGATTGCCAAGATAGCTTATTATTTCGATTGGTGGTCTTAAATTTCCAAAACTATCAAAATACTTAACAATATTTTTTCTATTTTTAATATATGCCACCCAATGAGTTCCTTTACCCACACTCCTGATTGAATGATTTTTTTGGTAACGAGTTTCTCATAAAAACCCCTCTAAAATGTGGTATATGTTTTTTGCCAAAGCGTTGGATATCATAGTTGGATAATGGTTGGTTGGGCAGCAGGTCTATTAGTTTTTTGTGATAGGATTGTTAATAAAAAGACCGAGGCCATTTCTATATGGGTACAAATATAATCCATTTCCTTTAATTGCAACTGCTTCTATAGCCCTGTTATGTCGCATGTTTTCTTCCAACTGTTTTTTAGCAGCGCTTGCAGCATTGAGGGTTTTTACAATACCAGCTGCTCCCCCCGTTAGAGTTCCAATAGCTGATAACCCTGCGAGAATAGGAGCAACAAATGGAAGAAAACCACCAGTTTTTGGCAGTGGGATTATTGTTGTTTTTAATAACATTTCATGCAGCTTTTAAAGCAATACTAGCCATAGATGTTGTGCCGCAACAGTTAATATTGTTTCTAATAGCATTTCTTGCTTCATTTATAGCCTTTTTAAACAAGTTTTTCTTACAGGTTTTCTTCGCAGTATTTTTTTTAACACCCATTCCAAATTTTGTCTTAGCTTTCATCATATTGGTGACTAATAGACTGCTTAATTTTTCAGGGAATGATGATTCTTTTGCTTTAAATCTTTTCCAAGCTTGTTCTGTCAGAATCTTATCAGCTTTATGGCGATCGGTTAACAAACTACTTTTAGAATATGCAATATCATGCAAACGATACTCTTCGTCTAGTTGATTAATACCTTTATCCCCTCTTTTTAAACGTTCTTCTAGTTTTGTTCCAGGTCCACAGTAATTATAAGAAGGTAAGTGTAGTTCAAATGGTAGTTTATCAATAATAGTATTTATAAGTCCTGATCTTTTAAAAGATTTTTTACTACTGTTGGTTTTAATGTTATGCTCAATCATATTCATACGTTACTCCCTACTTGGGTGAAGCGTCAATCATTTATGAATGCAAGAATATATAAATGAGATGTTTTATTATAAAATAAGTCAGTCATCAATATGAGGTTTATCAAACAGTCACAAGTTATTAAAGTACAAAACTTTGATTCTGATGTTAACATTAAAAAGAAACATGGATCATTATTCCCAAATAGTATTAGAGGAATAATCGTTGGCCC
The DNA here is from genome assembly GCA_929447395.1 of Epistrophe grossulariae. NCBI lineage: Eukaryota > Metazoa > Arthropoda > Insecta > Diptera > Syrphidae > Epistrophe > Epistrophe grossulariae. The sequence goes on from OV839566.1 coordinate 81,723,462, forward strand.
TTCAAACTGCGGGAAAACTAATGTAATGCTAAGCATTCTTCTTGACCCCAATGGGTTAAAGTTTGAAAATATCTACATATATTCCAAATCATTGCATCAACCAAAATATATGTATTTAAAAAAGGCTATTACGTCAGTGGAAGGAATGGAATACAATGAATTCTCGGACAATAGTGATATAATGCCACCTACAGATGCTAAAAATAATTCCGTGTTTATATTCGATGATGTTGCATGTCAAAAACAAAACAATATAAGAGATTATTTTTGTATGGGTCGTCACAATGGTGTTGATAGTTTTTATTTATGTCAATCCCATACACATATTCCAAAACATTTGATTCGAGATAATGCTAACTTTATCATTCTTTTCAAACAAGATGAAATGAATTTAAAACATGTTTACAACGACCACATAAACTCAGATATGACATTTAACCAATTTAAAGAGCTTTGCTTTCATTGGTGGGTTGATAATTATGGTTTTCTAGTAATAGACAAAGAAAGTAGCATCAAAAACGGTCGATATAAGATCGGTTTCCGCGAAATAGTTTTACTATAAATACACATTTATAAATGAAGCGCAATCCATTCTAAGTGGAACTCTGTTTGAGGAAACTTAGGGCCAGTTTCACAGTGAAGTATGTGTCACTTAAGTGCCGAATATGGAAAACTAATTCCCAATTTCACAGTGTAAACTTATCGGAATAAGTGACACTTAAGTCTCCGATGTTGGCCACTTAAGTTCCACTTACTCAGGTAGTAAAACTGCGGCTTAAGTGCCAAAATGGGAAAATTAAGTGCCACTTATTTTGTTAAGTGTGCACTGTGAAATTGGCCCTTAATATTGACTCTGCTTTCAAACAATAAACAAACAAAAAATGAATGAAACTATCCTGAATGATCTTATTAAAACAAAAAAATTTTAAAAAATAAATACTTACAACTGAAAACTGGTGAAATAATAAGAGATACTGAGTTGAAGGAAAATTATAAACCTATTATTGAACCATTAAAAAAGTTGGTTGAAAATGTTGAAAGAGAAAGAAATCAAAGATCTTATGAAGATGAAATTAAAAGGAATACAAATAAACGTCGTAGACTCAGTTTTAAAAAACCCAATAAAGAAGAAGAGGCAGAGGATGATGAAATTTTGGACTCACCAATACATGAATTAGATAGCGGAGATAATGGGTTGGTGTTTAGTACTCCAAACAATTTCAATAGATCTGACATCACTACAGATACATCTTTCACTAAAAAACTATTATCTGAATCAAAAATCGGGATACAGTCTTCGGCCCATATTTTGATGCCAATACACGAACGACTAAAATTGGTAAATCTAGCTTTTGGATGAATGATGATGTGATTAAAATTGATGATGAAAATTTTATCAGAACTCCTGGTCTAATCGAGTTAATTGTAAAGAAGCAGCCTCGTAGGCAGAAATATACTGATGATGATTTGGAGCAATATGGGAAGATTTTGCAAAAAACTAGTTTGCATATCATGATGATACTTTTCGGATCAATAGTAATAGAGGGATGAAGTATACGAGCATTATTAAGAAGCTTATTGCTGGTAAGAAAACAGGAAAATCTTATTCCGAAATTGGAGAAATGAAATATACAAACAAAAATATTGAATATGTATACTGGAATGATCCAAATGAACTAGTTAACAGACTTAAACTTTTATTAGCATCCAAAAATGCCGGGAATAATAACCACCAAAATGAAATCAACTCTATAATTGAAGAATTAAAGTAATCAAACATCATATATTAATATCATTCAAAGCTAAAACCTGTTCAAACAAGAAATGAGTGTTGACAAGTTCGGTAGAAATTCTAAGGTATCTTTAAAAAGTAAAGGTGCTACAGGTCCTCCAGGTTTAGGATTTAAACTCCTACCATCAGGTGATTACAACATGGAAAATAGACACTTAAGTAATATTGGTAGATCTGAACATCCTCACCAAGCTGCTTCTAAAGAATACGTTGATGATCAAATCAACTATATTATAGAAATTCATAATCCTAAAAATTATATGGATGCAATTGTAAAAAAGTACCTTGATGATCAGATCAAAAACAGAATTGTGGATGTAATAGAAGAGAGAAAAATGTTCCCCAAATCCTTTGAAAAAATCGAAAATACAATTGTTAATGATAAGAATATTCAATAATCTTACAGTCTTACATGGGTATATCATAATGTTGTTTGTGTTATAGATATTTCTCATTTTACATAAAATACAAAAAATATATTTGTTAGTTAACATTCAACAGCCTGATCAACAACACCTTTTAAATGGACTCGGAAATAATACTAAAAAACATTTGTGACAAATCATCAAGAAATATTAGATGAACATCACGAGGAGTTTATAAATTGTATTTCCTTCCTTAAAAGGTTTCATAACTCTTCCTACATTAAATCAATTTATGGTCATCATTACTCTAATTGTTACTGGGCATCCAACCAATGCAAAGAGGGGCCTGATACTTGTGCCTGCTATATGGTAGAAAACCGTTTGGTTAGAATTAAGAAATTAATGTTATTGTATAAAAGATTAAAATAAAAAGTGGAAAATATAAAAGAATTGTTTTTAATTGATTGAATTCAATCTTGACAAATATGAGTAAGCGAAAGGTTGTTGAAGAGTTACATAAGGCTGCACGTAGAAATTTCAAACGTCGTCATGTTATCATTAAGGGTTATGATGACTTGTGGCAAGCAGATTTGGTTGAAATGATACCTTATAGTGATCAAAACAGAGGGTTTAATTATTTAATGACAGTTATTAATACTTTTTCAAAATTCGCCTGGGTCATCCCAATGAAAAATAAGAAGGGGATTACTATCACGAAAGAAATGGAAAAAATTTTCTTGGATTCTTCTAGGATTCCGAAAAACTTGCAGACGGACGATGGAAAAGAATTTTTCAATATCAACTTTAAAACTCTGATGGGGGAATATAAAATTAATCATTACTCTACATTCAGTCCATTAAAGGCTTCAATTATTGAAAGATTTAACAGAACTTTCAAAGAAAAAATGTGGAAAGAATTTAGTTTCAATGGTAGTTACAAATGGATCAATATTTACAAAACATTACTGTATGACTATAATAATTCTTTCCATCGGACCATTAAATGTAAACCTGCCGATGTAAGCAAGAAAAATTCAAGAACATTATTGCTGCTTTTCAAAGATAGGAAAGAAGAAGCAATGAAAAAAAAATTTAAGATCGGCGACAAAGTGAGAATCAGCAAGTATAAACATGCATTTGAAAAAGGCTACACACCTAATTGGACTACTGAAGTTTTTAAAATAAGAAAAGTCCAAAAAACAAGACCTGTCACGTATCTTCTCGAAGACTATCAAGGAAAACCTGTACAATGTGAATTTTATGAAGCAGAACTGATGAAAACCAAGTGTGAAGATGTATTTTTAGTTGAAAAGGTTCTACAAACAAGAGGAAACAAAGTTTTGGTAAAATGGATGGGATTCTCACCAGAACATAACTCTTGGATTGAAAAAAACAAAATTATATAAAAATAAAAAAGAAATAAATTTGATTTAATAAAAATTTAATTTCTTCTTCTTTTTCTTTTACGTGAACATATAAAAAAAGTATTAATATACTCTAAGTAATTATATCCTTAAAAATTAAAGTTATCAATATTATTTTATTTTAATGAAATTGAGCTCGAAAGTTGATCCAATCTGTTGTATTATTTCAAAGGCATATCCTCCTCCACCAATATTTCCTATGCTGTCTAATGATAACTTAGCATATCTTGTCGGTAGAAAGACCTACAAGAAAAATTCAAATTAAATAAATACAAAAATATAAAAGAAAAAGGTTTTAACTTACAGTATATTCTCCTAGATCTGCTACAAGTCGTTCACCCCAGCGTGTTGTAACCTTTCGCAAGGCACAAATGTGGTATTTGAAACCCATTTCCAACTCATTTAGCTTCTTCGTGGGCTTGTAACCACTGTTCTGGTTTAATGAGTTGGCCTCTAAGGCCGCGAAATCGTCCAAAGTAAAAGTAGTGTATTCTGCTTCATCGAAATCATTGCTGAATAATTAATTATGCTGACTGACTAACTTCTCGAAACCAACTATGATGATCATAAAGGATTGATTTCCTTTTTATAGAAGAATCCCCAACCTTGTAAAAATTTTCTTTTCAAGCACACATAATAACGTTTATCAAACAGCTGTTTGTATAATATTAAGGAATGATAAAAATGATGATGATCCTCCCCCATTCTCATTATACTAAAATTTTCATGTTCAAAGAAGTAAATAGTGGGTGTGTGTTTGTGTGTGCATCTTTTTATAGAAGAATCCCCACCCTCGTAAAAATTTTCTTTTCACATAATAATAATGTTTATCACGCAGCAGTTTGTTTAATATTAAGTTATGATAAAAATGATTATGATCATCCCCTACTCTCAGTATACATAAATTTTCATGGTCAAACAAGTAAATTGTGTGTATACGTTACATTTTTGTTTGAATGATGAATATGGTTCATCCCCCGCTATAATTTTTGTTGTTGTCGTTCACAATAAAAGTGCACACAGGAGTAAAACACCATTCTGTAAGAGTAGCTCCTCCTAGTGAGGGAGAATTTGTTGAGCTATAAACATTAAAAGTTATGTAATCAACTCAACTACTAAATAGTCTTATTCCATATCGTGAGTAAAAAACATCTCTTACAATTCTGTTGAAAAAGATACTCATATTACATTAAAAAAAGTTATTCGAAGTGTGTATTTTCGCGATTTTTTAATTTAATTCAATATAATGGAGAATTTTGTTTGTAACGTTTGTAGTGGTAAATTTAAATATTCGAGTTCTCTTAGGAGGCATGTAGAAGCTGTCCATGGTGATAAAATAAAATGTCCTCAATGTGAAAAAATATATACGCGAAAGGATTCGATGATGAAACACTTCCGAAAAGAGCATATCAACAACGCTCATAACAATCTTATAATTAATATTCAAGGTGAAACTAAGGATGACTCCTCAACTCCATCAAATGCCTCGAAAAAACGTAGATGTGAGAGTTTCGAAATGGATGTTAGTACTTCTCAATGTTCACATCCCATGGTAAGAAATGAGCATAAGAGAAAGCAGTGTTTTGAAGGTAAAGTGGAAACCTATTCATTACAAAATAGAGATGAGGGTGTTATAGATATTCATACATTTCTGCAAAATTGTAAAACTGATATAATACAACTAATTGAAAACTCTTTTAAAACTAAAGAAAGTGTGAAGTTAAGCCTTGAACTATTCACAGAGTTTACTTGAAAATATGTGTAAATCTATTGAGATAAAAAGCGAAGAGTTTCAGGATAGAAATTCTGGATGGGCGCTTCTTTGTTTAAAACATATTGAAATAAATATTAATGAGTATAATAATAAAAGAAAACTGGAAGAAACTAACAATGCATCATCATCTCCATCAAATATTTCAAAAAAACGTAGATGTGAGCGTTGCGAAATGTATGTGTGTACTTCTGAATGGTCACATCACATAAGAACCAATGAGCATAAGAGAAAAAATAAAGTTCCAGTTATTAATACTCCGTTTAACAAAATAAGACAGTGTTTCGAAGGTAAAGGGGAAACCTATTCATTAGAAAATGTAGATGAAGGGGTCATAGATATTAAAGCATTTCTACAAAATTGTAAAACTTCTATAATACAATTAATTGAAAAGTGTATTGAAACCAAAGGAAGTGTAAAATTTAGTATTGAACTATTCGCAGAGTTTATAAAATATGTAGCAGCTCAAGAAGAAGATGGTGAAAAAACTGATATAAAATCTTTTAAATGTCCAATGCAGAAAGCTCTCCAAAGTGATAACTTGGAAGAAATATTTGAAAATATTAGTAAATCTATTGAGATCAAAAGCGAAGAGTTTCAGGATAGAGATTCTGGATGGACACTTTTTTGTATAAAACATGTTGAAATAAATATTAATGAGTTTAAGCCTTTAAGGGAGTCAAGTTATTTGAGCCTACCAACAAATATTGACTTGAAAAAAGCATGCGTCAATGTACAAAATAATGATGAATTCTGTTTCAAATGGGTGATTATATCAGCTCTTTACCCCATAGCTAAAAATGCATATGTTCCAATCAATTATCAGATTGAAAATATTCGAAACGAAGTGATTACTCTAAATAATGGAACTGTAGTTAACTTCACAGATTTACTTTTCCCCTTAAAACTCAGAGATATATCGATTTTTGAAACTCACAATCCTTCAATAAGTGTTAATGTTTTCGGGGTTGAAAAACATGGATCTGGAGAAAATCATAGAGTTGTGGGTCCTTACTATAGTTCTAAAGGTAAACGCATGAGAGAACAACATATAAATTTGCTGCTCATACAAAAAGAAGCTTGCAATCACTATGTTTGGATAAAAAATATGTCCAGATTAATAGGGGGTCAAATGAATCATGGTAAGCGAGCAGTAAGAATGTGTAATTTATGTTTGCAGACATTTAACACGGATAAAGGATTTGAGAAGCATGAAACTGAATGCAACAGAATTGTCACAACCCTTCCAAATTAATCCAATAATATTCTGGAATTTGAACACCAATCGAGATCACTTGAAGTACCCTTCACCATCTATGCAGATTTTGAATGCATGCTGGTGAATATTATAAGCTGTCAACCAGATCCCTCAAATTCGTCAACTACAGCGATTAAAAAACATGTTCCGATAGCTGTATCTTACTTTATTAAATGTTCATTTGATCCATCTCTAAATAAACTATACAAATACACAGGTATGTTAATTTTATTTCATATTGCAATATTTATAGGTTATTACAATAATCTTATTTATTTTATAGGTGATGATTGTACCACAGTTTTTATAACGAACTTGTTTGAGGACTGTATGCGAATTCATAAACATCATTTAAGTAGGAAGATCAGCATGATTATGACACCCGATGATGAAAAAAAGTATCAGGAAGAAACATGCTGTCATATTTGTAACAAACATGTGTGGGGTAGCGTAAAAGTACGAGATCATGATCACTTAACTGGAAAATTCAGAGGAGCAGCACATTTAAATTGTAACTTAAACTATAAGGTACCTAAATTCATACCAATTTTTTTCCATAACTTAACTGGATATGATTCTCATCTATTCATAAAAGAGCTGACCAATATCAAAGGGGATATAAATATTATCCCTCTCAATAAAGAAAAATATATATCTATATCAAAAAAAATATTAGTTAATAGGGAGCAAGGGGAGTTTCTATAATTACGTTTCTTAGACTCATTCAGATTTTTACCATCGAGTATTGATAAAATAGCAAAAACACTTGATGAAAATAATGATTTTAAAATATTGTCAAAATTTTTTAAAGATGCTGAATCTATTAAACTTATGACCCGTAAGGGTGTTTTCTGTTATGATTATCTAGATTCTATAGAAAAACTAACTGAAACGCAGCTTCCTACAATAACATCATTTAGAAATTCTCTGCTTGAAGAGGACTGTTGTCAAGAGGATTATAATCATGCTAAAAAAGTCTGGTCACATTTTAAATGTGAAAATTTAAGACAATATCTGGAACACTATTTGATCACAGATGTCTTAATTTTAGCGGATATTTTTGAAAAATTCAGATTTGATTCTAGATAAATTTATGGTTTAGACCCCTCTCACTACTATACACTACCAGGTTTTTCGTGGGATGCCATGTTGAAAAAAACAGAAGTCAAGCTTGAACAATTTGACGGATATTAATATGTACAACTTTTTCACTAAGGGGATATGAGGAGGTTTGACACAGTGTAGTTTAAGACATTGTGAGGCAAATAATAAATATATGGGTGATTATGATTCAAATAAACCTTCCGATTATTTAATGTACTTGGATGCTAATAACCTATATGGTTGGGCTATGTCTGACCACCTTCTACATTCAGGTTTTGAATGGATTGAACCCCCAACCAATTTAGATGGAATTAAAGAATGGTTAATTTCAAGTAGAAACATTGGGTATGTTTTAGAAGTTGATCTCGAGTATCCTAAAGAAATACATAATGATCATAATGATCTTCCATTCTGCCCCTCAAACATATTATTGTCTGCTAAAACACAGAAAAAATTAATTGCCGCTTTAAGAAATAAAATAAATTATATTATTCACTATAAAACTTTAATTCAGTGTCTCGATAATGGTTTGGTGCTTAGGAAAATTCATAGAATGATGCAATTCAAACAATCTCCATGGTTGAAAAAATACATTGATTTAAACAATGAGCTTAGAAAAAAAGCCACCACAAAGTTTGAGAAAGATCAGCGCAAACTATGCAATAATGCTGTATTCGGAAAAACTATGGAGAATGTTGACAAACGAAAAGATGTTCGAATTGTGGATTCAGTAGAAAGTAATGGGAGACACCTCGGTAGTCGCGCTCTTATTGCTAAACCTTATTTTCACAGCATATTAGAATTTACTGAAACCATGTAAATGGTTTTAAATGGGTCATTATAAAATAGGATCTGAAATGGAAATTTAAACCAGATTGAATAAAGAAAAATATATAAAAAAAAAAAACAACCAATGTCTTTTTATTGAAGGATTCCTTGAGCCGCTTGTCTCAAACTATTTTCACTACACTGAACTTGGGTATTAAACATGAACTATTTTTGAACGTAATAATCTAATCGTGAATTTTGGGTTCTAAACGTAAAACTTTGCGTTCTGAACGTGATTTTTGCGTTCTAATCGCGATTGTTTTGCGTTTTGAACGTGATTTTTGGCGTTCTTAACGTAAAACTTTGCGTTCTGAACGTGATTTTTTGCGTTCTAATCGCGATTGTTTTGTGTTTTGAACGTGATTTTTGGCGTTCTTAATGTAAAACTTTGCGTTCTAATCGCGATTGTTTTGCGTTTTGAACGTGATTTTTGGCGTTCTTAACGTAAAACTTTGCTTTCTGAACGTCATTTTTGCGTTCTAATCGCGATTGTTTTGCGTTTTGAACGTGATTTTTGGCGTTCTTAACGTAAAACTTTGCGTTCTGAACGTGATTTTTAGCGTTCTAATCGCTATTTTTTTTTTGCGTTCTAAACGTGAGCTGAGCCGCAAAGCCTCTGAGCCGCCGAGCCGCTAGGTCGCCAAAACGATGAGCCGCCAAGCCTCTGAACCGCCAAGCCGCTAGGCCACAGCCTCTGAGCCGCCAAGCCGCTAGACCACCAAAATAATGAGCCACTCAAGCCGCAATAGAGCAGCTAAAGCCACCATAGAGCCGCTAAAGCGGTTTGCCAGAACCCCTCTGATGAGCCGCCAGGCTGCTGAGCCGCTAAAGCCGCCAGAGAGCCGCTAAAGCGGCTACTACTTTCGATAATTTTATTTTCTAAAAGTTCGTCTATTATTTTGTCGAGGTGCAGTAATTCATTGTAAGGGATACGATAGGGTATTATTTTTCGTTCTTTTAATTTAAGATTAATTTTAATTTTGTCTGTTTTACCGAGATCACTTAAATTTACTGCAATACAATCACGATATTTATTTAAGATTTGAAGGAGTTGGATATGGTCATTAGAATGGCATTTATAATTACCAACAGAAATATCGTTAATTTCAATCGTGGGCATTTCAGCTTGCTTTATATTCGAATTACCTGCACTTCTTAGTCATATGTTCTCGTTATGCGTTACCGATAGTACACCACTTTTTCTTGTAAGGCAGACCTTATCTGAATCCAAAAAGTTTCTACCCAAGATCATTTGATAGTCTTGCAGTTGATCATGAACGACCAAGATATCGATGTTTAAGGTTACTTCCCCCAATGTCACTTTTTTAAATATTTTCCCTATGGCATTGTTACTCCTCTGTCCTCATGCCAAAACCCTATAGTTTTGTATTGCACATGGACGTATTATATATGGACTGCTAGTTGCCAATCTCAGGTTGGTTCCATTTTAGCCTCGGCGACACAAGCCCTCCTCACTGCAACTAGTGGAAAAAAATGAAACTTCTCAGTGTTGGTTTGGGGGTTGGATATTTAAAATGAAACAATTCACCAAAAATAATACAATTGGCCGTGTTCGAATCATAGGCCCATAGGGTATATAAGATCGTTTTGCATCGAACGACCAAAACCGGATTTGATAGATTTGTCTGGTATCTATATTTTATATTTGTTTTGTATTTTATATATATTTTATTTTGTTTGGTAAAAATCGAAATCCATATAAAAATAACCACCGGATAACCGGATTATTGAGAAAAAAAAACAGCTAACATCTGATATACGTGTCAGCTGATTTTCAGTGTCTAGTCACTCACTTTCTGTGGCAATGGCTAAAAGAACGCGCGGGATTTCTAGTTTGTGGTTTTGTTTTTACATAGATTTTGATTTTTACCGAACAAAATAAAATATAAAATATATACATATAAAATACAAAACAAATATATACCAGACAAAACTATCCAATGCAGTTTTGGTCGTTTGAAAAGATATCCGATGCAAAACATGTTGAATTCCTTTCAACCAAAGAATCTAATTTTCGAATTTTTTCTGTCGTTGAAAGGAATACGAAAAGAATCGATTTTTTTGTAATTGTGTGTGTGGCCCTTGACAGCAGCAATTTTTAAATAAAACGTCAAAAAAATATTCAATTTGGAAATTAATTATTATAATTAATTGAAAAACAAAGCATAAATATTTAATATAAAATTCACCGAAAATTCGTTGCAACCAAAAATTGTTTTCTTAAAACACCTCGACATTCAATTTGACATTTTAGAAATTTCAAAACGGTATAAAATCTTTCTTGAATCTTGCTAAATTAGCAAGATTTGTTTTGACAAAAAAAAATTCGAATTGTTCAGAAAAAAATCGATTCTTTTGTTGAAAGGAATTTCACATTAGATACCCTATCGGCCTATCATTCGAACGCGGCCAATTTTATTATTTTTGGTGAATGTGAATTGTTTCATTTTGAATATCCAACCTCCAAACCAACACTAAAAAAATAAGAGGCAAAATACCGTAGATGTCGCACATTTCTGTGCAGGAAATTTAATAATGTAAGGTTTGGTTTATCGCTAAATACGACTTTTTGAAATTTTAAAAACAGATGTCGCGAGCTTCTATGTCAGAAGTTAATTTTTTTCCTGTAGTGGCGTGGGAAGAGCTAGCATCGCTCTCTTATTTTGGCGACATTTGACAATTGTTGTATGAAACTGACATTAGACTAGCAGTCCATATATATACGTCTATGGTATTGCTATATATCATTTTCTTTTGTACTTCAGATTGCTTTATTGTAGTGCAATCGCTTCCTAGGTCTACAAAGGCTTTCATGAAGTGCCCATCGACGTCGATATATTTTAGCAATCCGCCTTCGTCTTCGATACGTTGTAGCCGATGTATTTTTCTAGGTGGTTTTTCGGAAAATCGATCACTTTTGAACGGGTGGTGGCGTTTTTTGCAATCACGAGATATATGACCAGCTGTTTGGCAATTATAACAAATTGGTTCTTTGCATTGGTTTTTAAAGTTTTGATGTTTAGAGTTATAAGCTAGTGGTTGATAATTTTCGAGATTTCTGTTTCTACCTTCGCTAGCGAAATGCCAGAAAGCTATTGTACATTTGAATATTTTTTGGATTTTTTTTGGCGAAACGAGGATTTACATTCGCTTGCTAGATGTCCTGGAGAACGGCAATTATAGCAAATCTGGGTAAACGGATTTTTGAAATACGGAGCTTGCATTTTTTTTTTTGGTTATTATAATAAGGTTTTGCGACTGGTCGAAGAATATTTTTAGAAATTCTACTATTTTCAAATCGTTGTCTGGTTTCCGCTTGTTTTTGAATATCTTTTAGTGATTTTATTGTAGTCAAAAGATTGGTAATGCTATTGCAGTTTACTGTTATCAAGTTTCTTATTAGTGTAGTGTCTCTAAGTCCAGAAATTATGTATTTTATTATGGCATTGTTGTCTAGTTTCCCTCTTTTACCCATTGCTGCCATCTCATATACATAGCTGTCGTAACTTTCTGTTTCGTATATTTGCCGAGATAATAATTTCACATGGACATCATCTTAATTTTAAAATCGTCCCACGTATAGTGGTGTGAAAATCATTCCGGATTTTCTTGGTAAACTGCATTGATTGTTGGTTTGTGATATAAAAATGAAAAAAATCAAATGTTTGCAATTTTTTCCCATTTTTATTGAACAATTTTATTATTTGAAACAAAAACCATGGAACTTTAATTTATCCATCAAAACAAATTTAAAATTCAAAAAATTAAAGTTAATTCAAAATTTTAATGTGACAAACTAACCGGATTTTATTTTTTTGCAATTAACTTTTATTATTTATTTAATATTTTGTCCAGTAACCCCTGTTTTTTATCACAGCTCGGCATCGATGAGGCATTGACTGGATTAAATTCTCGAAAACAGAAGCAGGAATATTCTCCCATTCATTTTTCAAAGCTCCAAAAACAGAAGTTGTTGACGTGTGCTTTTTTTTCCCAACCCGCCTTTTTAAAATGGCCCACAAGTTTTCTATTGGGTTTAAATAGGGTGATTGAGATGGCCATTCTTAGACACGAATATTTTTAGTTGCAAACCACTCTTTTAGCAGCTTTGAAGAATGTTTGGGGTCATTATCCTGCTGAAAAACCCAACGCAGAGGCATTTCTTCCTATGCGTATGGAAACATTACTGACTCCAAAATGTCCCTATATTGGAAACGGTCCATAATTCCTGTGATTTGGTGTATAGGACCGCAGCCTGCTCCTGAAAAACAGCCCCAAACCATCACCGAGGCTCCACCATGCTTAACTGTAGGGAGTACATTTGCAGGCTTTAATCGCGTACCTTTTGAGCGCCTCAGGGCCAGTTGTACAAATAGTTAAATCGTGGTTCAGCTATTTTTATCCACCGATTCCGGCGGATTAATTGAGTTTCAACAGTGGTTTACTGTTCAAGTGTGTGATAATAACAAATTAAATACTTGAACCAGCGTTGAACCTAAGTTAATCCGCCGAAATCGGTAAGTTAAGATCTTGAACCGAGGCTGAACCACTATTGTACAACTGGCCCTCACTGTCCTTGCACCATCGGAGTAAAATAAGTTGAAATTGCTTTCATCACTGAAAAGCACACTCCTCCATTTGCTTAAAGACCGGTTAAGATGATTTTTTGAAAATTCAACTCTGGGTTAAATGTTTTGATTAGGAATTTTAAGTCTTTTCCAAATACCTTTTACGGATTACCTTTTTTTACGATGTTTAGCAGTAAAAATATGTTTTTTAGCTGGTCGAAATGTAAAAAGACCGAAATCTCTTAAACGCTTCCTGACCGTACTTGGCCCTATGGGTAGATTAATAGCATCACAAATTTTCTTTGAAGTCGCAAAAGGGTCTTTAAGCACGAAATTCTTTATGCGCCTATCAGTTTTAATTGTTGTTTTGCGTCCACCAAATTGGTCTGGTTCTACTGATTTTCGACTTTTTAATTTTTTAATGATGTCGCAAACCGTTGACTTTGGAATTTTTAAGATTTCAGCGATCACTTTTTGGAATTTTTAAGATTTCTGCGATCACTTTTTGTTTTATACCGGCTTGGAACTTTTCTATTATTTCGTATCGAATCGCGTTGTTATAACGTGTTTTAGCCATTTTATGCACTATATAATATCAACTTACACAGCTCTCAATTTGTAAAAACGTTTTAATCTACGGCCTGAGTCAAAAGACTCGAAAAAACCGTTACTTTAACATCGAGACTCGCAATCTTCTTGAAATCCGGTTAGTTTTGCACAGGCATGTTACTGAGTAACTTTATAAAATAATTTTTTTATTGTTCTTGTCACCGTAGCATTAAATTTTTAAGGTTATTATTAACTTGTCTCATACTCTTTACAAATTATTAAAAAACTTATGGAAAGTTATTAGTTTTCTACTTGGTATTAAGGAAATCATTACTATGGGAAAAAATCCGGAATGTTTTTGGCAGCACTGTACTTATTTCTCCACTATATCCAGCAAACCAATTTGTAAAACAAGGTGCTGCGGTCGTCCCACTCATAAAGATGACGAATGTTCTCGATCGTTTCGACCCATTGAGAAGCATTAAGCGATGAAGAATTGGATGGGTTAAAGAAAGGAATAATTTTTGTAACCTCCTCTGTGCCTAGTCTTAGTGAGATTTGTGTTGAGACTGGAGCAATTGACGTGGTATTCTGTGAAGTTTGGCTTAGTTACCGACGACATAGAGCAACCTCTTTTTCAAGAGCCAGGTTTTTCCGCTTCATCTCTTCCAATTGCAATTTAAGTTTTAAAATTCTAGCCTCACCTGATGCTTGATCAATAAAATGTTTAGGTAATTTTCTTGGTCGTCCCGACATATTTAATAAATTTATTTTGCTTTTTAATATTTTTGTTTGTAGGTACTTCTTTTTTTAATTTATTTTCCAACCGATCTGATCAAACTCAAAAAATAAACTGTAACGACAAATACCGTTTTCATTTTTAAATCAAATTCCCCCAAAATATATTTAATCTTACTATCCCTTACTAATGTATTCCCTTTTAAGAATTTAAGGAGCAAGGGAGAAGAATAGCGCAAAACTACTTTTTACTTTTCACTATCTATACAATGATACTCCTTGTTGGCTAGAAAATAGAGATCATAATATATCTTTCTCTTCAACGGCTGAAATTCAAATTAATTGTTATACTGTGTGGGTGTAGACACAAGTCTACTGATTCCCCTCAAAACCAACACAATCATAGGCAGATATGTAATATATGTTTTTTTCTTCTTTTAACGACTCAGAATCAAATTTTTCGTTCAATCGTGTGTTTGAGAAACATTCTGTCTTCTTCTCTCTTTCCTTAACTATTAAAAAGGGTTTCCTTACCAATTGTAGAAATTTATTTTATTGATATTTATCGACATATAGACTTATCTTTTTTTTGTTCGGGAAATTAATTATTCACACTTAATATTGGATTACATATCCCACTTCTGAAAATATTACCCTGAAATTGGATACGTTCAGAAGAACGTAGGGACTAGAAATTAAGGCAAGTTTCTAGTCTCTGATTGGTCAGCTGTCAAAAAATTGCCTTCCAATTAAGGCAACTTTATTGGAAACTTGACTGGAAAGCTAGTCAAGAAATATCTCCCTTCATTTCAAGTCAAGTGTATTTATGTCAAAATATCAGCTGATTATATTTTATTTTTAAACACCAAGCTGAACTTCATTGTTTTGCAACTCCTTTTTTACGATTGTTTTAAGTTTTGGTTGAAGTGGTTCTTTATCATATATTATGGAAAGGATTTAATTAAAAATGTTAGAAATATTGATTTTTTGACTTTTGTGAGGTGTTTTTCAGATAAAAATGTTCATGTCGAATATGCAATCCGCAATACTGGAACCGATGGGATTCGCAGTGCAGTTCTCTCTTTTCGTTTTACCCATTTATCGTGAAAAGAAAAGAGAACATTGCACTGAGAATAACTCCAGATCCAGAACTGCGTATTCTCTAATAAAAATAAATTTATAAGAATGTAAACATTTGAAGTAAGGACTCAATTTTAACATTGTAAGAAATAACTACTTTCCTTACTCAATTTTGCGTTCAATGAATGTAGTTGACTACATATGTAGTCCCTAGTGTCTGCTGAACGTACCCATTGTTTAATTATAACAAATAAGTAATACACTGCGCGAACTCGCCAAGCGCCCTTCCAGCTCAGATACGGAAAAAGAAGCCTACCTAAAACTATATACCTATGAGCAAGAGGGGTTTCCTTGCTCAATATGTTATTCTTATGGTAGAATTACACTTGGGTTAACATATGAAGCGTTTGGAAAATGAAGGTGCTAAGTGACATTTTTTGAAATTTTCATTTTTTCTTGCAGATGGAGATCTTATTCAAAAACTTAAATTTCTGTATCATCTGCTCGTCTGTATCGCATCTAGATTCCTATTCACCAAAGAGATGAAGGTGTTATATGCAAGTGCCTTTTAAAAAAATTTGTGGAAGGTGGTGTTAAACGCACTTAAGCCCTTCATTATGAAAAACGAATTATATCTGAACGTTTCATTTCGAACATGAAGGTGCTATGTATGCACTTATCACTTTCATTCTTTCATTCAAAATTTATTTTCATTTATTTGAGAATAATATAAAAATAATAATAATAGGAAATAACATCGTATCCAATACTTTACTCAGTGCAGGCACCACGCACGAGCGACACAGGTGTCGTAGTAAGAGTTCTAGGTAGGCAGGTTTGGCAATTTATAACAAAACTTGAGATATTATTTAAAGTTTTGCGGTGAACCTAATATTGGTTTTTCGGTTTTCTTACACTAAGAACAGTTGCACAGTGAAGTAAGTGTCACTTAAGTGCCAAATATGGAAAACTAATTCCCAATTTCACAGTGTAAACTTATCGGAATAAGTGACACTTAAGTCTCCCATGTTGGTCACTTAAGTTCCACTTACTCACCACTCAGGTAGTAAAACTGCGGCTTAAGTGCCAAAATGGGAAAATGAAGTGCCACTTATTTTGTTAAGTGTGCACTGTGCAACTGGCCCTAAACATAAAAATATTGAAATTGGATTTTTTGTTTTTCTATTACTTAACAAAGTGTTTCCCTTATCGACTTTTTCCGATAGTTAATATTGGTTTTGTCCTTTTCAATTTCGCAAAAATTTCATAATAATCTGGTGAGGCCTGGTTCACACGGCAATGCACCGCACGTGCACAGCTACAGTTGTTATCAACATGCAAAATCATTTTCGAACCTTGAATGAACTTCAGAAAAACTAAACGTGAAAATATCATCAAAAAACGTAGCGGATTCTGTTGAAGGTAAACAAACAGAACGAGAGAGTGCAGAGTTCCGCTTATATTGTCGATTAATAAAGGCGAAGAAGTTTTTTTTAACTCGACTCAACGAGATTTACAAAATGGTAGACGACAGAGTCTGTATACCCAAATTAAATAGTACGAATTGGCAAACCTGGAAAATTCGTGTTGAATATTTTCTTGCACGAGACGATTTGTTGAAATTAATCGTAGAAGACATTCCAGATGAAAAGGATCGTTCAATGTTGTGGAAGACAGGTGATCAGAAAACAAAAGGCACAATTATTCTTTTTCTTTGTGACAACCAGCTGTCCTTGGTAAAAAGATGCGTACATGCGAAGCATGTCTGGGATACCCTTCGTAATCATCATGAGAAGATTTCTCGATCAACCCGTGTGGCTCTTCTTAAAAAATTGTGTTCTAACTATAACAACGTTGAGAAACATCTCTTTGATGTTGAGGAAATTTTCGATCGGTTAGCTGCTGCTGGGCTCGGCAAAAATCCCCGTTTCAAACCCTCCTAGTGGGTGCCGGGCGGTAATGATCACTACAGTTTTTATCTTGTACGTTGTCAAGATGGTGATCAGCTAAGGTCAGGTCGAATTGTTGAGGAGTTCCTTTACTCCTCAATAGTTTAACCCTCAACAATGCGATTTGACCATAGATACGGGGTCCATAATTTTCAGTGGTGGTGTGAGCGATTTTGTTTCAAAATCCGTGCCGAAGAAATGGAAGGCTGGGGGGTAAACCAGTTGCGAACGAGCTCATTCGGACGCCTTGGCAGGGTCCGTCTTATTTCTTGCCTTACCCCGGTATACGGCTCTGCCGGAGTTGACCTTCTCTTTCCGCCTTACTCATGGGACCTTATTTTAAAAGATTTTACAACATGGACGAACTAGACATAACAGACTTTGAACCATCCAACGACTACGAGGATGAACTTTTGGCCTCCAGCCAGGAGACCGTTGTAGGAAACCCTTCGAGTACTGGAGACTCCGGTGCTCTTGGGAATCCTACTACTCAAGGGAGTATAGGCAGTACCAGCCATAGTACCCCTGTGCTCCGACCGTCAGAAAAAGAACCAAAACCCTCATGTAGCAATGCCAGCCATAGCAGCGCTCCACGAGGTACCAAAAAAATATCGGAGAGTGCTCTTCTCAAGAAACAGTTCAGGAAGGCATCCTTCATTCTTGACAAGATCGCCATGAATGAGGAAGCTGGAACCGTCCTTGAGAGAGACCTCGCCGATAAATTAAAGTACCAAAAGGTTGTTAATGACTATAACAACCTGCTGGCTACGCAGGAGAAGGCCGCTAAGCGAGGTAGATCTCGAGATGAGGTCAAACGACCTTCGAAGAAAACCAAGCTTGACGGTCAGAAAAAACCAAAGGAAACGCCATTTTCGGGGGCAGCGCAACCGCGTACTGCCAGTGAGGTAGTCAGAGACGACCTCCAGGTATCGGTTATTGATGAGCTCTCCACAAACAGTAGAGGTCTGCTGGCTGTGTGGAACTCCATCGAGGCCAAGCTCTCAGAGATGGTGTTTTCGTATACCATATCGGCAAACGAGGGTCCCTTCCCTAGTTTCGACTCTGGCGAGATGCTCAGGGGGCACAAGGTAATCAGGTGCGTGGACGGGTTCTCTAGGGATTTCCTTAGCTCGTGCATTGCTAAGATTAGCAATGACTGGGATGGCTTGAGGCTCAAGCTTATCCCTGCTAGGGATATCCCTAGACAGCCTAAGGCTCGTATCTGGTTGCCTCTCATGGGTATCAAGCCGAGCGGACAGGACTTGATTCGCGGTCTTCAGAGGTTAAACCCACTGATTCCGATGCAGGACTGGGCAGTCATTAAGGCTGAGGAACCGCAGAAGAACAGTGCATCTTATCTTTTGAAGATTAGCGAGGATAGTATAGGGGCTCTCGAGAAAGCCGAGTTTAGGCTGCGCTTCGGCATAAAATCCGTTAAGATTAAGGTTCTGCAGAGTCAGGAAACAATCTCCGACAACGTCGATGATTTGGTCGAGACTGACAAAGTCAAAAACGAAGTCGCTGTCCCTGGCGAGGCGCCGGGTCCTGCTTGTGCAGGACCTTCTTCAAAAAATTAAAAACGCGCTGAGAGTCCTGCAGATTAATCTGAAGCACTCCAAATGTGCTTCGGATAATCTGAGGATTTTCCTGAGTGAGGAAAACGTTGACGTCGCGGTCGGCATCATCCAAGAACCGTGGGTCAATGGCATCCGAGTGAGAGGCCTCCAGGATAGCCAGTATGACCTTTTCTATAAATCCGTTAACCGAGACGAAGGTAAGCCAAGAACTTGTATTTTAGCTAAAAAACACTTAAAAGCTTTTTTGTGTCCAAATTTAGGACCCCCGATCTGACAGTTGTCAGGTTGGAAGGAAGAAATGCAGGGAGCTTATTTATCGCTTCTGCGTCCTCTGGCAGCATTACACTTGAATCGGCCACAAACAAGACAAACCTCCTGATTGGATGCGATGCGAACGCACGGCATACTCTCTGGGGTAGTTCTGAGATCAACGAACGAGGTGAGTCATTTTTTGATTTTATTATTGAAAACAATCTAACGGTTTGTAACAGAGGCAGTACCCCCACCTTTGTTAGATCCCGAATCTGAGTCCAGATTCTGTAACGGATCTTGAGGCAAAGGTGAAAATCCTTGAAGCATCTATGAACAATGCTTTCAAGATCTCTTGCCCAGTTAAATATAGCCGTAAAACTCTCCCCCCTTGGTGGAATGAAGACCTGTCCGAACTTAGAAAATTGACTAGGACGATTTTCAATTTCTGCCACAAACATAAGTTCTATCAGCCTTATAAAGATAGCCTTAGAGTCTACAAGCGAGCTATCGCATCAGCGAAGCTTCTAGGCTGGAGGGAATTCTATTCCCGAGTCATGGAGACATGTACGAGTTGTTTTTATTCCGAAAATCGGCAAGCGAGGACATGAATCCGCGAAGAATTTTCGACCAATAAGTCTTACCTCCTTCGTACTTAAAACATTTGAGCGCATCCTTGACACCCATATAAGAGACATCCTTGAAGAATGTCCTTTGGCAAAGTCTCAACACGCTTATCTGAAGGGTAAGTCTACAGAAACTGCTCTTCATGATGTAGCGCGTACTATTGAAAAAACAATCCACTTTAAAGAATACACTCTCGCCACCTTCTTAGATGTAGAAGGGGCTTTCAACAACGTTCTTACTGAATCCATTCTAGAAGCGCTCATTGAGTGTGGTGTAGAAGACTACATCAGGGTATGGATAATATCCATGCTCAGCAACAGAATGATTCAAGCTACTTTAGGTAATACAAAATCGACCAAATACGTCAGTAGGGGTACACCCCAGGGTGGTGTCCTGTCTCCTCTACTGTGGCTTTTGGTCATGAATAAAATTCTCGTTAAGTTGGAGAGATGTGGAGTGAATGCGGTTGCGTATGCGGATGATTTGGTATTATTGGTGTCAGGAAAGTTCCTACCTGTGATCAGTGAGATTACAGAGATGGCTTTGAGGAAAGTTAGCAACTGGGCCACAAGTTGTGGTCTAGGAGTTAATCAAAGTAAAACAGAACTGATGCTCTTTACTACTAAAACAAAAATACCCCTTTCACTCTACTCCGACTCAACGGCCAAACTCTTTCTCTGTCCCCCAGTGCGAGGTATCTGGGCGTAGTTCTCGACCCGAAACTAAACTGGAAGTTAAACATTGAAGAACGGGTAAGGAAGGCCTGTATAGCCTTCTATGCCTGTAGTAAAACATTCGGCAAAAAGTGGGGTCTCCAATCGAAGATGATACTGTGGACGTACACAGCAGTGGTATGACCTATCCTCACGTATGGCTCTATTGTTTGGTGGCCCGCCCTTGGTAAAGCCTATAACATAGTCAAGCTTAAAAAGGTGCAAAGAACAGCTAGCGTTGGCACTACAGGAGCACTACGATCAGATGCCTCAACAGATGCCTTAAGCGTTTTTCTTCACCTTTTACCCCTTGGTCTTCATATTAAATACCTAGTCTGTTGTAGCGCGATAAGACTGAAAGAATCCAATCTTTGGTTTACCAAACCGTATGGTCATGGTAATATCCATAATCTCATTCCCAATCACATCCTTTCGGCAACTACTGACTACTGTGCTCCAACTTTGTGCATCGGTGGGGATTTTAAAGTAGCTTTCCCATCCAGACAGGATTGGCAAGACGACGTCGTGACGAAAGACTTCGACACAACTATTTTCACTGATGGTTCAAAGATGGAGTGTGGGGTTGGTTCAGGAATATTTTCCGAATCTCTAAACATCTCTAGATCTTTCCGGCTACCCAACTTTGCTAGTGTGTTTCAAGCTGAATTACTGGCAATTAGGGAAACATGTAAGATTCTTAAACAAGACAGTAACCAATACCGAAATGCTGCTATCCTGACAGACAGTGAGGCAGCTGTTAAAGCCATTAGTTCGGCTGCTTCTTCCTCCAAATTAGTGCAGCAATGCCACCAGCCTTAACGTGAACCTTAATGTCACACTTGTCTGGGTTCCGGGTCACAGTGGCATTGAGGGAAACGAACGGGCTGACGAACTGGCCAGGCAAGGTTCAGCCCTTCATGACTCACTGGCGGAAAGAGTCAACATTCCACTTGGAGTTATGAAGGGCAATATATTCTCTATCTTTCTTACCGAATCCAACCGCAGGTGGGGCAATTTATCAAATTGCATCATTTCTAGGAAGATTCTACAGTAAATCGCGAACAAATGACTTAATCCGCAGACCCAGGCGAGACATAGACAGGGTCGTTGTGACATGTTCAGGACACTGGCCAATTGGAGAGCATGCAGCCAAGCTAGGCATCCCCCACAACAACCACTGCCGTAGTTGCGGGGATCAGCAGGAGAACGAAACAGTCGTTCATTTCCTCTGTAAATGCCCCGCATTGGCCAGAACAAGAACCCAATCACTTGGTCGAGCTTTTTTCGACGACCTAAACGAACTTTCTGATGTGAAGATCAAAGACTTGATCTCTTACATTAACGAAACCCATTGGCTCTAGGACAAACCTCAGTAGCTACTGCACCATTCTCCTAGTTGTCCAACCCAAGAGGTCACCCCTCTGACGCCTCTGAGCCAAGCTACCTGCCGAGCGTGGCATATCTCTACAAGACTCAGAATCCCCAAACCATCCCCAACCGCAGGTTTAAACGAGTTTATGGTATCAAAACGGCGCACTTTAGCGCTAATTGGGTCAATGAGCTAGATTGCTCTTGACCGCCATTTCTACCTACCTACCTACCTAGCTGCTGCTGGACATGTGTTGGACAAAGACACGCAAATATGTATGATGCTGCAAAGTCTTCCGGACTCTTTTGAGACATTGGTTTCAGCTTTAGATAGTCGCTCAGATGATGATGTGACAATTGAATTCATCAAACAAAAGTTAATTGACGAATATCACCGTCGAATTGATAGGACTGACTCATCAAAACAAGAAAAGGCAATGAAAACCGATTCCAAGCAGGCAGTTGACACCAGGACTTGTTTTCATTGTAAGAAGGTTGGGCACATTCGATCGAACTGTGACAAATATTTAGCTTCGAGAAAGAAGGATCACGTTAAATATGTAAGCGAAACAACTAATGTGGCGTTTGTTGCTGGGAATAAGAAATCTGTTTCTTGGTTGATCGACAGTGGTGCAAGTTCGCATATGACATGCAATAAAAGTTTCTTTACCTCTTTAACAGAATCAGTTGGCTCACACGTTACTTTAGCTGATGGAAAACAAACTGCAACTGCTGGCCGTGGTGAAGGTGTTCTATGGGGCCTAGATGGAAGACATAATCCAGTGAAGATTACACTTCACGATGTGCTGCTTGTACCGGAATTGGAAGGGAGTCTTGTCTCTGTTAGTAGATTGGTCGACAAGGGTCTGAATGTTAAGTTTGACCAGACTGGATGTTGGATTTTGAATTCAGATGGAAACGCCATAGTAATGGGTGTTCGAAGCGGCAATCTCTACCTACTTCATATCCAAGAAAGAAGTTCGATGGCATCGCAGAGACACCAAGAGGACTGTGAACATCAGTGGCATAGACGTTTTGGACATCGCGATCTGACTATTTTGAAACGAATGGTAAACGAAAACCTTGTTAAAGGCTTAAAGATACAAGCATGTGGTTTGAAAAATGCTTGCGAGCGCTGCATGGAAGGAAAACTTAGTCGAAAACCATTTCCTGAAGTTTTAGAACGGAAGTCAAAATAAATACACCGACTTCATCTGGTAATAAATACATCATGACGATGATAGATGATTTCAGCAGGTATACTACAGTTTATCTTTTAAGACATAAGTCAGAGGCAGCGGAACGAATCAAAGAGTATGTACGTCAAGCTGAAAATAGTTTTGGAAGGAAGCCTATCGTCATTCGATCTGATGGAGGAGGAGAGTAAGAATGTTGTGTGATTTTTACCGATCAGAAGGCATTAAGGCGCAGTTTACAACACCATACTCGCCTCAACAAAACGGTGTTGCTGAACGCAAACATAGATCGCTCATCGAAATGGTTACATGTATGCTCCTCGATGCTGGTTTGCCCAAACGCTATTGGGGGGAAGCTGTGCTGACAGCAGCTTATCTGCAGAATCGAATGCCATCAAAATCCATTTCAAAGACTCTATTTGAGTTATGGAATAAGACTAAACCATCGTTGAAAAATCTACGAGTATTTGGATACCAAACATATGTGTACGTTCCTTCTGTTAAACGTCAAAAGTTGGATAGCAAATCCAAGAAGTTAACATTCGTTGGATATTCTGAACAACATAAAGGATATCGTTTTGTGGATTGTGAAACCGATAAGATAACGATAAGTCGTGATGCTCGTTTTCTGGAACTAACGGAGGGAGTTGTTACCAAGGTTCCTAGTGCTGATACTGTAAAATTATTTGATGAAATACAAATGAACCTTACTCCTATTTCTGAACTTTCGGATTCCGTTGGAAATCAACCAGTTGAAGTTCTAGTTGATAATAGTTCCAGTGAAGATGAATTTTTTGGGTTTGACGAGTCAACTTCTGGAAATCAGGAGGAGCTGATTGAAACGAGACATTCGAAACGAAGTACACAGGGTAAGCTGCCAGTTCATCTTAATGATTATGTTGTAGATGTTGTAGATAAGGCATCGATTGTTTTAACTGAGCCTAAAAACTATACGGAAGCTGTTCTAATTCCGGAATGGAAGAAAGCGATGGATGAGGAGATGTCATCCTCCCAATACAACGAAACTTGGAAACTAACAACTTTGCCCAAAGGAAGGAAAGCAATTGGTTCTAAATGGGTTTTCAAAATTAAAATGAACGAGAAGAATGAAATATCAAGACACAAAGCCCGCATTGTGGCGCAAGGATATACAAAGAAACTTGGTGTGGACTACGACGAGGTGTTTGCTCCTGTGACAAGAATCACAACTCTGAGGACATTTTTGGCTATAGCTGCAAAACAACATATGGTTGTAAAGCATTTTGATGTGAAGACGGCTTATCTGAATGGAATTGTCGAAGAAGAAATCTTTATGAAGCAACCACCTGGTTATGAAGTTCCTGGAAAGGAAAATTTGGTCTGTCATCTGAACAAAAGCATTTATGGATTCAAGCAGTCTGCACGTTGCTGGAACAAGACATTGGATGAGTTTTTACGAAATTTAGGCTTTGAAGTGTCATCAGCAGATCCATGTTTGTACATGAAACATGGGAACCAAACTTTATATATCCTCGTTTATGTAGATGACTTACTGGCGGGATGTGTGGATGAAGACAAAATTGACCAGTTCTACTCAGATATAAAGGGACAGTTTCAAATAACTTGCTTTGGAAATGTTCACCATTTTCTTGGCATGGAGATTCAACGCTCAGCTGCTGCATTCTATGTTTCACTAAAGAACTACAGCAATGGAATAAATTCAAAGTTTGGAATGAGTGATGCTAAGCCAGCGAAGAAACCAATGGACTCAGGATACTTGAAAATAGATGACATCAGTGCACCATTTCCCGATGCAGTTTTATATCAAAGCCTTATTGGAGCCTTGCTTTATTTGGCAGTTAACGCCAGACCTGACATTGCTGTTAGTACTGCAATTTTAGGCAGGAAGTTTAAAAATCCCTCAGAAGCAGATTGGACGGCAGCAAAGAGAATACTACAATACATTAAAGGCACCATCGATTACAAACTTTGTCTTGGCGAAGCCTGTGAATAGAAATTAGTTGGTTTTTCAGATGCAGACTGGGCAGGAAAGAAAGCTTAACAAATAATTGCGCCTTACAATCACCAACAAAAACAAATACGTCCCCGTTTCACAGAATCGCAGTTTGACATTTCATGTCTCGAAATTATAACCGGGGAACCAAGTGCAAGTTTTCAATTAATTAATATCTGTCTTAACTTTATTTAAAATTTTAATCATTTAAAATGTGTTATTTGATTGGTAATTAAGAGAGAAAAATCTAATATAACTAACCTGTGGAAGTAAATGTTCTTGCCCGCCGTTCTCTGGCTTTTTTTTTACACAATTTCACAATGCACTTCATATTTTTTTTATTTTTATTAGCAAATATACACGATTTAAAAGTAATTTGCTTCAAAATGTTTAATTTTTTTGTAATAGTTGATATTTTATTAGTGTTTTTAATTTTGTATTACTTTTTTTTTTTTCTTTCTTTATTCTATTCAGTCACCGATTTGACATTTCTGGTTAACAACTATCTGCCGCATTCACATACACTGTATATGTGAGATACACCGCTTCCTTATCTTCTTATTCTAAGACCCAATGTCCCTCAACTTTAGCGCTTTTTTGTTCACTCTTCGATAATTGGCAGCAGCTATGAAAACAATTTCTTTCATGTGTTGAGTTGAACTTTAACACAATTGATGGTGGGGTGGTCAGTGGGGTTTCGTTGTTACTATCGTTTTATTTTCTCGTACGAAATGCATTAACTGATGAAGGTGGATTACATTTTATTGTGGTACAGAGGTTATGGATAATTTGCGGGAGGTTTTCATCAGCAAGCACAGGAACGCCAAAGAGTACAGCATCACATGCAACGTCTTTTCTCTCCAAGGTCCTTATTTGTTTCCGAAGAGCAGTGATTTCAGCGTTATGCAAATGAATTTAGGTGCTAGTCTCTTTTTCAATTTCATCAACGCGCGAAGCTAGGTTGCAAAAAGAATTGTTGATGGACTTAAATCGTTGTTCCCAGCTATTTTTAACTTCATCAATTTTGATAACAAATTCTGATCGCATCTTATTGATTTCATCGACAATAGTATTATGCAATGATTTCGAAAGCACGGCCAGTTGTTCTTCCAGAACTTTAATCGTAACCATTCCTTTATTATTAATTGGAAGTTTGATTGAGAGTGATGGAGACAGAGAGTTGGTGTGGGAAAGAATAGTTAGCGAGTTGTTTGTTTTGTTTCGAATAGATGCCGATGGTGGGCCGCGCCCGTGGGCGAGATGAAGAGAGCATAATAGGCACAAGAGAAAATTTTTAAAATGTATATGTATATATTTTCTATTATTTAATTTTTTAGTTCTTTGTAATTTTTGTTATTCAGAAAAATTAAATAGAAGAGTTGGCAATCAGATCAATCAAATTAAAAGATATTTGGAAAAAAAAGTATCACTGATGCATAGATTTACTCTACACAATAAAAAATAAATAAATAGAACTTTGATGACCAATAATTAGCTGGACCGATCAAAAACACGTCCACAGTCTATGATGATCAACGCCTCAATGTTTAAAAAAAAAAAATATACTAATGTTAGATAAAAGTTTCTTCTTTAAATAAAAGAAGACAAACTAGTTCCTGGAGAGGGTTTTTTGCGAACTTCTTAAGGGGGGAGGAATGTTATACCCGTACAATGACCCACTGAGGTTTTCTGCATATATACAATATATTGTTTTATGCAATTATCAATTATGCAGAATAAAAGCCCTTCCACACTATCCCACTGAGTATTAATACAAATTGGAAAAGAATTCCATGCTACTGCCAAATTTGTGAGATAGAAATTTCTTTTCATTTTTGACCACACACAACAGTTTAATTTAACCTCAATTGAAATGTGATGAAATGTGTGACAGAATTAGAACCATTTCTAAAAATTCTCATGTATTAACACATGTCAAATCGTGCAGGCTGGGAATATCATATTTTGTTTCCACACTTGATTTTTTTCACACTTTTTTGACATGTATTAATACTCAGTAACCTAAATTGCCACACTTAGGCCGGTATTCACCGAGCACTCATAACTTATGAGCCTCATAAACCTATTCACCAAGCAATAATAAGTGGATATTTATGAGCGCTCATAAAAGTTATGAGTGGTCCCGACCACTCATAACTTATGAGCGCTCTCTTCGGAAAATATTCCGACATTTTGGAAACTACTTCCAAAACCACCACCCCTACAAACACAAACATATCCATCGCTACCACCCCATCCACCTTAAAAAAGTTTGATTTTAAAGTTTGGGAGTGCCTGGTTGACAAAGAGTGGCTCTCTTTTTCGAAATTCGAAATATATTTATGAGTGGTTGGTGAATACACCAAAGTTATGAGCCTCATAAACTTATGAGGCTCATATGAGCGCTCGGTGAATACAGGCCTTAATGTGACGCAATGAATCAGTGGGCCAAGCCAACTTCCTGAATGCAACTCAGTAGGTCAAAGCTGAGCAATGCATTTTGGAAGTCGTTGACCAACAAGAGGTTCGAGGTAGGTCTCTAGAAGCTCGGTGAGTCGAATTTAAGCAACCACAGTGGACAACAGTGGGTCTTTCAGTTGATTTAAAATAAACTACCATGGAAGTACATTTTCTTTTGCACACATTAGGCGTTTTTCTTTTTTAGCCCAGAGCGGGGCACAGAGCGGGCTCTGAGCGAATAGAGCTCACTCCGAACAGACCGTGACCTGAGCGCACCGATCTATTTAAGAAACTCAATTGAGCATTAAACTCTCATATCTGTCAAATTACATGAAAATTGTATGAAGTTAGCCGCGCTCAGCTTTGTGCTCGATGTGCTCGGTCATTTTTTTCCGAGCTCATCGAGCGAGTCCCGGTCGAGCTCTGAGCTAAAAAAGAAATGCAAGTTGAGAGCTCGGAGCGCTCCGAGTTAAAAAGTAACATAGTGTAGTGTGCTTATGTGCACATAGTTTATGTACGTGTCAAGTGACCACTCGTCACTTGATACGTCGCGATGCGACATTGTGCACATCAGTACACCATAATCTTCCCACGATATGCAATGAACAACGTGCATTGCATGTCGTGGAGGAATGCACCCATATCAAGTGACGAGTGCTATTCGTCACTTGTTTTTCTTCATTTATTATTCTTTTTGCTGACTCCACAAATGTGTGAATATGGAAGCAGCATAGTTTTAAGCAGCATAGTTTTAAGCAGTCAAGCTTGTCAAGATTCATTCAATAAAAGAATCGTCTCACAACAAGAAGTGTTTTTTATTTTATTCTATCTTCGGTTCAAATTAATTATAGATAAATATATTACATGGCGACCGTGACACATAAAAACTTCAAAGTGAAAAAAAAAAAGTGCAAAACCAAATTCATCCCCAATAAAACAATTTGATGAATTGTTGCTTTTATATTTAAAAAAAAATTATAACAGAATAAACATATAAGCCTAGCTATACAAAATAAAAATCCCTGTTACCTATATACATATATAACTGCTTTAAATCTAAATTAAAAAAAAAAAAAAAAAAAAACTATCAACATGTGCATACAAGCGAACTCAAAGTAAACGAAAAATACCTACCTAAAAAGACAATTTGCAACCCCTGTGTTTGTGTGGTCTGTGGTGTTCGCAATCATATAAGGTATACATATAAGTATATACCTCTAGTGCAAACTCCATCCAGCGATAATTACAAAAAATTAACCAAAAAAAAAGCTATTACCTATATGCATTAAAAAAAAAGAGAAAAAAAAACTTAGCAAAAGTACCTACACAAAAAAATTTTCAGTTGAACGATCGAACTCTCCATTTCCACTCAGTGACAAGTGTTCGAGACTCGAGCCTCGAGGGCCAAAAGAGCAAAAGAGAGATCTAGTGAGTTCAATTGCATGCGAAGTGCAAATGTGTTGGTGACCGACTTCTTATTCGGCAATGATGGCAACTTTCAACAACACCATTTCATCAATTCTTCATTTCATCAGTTCCGGGTTCCCGGTTCATCATAGACTACAGTAGCACTTAAAAGTAACTAATATTATCTCTCTCTTATTGCTATTTAAAAGTATGTATCATAAATTGAAAGGTTTAATCATGAATTTTTTTTTTGTAATAATTTTATAAAATTTTTACAAATTATCGTGAAAAAATGTTAATTTTTCTATTAAAGGAGAAGCACCATCTTGTAAACCTAAATTTGCTCTTGTTGACATTTTTCCAATAAAAGTAAAATACTTTATATATGAAGCTTAAGTCCATTGCACTAATCTGTTTATTGTACAAACAATCGAAAATCTATTACTTATTTTTTCAAAAAAAAATCCAATTTTATTTACTTAAAAAAAAAAAACTGATGCATTCTTCTGCCGTTCCGTTTTTTTTATCAAAAAATCACGATCAATCGTCTCAAATAATCTGCAGGTCTAGAAAAACCGCAACAAAGATTATATGGAATCTTTGCTCGGTATTGCTTCTTCTGATTAAAGTCATTGAGGTTTAAACATTAATTTACAATGGGAGGTAAAACCTCCAAAGTAAAGGATAGCACAGCAAATGTGTTAAATGTTGTTGAAGTGATGGATACAACTCCACACTTAGAAACACAAACTATGCTCATTTCTTTATTAGTAGCCCTCACGGCAGTAAACTTATTTCTTAAATTTTATCTGTTGTATAAGCGTACACTTAAAAATGGCTACATAAGCCGTGCAAACGACTTAGATAAAATTTAAAATGGAATGGGAAATATTAGCAATAAAAATAAACGGTTTTAAAGACAATTTCCAAAAATCTTACAAATGTATTAACAAAAATACAACAATAAAAGTAGATACACTAAAAAACCATATTAAAACGCTAATATCCCATTACAATAGTATTGTCGATGTTTTCAACGCATACAAAAATAAATTGACAGCTGATCAGGAAGTTTTTAACAATACTTAACACTAAATTTGGTCAAAATTTGGTTGAAAAAAAATAATTAGAAACAAAGTTATTGAAATTTTTCTAAAATTTGAGGGTTTTGATGTTTGTATGGGAGAGCGGAAAAAAAATCTGTAACATCTGAACTGTTTAACGGATTAAGATGAAATTTGATTCGCATTTTAAAATTAGTCTTATACATATTTTGTCAAAATTTGGCTAAGAAAAAATCATTAGTATAAAAGTTATTGACTTTTTTTCTAAAATTTGAGTGTTTTGATGTTTGTATGGGTGAGCGGAAAAAAGTCTGTAAAATCTGAACTGTTAAACGAAATTTAATGAAATTTGACACACATGTTAAGATAAATCTTATACATGGTCTTATACATGGTCAAGAAAAAATTATTAGAAAAAAAGTTATTGACATTTTTCTAAAATTTGAGGGTTTTGATGTTATATTTAAATAAAAGTTTTTTTTAGTAAAATCTTAACTTTTTATTTTGAATAAAATATTATTATTAACTATGTATATTATAAAATTAAATAAATAAATAGATAAATTGAATCCATTTTAATATATTGAATTCACTATATATGTTTTTGTTATTATATTTCACTTCACTTTCACTTATTGGTTGATCAAAGAGTACAAATTTTTCTTACACACCTTGCACAAATGCTCAATAACTCAACACTGACTTTTTTTCATTAATCCTTTATATATATAGATTTAAGTAAGATATTTTATTCTAATAAGCCATTACTAATCCTTACAGGTAATACAAAATTACGCGATACACAACAAGAACAAAGCAATAAAACTTTAAAAAAAAAACCTTTTTTTATTTTTACCTGCCCTACTTTTAGCAAAAAATAAAAAAAATAAAGGATTGTCCCTAATCCTTTTCTTTATTTTGTATTAAGCTCTATCATATAATTCAAAATATCATAAAATTATATTATTTTTCGTGTGTTGTTTTCAAGAAAATTGAGTTGAAAGTTGAAAAATTTTCCAGGCAAAAATAAATGGTTTCGCAAAAATCGAAATTCTCAGACCTGGGTCAATGTATTAATTTTATTTTATTTGTAAAATAAAGTTTGACATTTTTTCTTAAAATAATGGGCTTAACCAGTTCATTCTGACAATTAATACCGAAGAAATCAAGCCTTTTGGTAAACACCACCGTCAAAACGGGGTTTTTTGAAATCCGATTCAGTGAAACATTTTTGAGCATAACTTCCACATCTGCACGTATGTGCAGCTGATTTTTTCTGTGCTTTAACATAAATGTATGGAGCATATGCTGGCATACTTACTTTCTTGGTATCTTTTGGCGCTTTTTTTTTAAATCAAAAAGTTAAAAAAAAAGCATTTTTTCTTAGTACTACAGCTTCAGGCTACTTATAGAAGGTATCTTTTATAAATAATCAATATTTTTTTTTATTTTTAGATAATCGAAAATAGACCAATTAAATTAATTAAGAAGCTAGAGAATTTATTTAAAGGAACTTCGGAAAAAAACATCTCAAAAATTGTTGAAAATAAGGTTCGCGATTTGAGTAAAATTATTTTTCAACTTTGAGGGCTTGTAAATCAGAACATACAATATATATGTTAAAAAATACTTTTAAATCATACGCTCGGGTTATCTAAGAGTACTTAAACATAAAGTTTAAAAGGATAGAAATGACTTTTTCAAAAGACTTTTTTCCGCTCTCGCACCACTGTGGGCCGTGGGCGAGATGAAGAGAGCATAATAGGCACAAGAGAAAATTTTTAAAATGTATATGTATATATTTTCTATTATTTAATTTTTTAGTTCTTTGTAATTTTTGTTATTCAGAAAAATTAAATAGAAGAGTTGGCAATCAGATCAATCAAATTAAAAGATATTTGGAAAAAAAAGTATCACTGATGCATAGATTTACTCTACACAATAAAAAATAAATAAATAGAACTTTGATGACCAATAATTAGCTGGACCGATCAAAAACACGTCCACAGTCTATGATGATCAACGCCTCAATGTTTAAAAAAAAAAATAAAAAAATATACTAATGTTAGATAAAAGTTTCTTCTTTAAATAAAAGAAGACAAACTAGTTCCTGGAGAGGGTTTTTTGCGAACTTCTTAAGGGGGGAGGAATGTTATACCCGTACAATGACCCACTGAGGTTTTCTGCATATATACAATATATTGTTTTATGCAATTATCAATTATGCAGAATAAAAGCCCTTCCACACTATCCCACTGAGTATTAATACAAATTGGAAAAGAATTCCATGCTACTGCCAAATTTGTGAGATAGAAATTTCTTTTCATTTTTGACCACACACAACAGTTTAATTTAACCTCAATTGAAATGTGATGAAATGTGTGACAGAATTAGAACCATTTCTAAAAATTCTCATGTATTAACACATGTCAAATCGTGCAGGCTGGGAATATCATATTTTGTTTCCACACTTGATTTTTTTCACACTTTTTTGACATGTATTAATACTCAGTAACCTAAATTGCCACACTTAGGCCGGTATTCACCGAGCACTCATAACTTATGAGCCTCATAAACCTATTCACCAAGCAATAATAAGTGGATATTTATGAGCGCTCATAAAAGTTATGAGTGGTCCCGACCACTCATAACTTATGAGCGCTCTCTTCGGAAAATATTCCGACATTTTGGAAACTACTTCCAAAACCACCACCCCTACAAACACAAACATATCCATCGCTACCACCCCATCCACCTAAAAAAGTTTGATTTTAAAGTTTGGGAGTGCCTGGTTGACAGAGAGTGGCTCTCTTTTTCGAAATTCGAAATATATTTATGAGTGGTTGGTGAATACACCAAAGTTATGAGCCTCATAAACTTATGAGGCTCATATGAGCGCTCGGTGAATACAGGCCTTAATGTGACGCAATGAATCAGTGGGCCAAGCCAACTTCCTGAATGCAACTCAGTAGGTCAAAGCTGAGCAATGCATTTTGGAAGTCGTTAACCAACAAGAGGTTCGAGGTAGGTCTCTAGAAGCTCGGTGAGTCGAATTTAAGCAACCACATTGGACAACAGTGGGTCTTTCAGTTGATTTAAAATAAACTACCATGGAAGTACATTTTCTTTTGCACACATTAGGCGTTTTTCTTTTTTAGCCCCGAGCGGGGCACAGAGCGGGCTCTGAGCGAATAGAGCTCACTCCGAACAGAGCGTGACCTGAGCGCACCGATCTATTTAAGAAACTCAATTGAGCATTAAACTCTCATATCTGTCAAATTACATGAAAATTGTATGAAGTTAGCCGCGCTCAGCTTTGTGCTCGATGTGCTCGGTCATTTTTTTCCGAGCTCATCGAGCGAGTCCCGGTCGAGCTCTGAGCTAAAAAAGAAATGCAAGTTGAGAGCTCGGAGCGCTCCGAGTTAAAAAGTAACATAGTGTAGTGTGCTTATGTGCACATAGTTTATGTACGTGTCAAGTGACCACTCGTCACTTGATACGTCGCGATGCGACATTGTGCACATCAGTACACCATAATCTTCCCACGATATGCAATGAACAACGTGCATTGCATGTCGTGGAGGAATGCACCCATATCAAGTGACGAGTGCTATTCGTGTGCAAAACCAAATTCATCCCCAATAAAACAATTTGATGAATTGTTTCTTTTATATTTAAAAAAAAAATTATAACAGAATAAACATATAAGCCTAGCTATACAAAATAAAAATCCCTGTTACCTATATACATATATAACTGCTTTAAATCTAAATTAAAAAAAAAAAAAAAAAAAAAACTATCAACATGTGCATACAAGCGAACTCAAAGTAAACGAAAAATACCTACCTAAAAAGACAATTTGCAACCCCTGTGTTTGTGTGGTCTGTGGTGTTCGCAATCATATAAGGTATACATATAAGTATATACCTCTAGTGCAAACTCCATCCAGCGATAATTACAAAAAATTAACCAAAAAAAAAGCTATTACCTATATGCATTAAAAAAAAAGAGAAAAAAAAACTTAGCAAAAGTACCTACACAAAAAAATTTTAAGTTGAACGATCGAACTCTCCATTTCCACTCAGTGACAATAGTGTTCGAGACTCGAGCCTCGAGGGCCAAAAGAGCAAAAGAGAGATCTAGTGAGTTCAATTGCATGCGAAGTGCAAATGTGTTGGTGACCGACTTCTTATTCGGCAATGATGGCAACTTTCAACAACACCATTTCATCAATTCTTCATTTCATCAGTTCCGGGTTCCCGGTTCATCATAGACTACAGTAGCACTTAAAAGTAACTAATATTATCTCTCTCTTATTGCTATTTAAAAGTATGTATCATAAATTGAAAGATTTAATCATGAATTTTTTTTTTGTAATAATTTTATAAAATTTTTACAAATTATCGTGAAAAAATGTTAATTTTTCTATTAAAGGAGAAGCACCATCTTGTAAACCTAAATTTGCTCTTGTTGACATTTTTCCAATAAAAGTAAAATACTTTATATATGAAGCTTAAGTCCATTGCACTAATCTGTTTATTGTACAAACAATCGAAAATCTATTACTTATTTTTTCAAAAAAAAATCCAATTTTATTTACTTAAAAAAAAAAAAAACTGATGCATTCTTCTGCCGTTCCGTTTTTTTTTTATCAAAAAATCACGATCAATCGTCTCAAATACTCTGCAAGTCTAGAAAAACCGCAACAAAGATTATATGGAATCTTTGCTCGGTATTGCTTCTTCTGATTAAAGTCATTGAGGTTTAAACATTAATTTACAATGGGAGGTAAAACCTCCAAAGTAAAGGATAGCACAGCAAATGTGTTAAATGTTGTTGAAGTGATACAACTCAACACTTAGAAACACAAACTATGCTCATTTCTTTATTAGTAGCCCTCACGGCAGTAAACTTATTTCTTAAATTTTATCTGTTGTATAAGCGTACACTTAAAAATGGCTACATAAGCCGTGCAAACGACTTAGATAAAATTTAAAATGGAATGGGAAATATTAGCAATAAAAATAAACGGTTTTAAAGACAATTTCCAAAAATCTTACAAATGTATTAACAAAAATACAACAATAAAAGTAGATACACTAAAAAACCATATTAAAACGCTAATATCCCATTACAATAGTATTGTCGATGTTTTCAACGCATACAAAAATAAATTGACAGCTGATCAGGAAGTTTTTAACAATACTTAACACTAAATTTGGTCAAAATTTGGTTGAAAAAAAATAATTAGAAACAAAGTTATTGAAATTTTTCTAAAATTTGAGGGTTTTGATGTTTGTATGGGAGAGCGGAAAAAAAATCTGTAACATCTGAACTGTTTAACGGATTAAGATGAAATTTGATTCGCATTTTAAAATTAGTCTTATACATATTTTGTCAAAATTTGGCTAAGAAAAAATCATTAGTATAAAAGTTATTGACTTTTTTTCTAAAATTTGAGTGTTTTGATGTTTGTATGGGTGAGCGGAAAAAAGTCTGTAAAATCTGAACTGTTAAACGAAATTTAATGAAATTTGACACACATGTTAAGATAAATCTTATACATGGTCTTATACATGGTCAAGAAAAAATTATTAGAAAAAAAGTTATTGACATTTTTCTAAAATTTGAGGGTTTTGATGTTATATTTAAATAAAAGTTTTTTTTAGTAAAATCTTAACTTTTTATTTTGAATAAAATATTATTATTAACTATGTATATTATAAAATTAAATAAATAAATAGATAAATTGAATCCATTTTAATATATTGAATTCACTATATATGTTTTTGTTATTATATTTCACTTCACTTTCACTTATTGGTTGATCAAAGAGTAAAAATTTTTCTTACACACCTTGCACAAATGCTCAATAACTCAATACTGACTTTTTTTCATTAATCCTTTATATATATATAGATTTAAGTAAGATATTTTATTCTAATAAGCCATTACTAATCCTTACAGGTAATACAAAATTACGCGATACACAACAAGAACAAAGCAATAAAACTTTAAAAAAAAAACCTTTTTTTATTTTTACCTGCCCTACTTTTAGCAAAAAATAAAAAAAAATAAAGGATTGTCCCTAATCCTTTTCTTTATTTTGTATTAAGCTTTATCATATAATTCAAAATATCATAAAATTATATTATTTTTCGTGTGTTGTTTTCAAGAAAATTGAGTTGAAAGTTGAAAAATTTTCCAGGCAGAAATAAATGGTTTCGCAAAAATCGAAATTCTCAGACCTGGGTCAATGTATTAATTTTATTTTATTTGTAAAATAAAGTTTGACATTTTTTCTTAAAATAATGGGCTTAACCAGTTCATTCTGACAATTAATACCGAAGAAATCAAGCCTTTTGGTAAACACCACCGTCAAAACGGGGTTTTTTGAAATCCGATTCAGTGAAACATTTTTAAGCATAACTTCCACATCTGCACGTATCTGCAGCTGATTTTTTCTGTGCTTTAACATGAATGTATGGAGCATATGCTGGCATACTTACTTTCTTGGTATCTTTTGGCGCTTTTTTTTTTAAATCAAAAAGTTTAAAAAAAAAGCATTTTTTCTTAGTACTACAGCTTCAGGCTACTTATAGAAGGTATCTTTTATAAATAATCAATATTTTTTTTTTATTTTTAGATAATCGAAAATAGACCAATTAAATTAATTAAGAAGCTAGAGAATTTATTTAAAGGAACTTCGGAAAAAAACATCTCAAAAATTGTTGAAAATAAGGTTCGCGATTTGAGTAAAATTATTTTTCAACTTTGAGGGCTTGTAAATCAGAACATACAATATATATGTTAAAAAATACTTTTAAATCATACGCTCGGGTTATCTAAGAGTACTTAAACATAAAGTTTAAAAGGATAGAAATGACTTTTTCAAAAGACTTTTTTCCGCTCTCGCACCACTGTGGGCCGTGGGCGAGATGAAGAGAGCATAATAGGCACAAGAGAAAATTTTTAAAATGTATATGTATATATTTTCTATTATTTAATTTTTTAGTTCTTTGTAATTTTTGTTATTCAGAAAAATTAAATAGAAGAGTTGGCAATCAGATCAATCAAATTAAAAGATATTTGGAAAAAAAAGTATCACTGATGCAAAGATTTACTCTACACAATAAAAAATAAATAAATAGAACTTTGATGACCAATAATTAGCTGGACCGATCAAAAACACGTCCACAGTCTATGATGATCAACGCCTCAATGTTTAAAAAAACATGCTTTAACATGAATGTATGGAGCATATGCTGGCATACTTACTTTTTTTTTTTTTTTAAAACAACAACACAAACATATATATGCCAGTAAGACCTAGGGTCTTATAAATTAGGCAAATGTTAGAAGGAATAGAAGGATAGGATAGATTTTTGTTGGCACAGTGGATTGAGAAATAAGGTTTTGATTATCTCATTAAATCCCAGGGGTGGCGTTCAGTTGAGGGAATATAGAAAAGAATGCTGCCTAGACTGGGGATCGAACCCACACATCCAGGTTAGCAGTCAAGCACTACTTCCACTGCGCCGGGGCCACCCCCAACTTTCTTGGTATCTTTTGGCGCTTTTTTTTTAAATCAAAAAGTTTAAAAAAAAAGCATTTTTTCTTAGTACTACAGCTTCAGGCTACTTATAGAAGGTATCTTTTATAAATAATCAATATTTTTTTTTTATTTTTAGATAATCGAAAATAGACCAATTAAATTAATTAAGAAGCTAGAGAATTTATTTAAAGGAACTTCGGAAAAAAACATCTCAAAAATTGTTGAAAATAAGGTTCGCGATTTGAGTAAAATTATTTTTCAACTTTGAGGGCTTGTAAATCAGAACATACAATATATATGTTAAAAAATACTTTTAAATCATACGCTCGGGTTATCTAAGAGTACTTAAACATAAAGTTTAAAAGGATAGAAATGACTTTTTCAAAAGACTTTTTTCCGCTCTCGCACCACTGTGGGCCGTGGGCGAGATGAAGAGAGCATAATAGGCACAAGAGAAAATTTTTAAAATGTATATGTATATATTTTCTATTATTTAATTTTTTAGTTCTTTGTAATTTTTGTTATTCAGAAAAATTAAATAGAAGAGTTGGCAATCAGATCAATCAAATTAAAAGATATTTGGAAAAAAAAGTATCACTGATGCATAGATTTACTCTACACAATAAAAAATAAATAAATAGAACTTTGATGACCAATAATTAGCTGGACCGATCAAAAACACGTCCACAGTCTATGATGATCAACGCCTCAATGTTTAAAAAAAAAAAAATATACTAATGTTAGATAAAAGTTTCTTCTTTAAATAAAAGAAGACAAACTAGTTCCTGGAGAGGGTTTTTTGCGAACTTCTTAAGGGGGGAGGAATGTTATACCCGTACAATGACCCACTGAGGTTTTCTGCATATATACAATATATTGTTTTATGCAATTATCAATTATGCAGAATAAAAGCCCTTCCACACTATCCCACTGAGTATTAATACAAATTGGAAAAGAATTCCATGCTACTGCCAAATTTGTGAGATAGAAATTTCTTTTCATTTTTGACCACACACAACAGTTTAATTTAACCTCAATTGAAATGTGATGAAATGTGTGACAGAATTAGAACCATTTCTAAAAATTCTCATGTATTAACACATGTCAAATCGTGCAGGCTGGGAATATCATATTTTGTTTCCACACTTGATTTTTTTCACACTTTTTTGACATGTATTAATACTCAGTAACCTAAATTGCCACACTTAGGCCGGTATTCACCGAGCACTCATAACTTATGAGCCTCATAAACCTATTCACCAAGCAATAATAAGTGGATATTTATGAGCGCTCATAAAAGTTATGAGTGGTCCCGACCACTCATAACTTATGAGCGCTCTCTTCGGAAAATATTCCGACATTTTGGAAACTACTTCCAAAACCACCACCCCTACAAACACAAACATATCCATCGCTACCACCCCATCCACCTAAAAAAGTTTGATTTTAAAGTTTGGGAGTGCCTGGTTGACAGAGAGTGGCTCTCTTTTTCGAAATTCGAAATATATTTATGAGTGGTTGGTGAATACACCAAAGTTATGAGCCTCATAAACTTATGAGGCTCATATGAGCGCTCGGTGAATACAGGCCTTAATGTGACGCAATGAATCAGTGGGCCAAGCCAACTTCCTGAATGCAACTCAGTAGGTCAAAGCTGAGCAATGCATTTTGGAAGTCGTTAACCAACAAGAGGTTCGAGGTAGGTCTCTAGAAGCTCGGTGAGTCGAATTTAAGCAACCACAGTGGACAACAGTGGGTCTTTCAGTTGATTTAAAATAAACTACCATGGAAGTACATTTTCTTTTGCACACATTAGGCGTTTTTCTTTTTTAGCCCCGAGCGGGGCACAGAGCGGGCTCTGAGCGAATAGAGCTCACTCCGAACAGAGCGTGACCTGAGCGCACCGATCTATTTAAGAAACTCAATTGAGCATTAAACTCTCATATCTGTCAAATTACATGAAAATTGTATGAAGTTAGCCGCGCTCAGCTTTGTGCTCGATGTGCTCGGTCATTTTTTTCCGAGCTCATCGAGCGAGTCCCGGTCGAGCTCTGAGCTAAAAAAGAAATGCAAGTTGAGAGCTCGGAGCGCTCCGAGTTAAAAAGTAACATAGTGTACTGTGTAGTGTGCTTATGTGCACATAGTTTATGTACGTGTCAAGTGACCACTCGTCACTTGATACGTCGCGATGCGACATTGTGCACATCAGTACACCATAATCTTCCCACGATATGCAATGAACAACGTGCATTGCATGTCGTGGAGGAATGCACCCATATCAAGTGACGAGTGCTATTCGTCACTTGTTTTTCTTCATTTATTATTCTTTTTGCTGACTCCACAAATGTGTGAATATGGAAGCAGCATAGTTTTAAGCAGCATAGTTTTAAGCAGTCAAGCTTGTCAAGATTCATTCAATAAAAGAATCGTCTCACAACAAGAAGTGTTTTTTATTTTATTCTATCTTCGGTTCAAATTAATTATAGATAAATATATTACATGGCGACCGTGACACATAAAAACTTCAAAGTGAAAAAAAAAGTGCAAAACCAAATTCATCCCCAATAAAACAATTTGATGAATTGTTGCTTTTATATTTAAAAAAAAAATTATAACAGAATAAACATATAAGCCTAGCTATACAAAATAAAAATCCCTGTTACCTATATACATATATAACTGCTTTAAATCTAAATTAAAAAAAAAAAAAAAAAAAACTATCAACATGTGCATACAAGCGAACTCAAAGTAAACGAAAAATACCTACCTAAAAAGACAATTTGCAACCCCTGTGTTTGTGTGGTCTGTGGTGTTCGCAATCATATAAGGTATACATATAAGTATATACCTCTAGTGCAAACTCCATCCAGCGATAATTACAAAAAATTAACCAAAAAAAAAGCTATTACCTATATGCATTAAAAAAAAAGAGAAAAAAAAACTTAGCAAAAGTACCTACACAAAAAAATTTTAAGTTGAACGATCGAACTCTCCATTTCCACTCAGTGACAATAGTGTTCGAGACTCGAGCCTCGAGGGCCAAAAGAGCAAAAGAGAGATCTAGTGAGTTCAATTGCATGCGAAGTGCAAATGTGTTGGTGACCGACTTCTTATTCGGCAATGATGGCAACTTTCAACAACACCATTTCATCAATTCTTCATTTCATCAGTTCCGGGTTCCCGGTTCATCATAGACTACAGTAGCACTTAAAAGTAACTAATATTATCTCTCTCTTATTGCTATTTAAAAGTATGTATCATAAATTGAAAGATTTAATCATGAATTTTTTTTTTGTAATAATTTTATAAAATTTTTACAAATTATCGTGAAAAAATGTTAATTTTTCTATTAAAGGAGAAGCACCATCTTGTAAACCTAAATTTGCTCTTGTTGACATTTTTCCAATAAAAGTAAAATACTTTATATATGAAGCTTAAGTCCATTGCACTAATCTGTTTATTGTACAAACAATCGAAAATCTATTACTTATTTTTTCAAAAAAAAATCCAATTTTATTTACTTAAAAAAAAAACAACTGATGCATTCTTCTGCCGTTCCGTTTTTTTTTTATCAAAAAATCACGATCAATCGTCTCAAATACTCTGCAAGTCTAGAAAAACCGCAACAAAGATTATATGAAATCTTTGCTCGGTATTGCTTCTTCTGATTAAAGTCATTGAGGTTTAAACATTAATTTACAATGGGAGGTAAAACCTCCAAAGTAAAGGATAGCACAGCAAATGTGTTAAATGTTGTTGAAGTGCACATCAGTACACCATAATCTTCCCACGATATGCAATGAACAACGTGCATTGCATGTCGTGGAGGAATGCACCCATATCAAGTGACGAGTGCTATTCGTCACTTGTTTTTCTTCATTTATTATTCTTTTTGCTGACTCCACAAATGTGTGAATATGGAAGCAGCATAGTTTTAAGCAGCATAGTTTTAAGCAGTCAAGCTTGTCAAGATTCATTCAATAAAAGAATCGTCTCACAACAAGAAGTGTTTTTTATTTTATTCTAT
This sequence comes from Epistrophe grossulariae, assembly GCA_929447395.1. Classification (NCBI taxonomy): domain Eukaryota; kingdom Metazoa; phylum Arthropoda; class Insecta; order Diptera; family Syrphidae; genus Epistrophe; species Epistrophe grossulariae. Next base: position 81,765,145 of record OV839566.1, read on the forward strand.
CTTCGGTTCAAATTAATTATAGATAAATATATTACATGGCGACCGTGACACATAAAAACTTCAAAGTGAAAAAAAAAGTGCAAAACCAAATTCATCCCCAATAAAACAATTTGATGAATTGTTGCTTTTATATTTAAAAAAAAAATTATAACAGAATAAACATATAAGCCTAGCTATACAAAATAAAAATCCCTGTTACCTATATACATATATAACTGCTTTAAATCTAAATTAAAAAAAAAAAAAAAAAAAAACTATCAACATGTGCATACAAGCGAACTCAAAGTAAACGAAAAATACCTACCTAAAAAGACAATTTGCAACCCCTGTGTTTGTGTGGTCTGTGGTGTTCGCAATCATATAAGGTATACATATAAGTATATACCTCTAGTGCAAACTCCATCCAGCGATAATTACAAAAAATTAACCAAAAAAAAAGCTATTACCTATATGCATTAAAAAAAAAGAGAAAAAAAAACTTAGCAAAAGTACCTACACAAAAAAATTTTAAGTTGAACGATCGAACTCTCCATTTCCACTCAGTGACAATAGTGTTCGAGACTCGAGCCTCGAGGGCCAAAAGAGCAAAAGAGAGATCTAGTGAGTTCAATTGCATGCGAAGTGCAAATGTGTTGGTGACCGACTTCTTATTCGGCAATGATGGCAACTTTCAACAACACCATTTCATCAATTCTTCATTTCATCAGTTCCGGGTTCCCGGTTCATCATAGACTACAGTAGCACTTAAAAGTAACTAATATTATCTCTCTCTTATTGCTATTTAAAAGTATGTATCATAAATTGAAAGATTTAATCATGAATTTTTTTTTTGTAATAATTTTATAAAATTTTTACAAATTATCGTGAAAAAATGTTAATTTTTCTATTAAAGGAGAAGCACCATCTTGTAAACCTAAATTTGCTCTTGTTGACATTTTTCCAATAAAAGTAAAATACTTTATATATGAAGCTTAAGTCCATTGCACTAATCTGTTTATTGTACAAACAATCGAAAATCTATTACTTATTTTTTCAAAAAAAAATCCAATTTTATTTACTTAAAAAAAAAACAACTGATGCATTCTTCTGCCGTTCCGTTTTTTTTTTATCAAAAAATCACGATCAATCGTCTCAAATACTCTGCAAGTCTAGAAAAACCGCAACAAAGATTATATGAAATCTTTGCTCGGTATTGCTTCTTCTGATTAAAGTCATTGAGGTTTAAACATTAATTTACAATGGGAGGTAAAACCTCCAAAGTAAAGGATAGCACAGCAAATGTGTTAAATGTTGTTGAAGTGATGGATACAACTCCACACTTAGAAACACAAACTATGCTCATTTCTTTATTAGTAGCCCTCACGGCAGTAAACTTATTTCTTAAATTTTATCTGTTGTATAAGCGTACACTTAAAAATGGCTAAATAAGCCGTGCAAACGACTTAGATAAAATTTAAAATGGAATGGGAAATATTAGCAATACAAATAAACGGTTTTAAAGACAATTTCCAAAAATCTTACAAATGTATTAACAAAAATACAACAATAAAAGTAGATACACTAAAAAACCATATTAAAACGCTAATATCCCATTACAATAGTATTGTCGATGTTTTCAACGCATACAAAAATAAATTGACAGCTGATCACGAAAAAGATTGTAGGAAGTTTTTAACAATACTTAACACTAAATTTGGTCAAAATTTGGTTGAAAAAAAATAATTAGAAACAAAGTTATTGAAATTTTTCTAAAATTTGAGGGTTTTGATGTTTGTATGGGAGAGCGGAAAAAAAATCTGTAACATCTGAACTGTTTAACGGATTAAGATGAAATTTGATTCGCATTTTAAAATTAGTCTTATACATATTTTGTCAAAATTTGGCTAAGAAAAAATCATTAGTATAAAAGTTATTGACTTTTTTTCTAAAATTTGAGTGTTTTGATGTTTGTATGGGTGAGCGGAAAAAAGTCTGTAAAATCTGAACTGTTAAACGAAATTTAATGAAATTTGACACACATGTTAAGATAAATCTTATACATGCTTGGTCAAAATTTGGTCAAGAAAAAATTATTAGAAAAAAAGTTATTGACATTTTTCTAAAATTTGAGGGTTTTGATGTTATATTTAAATAAAAGTTTTTTTTAGTAAAATCTTAACTTTTTATTTTGAATAAAATATTATTATTAACTATGTATATTATAAAATTAAATAAATAAATAGATAAATTGAATCCATTTTAATATATTGAATTCACTATATATGTTTTTGTTATTATATTTCACTTCACTTTCACTTATTGGTTGATCAAAGAGTAAAAATTTTTCTTACACACCTTGCACAAATGCTCAATAACTCAATACTGACTTTTTTTCATTAATCCTTTATATATATAGATTTAAGTAAGATATTTTATTCTAATAAGCCATTACTAATCCTTACAGGTAATACAAAATTACGCGATACACAACAAGAACAAAGCAATAAAACTTAAAAAAAAAAACCTTTTTTTATTTTTACCTGCCCTACTTTTAGCGAAAAATAAAAAAAAATAAAGGATTGTCCCTAATCCTTTTCTTTATTTTGTATTAAGCTCTATCATATAATTCAAAATATCATAAAATTATATTATTTTTCGTGTGTTGTTTTCAAGAAAATTCAGCTGATTTTTTCTGTGCTTTAACATGAATGTATGGAGCATATGCTGGCATACTTACTTTCTTGGTATCTTTTGGCGCTTTTTTTTTAAATCAAAAAGTTTAAAAAAAAAGCATTTTTTCTTAGTACTACAGCTTCAGGCTACTTATAGAAGGTATCTTTTATAAATAATCAATATTTTTTTTTTATTTTTAGATAATCGAAAATAGACCAATTAAATTAATTAAGAAGCTAGAGAATTTATTTAAAGGAACTTCGGAAAAAAACATCTCAAAAATTGTTGAAAATAAGGTTCGCGATTTGAGTAAAATTATTTTTCAACTTTGAGGGCTTGTAAATCAGAACATACAATATATATGTTAAAAAATACTTTTAAATCATACGCTCGGGTTATCTAAGAGTACTTAAACATAAAGTTTAAAAGGATAGAAATGACTTTTTCAAAAGACTTTTTTCCGCTCTCGCACCACTGTGGGCCGTGGGCGAGATGAAGAGAGCATAATAGGCACAAGAGAAAATTTTTAAAATGTATATGTATATATTTTCTATTATTTAATTTTTTAGTTCTTTGTAATTTTTGTTATTCAGAAAAATTAAATAGAAGAGTTGGCAATCAGATCAATCAAATTAAAAGATATTTGGAAAAAAAAGTATCACTGATGCATAGATTTACTCTACACAATAAAAAATAAATAAATAGAACTTTGATGACCAATAATTAGCTGGACCGATCAAAAACACGTCCACAGTCTATGATGATCAACGCCTCAATGTTTAAAAAAAAAAAAATATACTAATGTTAGATAAAAGTTTCTTCTTTAAATAAAAGAAGACAAACTAGTTCCTGGAGAGGGTTTTTTGCGAACTTCTTAAGGGGGGAGGAATGTTATACCCGTACAATGACCCACTGAGGTTTTCTGCATATATACAATATATTGTTTTATGCAATTATCAATTATGCAGAATAAAAGCCCTTCCACACTATCCCACTGAGTATTAATACAAATTGGAAAAGAATTCCATGCTACTGCCAAATTTGTGAGATAGAAATTTCTTTTCATTTTTGACCACACACAACAGTTTAATTTAACCTCAATTGAAATGTGATGAAATGTGTGACAGAATTAGAACCATTTCTAAAAATTCTCATGTATTAACACATGTCAAATCGTGCAGGCTGGGAATATCATATTTTGTTTCCACACTTGATTTTTTTCACACTTTTTTGACATGTATTAATACTCAGTAACCTAAATTGCCACACTTAGGCCGGTATTCACCGAGCACTCATAACTTATGAGCCTCATAAACCTATTCACCAAGCAATAATAAGTGGATATTTATGAGCGCTCATAAAAGTTATGAGTGGTCCCGACCACTCATAACTTATGAGCGCTCTCTTCGGAAAATATTCCGACATTTTGGAAACTACTTCCAAAACCACCACCCCTACAAACACAAACATATCCATCGCTACCACCCCATCCACCTAAAAAAGTTTGATTTTAAAGTTTGGGAGTGCCTGGTTGACAGAGAGTGGCTCTCTTTTTCGAAATTCGAAATATATTTATGAGTGGTTGGTGAATACACCAAAGTTATGAGCCTCATAAACTTATGAGGCTCATATGAGCGCTCGGTGAATACAGGCCTTAATGTGACGCAATGAATCAGTGGGCCAAGCCAACTTCCTGAATGCAACTCAGTAGGTCAAAGCTGAGCAATGCATTTTGGAAGTCGTTAACCAACAAGAGGTTCGAGGTAGGTCTCTAGAAGCTCGGTGAGTCGAATTTAAGCAACCACAGTGGACAACAGTGGGTCTTTCAGTTGATTTAAAATAAACTACCATGGAAGTACATTTTCTTTTGCACACATTAGGCGTTTTTCTTTTTTAGCCCCGAGCGGGGCACAGAGCGGGCTCTGAGCGAATAGAGCTCACTCCGAACAGAGCGTGACCTGAGCGCACCGATCTATTTAAGAAACTCAATTGAGCATTAAACTCTCATATCTGTCAAATTACATGAAAATTGTATGAAGTTAGCCGCGCTCAGCTTTGTGCTCGATGTGCTCGGTCATTTTTTTCCGAGCTCATCGAGCGAGTCCCGGTCGAGCTCTGAGCTAAAAAAGAAATGCAAGTTGAGAGCTCGGAGCGCTCCGAGTTAAAAAGTAACATAGTGTAGTGTGCTTATGTGCACATAGTTTATGTACGTGTCAAGTGACAAATACCACTCGTCACTTGATACGTCGCGATGCGACATTGTGCACATCAGTACACCATAATCTTCCCACGATATGCAATGAACAACGTGCATTGCATGTCGTGGAGGAATGCACCCATATCAAGTGACGAGTGCTATTCGTCACTTGTTTTTCTTCATTTATTATTCTTTTTGCTGACTCCACAAATGTGTGAATATGGAAGCAGCATAGTTTTAAGCAGCATAGTTTTAAGCAGTCAAGCTTGTCAAGATTCATTCAATAAAAGAATCGTCTCACAACAAGAAGTGTTTTTTATTTTATTCTATCTTCGGTTCAAATTAATTATAGATAAATATATTACATGGCGACCGTGACACATAAAAACTTCAAAGTGAAAAAAAAAGTGCAAAACCAAATTCATCCCCAATAAAACAATTTGATGAATTGTTGCTTTTATATTTAAAAAAAAAATTATAACAGAATAAACATATAAGCCTAGCTATACAAAATAAAAATCCCTGTTACCTATATACATATATAACTGCTTTAAATCTAAATTAAAAAAAAAAAAAAAAAAAAACTATCAACATGTGCATACAAGCGAACTCAAAGTAAACGAAAAATACCTACCTAAAAAGACAATTTGCAACCCCTGTGTTTGTGTGGTCTGTGGTGTTCGCAATCATATAAGGTATACATATAAGTATATACCTCTAGTGCAAACTCCATCCAGCGATGATTACAAAAAATTAACCAAAAAAAAAGCTATTACCTATATGCATTAAAAAAAAAGAGAAAAAAAAACTTAGCAAAAGTACCTACACAAAAAAATTTTAAGTTGAACGATCGAACTCTCCATTTCCACTCAGTGACAATAGTGTTCGAGACTCGAGCCTCGAGGGCCAAAAGAGCAAAAGAGAGATCTAGTGAGTTCAATTGCATGCGAAGTGCAAATGTGTTGGTGACCGACTTCTTATTCGGCAATGATGGCAACTTTCAACAACACCATTTCATCAATTCTTCATTTCATCAGTTCCGGGTTCCCGGTTCATCATAGACTACAGTAGCACTTAAAAGTAACTAATATTATCTCTCTCTTATTGCTATTTAAAAGTATGTATCATAAATTGAAAGATTTAATCATGAATTTTTTTTTTGTAATAATTTTATAAAATTTTTACAAATTATCGTGAAAAAATGTTAATTTTTCTATTAAAGGAGAAGCACCATCTTGTAAACCTAAATTTGCTCTTGTTGACATTTTTCCAATAAAAGTAAAATACTTTATATATGAAGCTTAAGTCCATTGCACTAATCTGTTTATTGTACAAACAATCGAAAATCTATTACTTATTTTTTCAAAAAAAAATCCAATTTTATTTACTTAAAAAAAAAAAAAACTGATGCATTCTTCTGCCGTTCCGTTTTTTTTTTATCAAAAAATCACGATCAATCGTCTCAAATACTCTGCAAGTCTAGAAAAACCGCAACAAAGATTATATGGAATCTTTGCTCGGTATTGCTTCTTCTGATTAAAGTCATTGAGGTTTAAACATTAATTTACAATGGGAGGTAAAACCTCCAAAGTAAAGGATAGCACAGCAAATGTGTTAAATGTTGTTGAAGTGATACAACTCAACACTTAGAAACACAAACTATGCTCATTTCTTTATTAGTAGCCCTCACGGCAGTAAACTTATTTCTTAAATTTTATCTGTTGTATAAGCGTACACTTAAAAATGGCTACATAAGCCGTGCAAACGACTTAGATAAAATTTAAAATGGAATGGGAAATATTAGCAATAAAAATAAACGGTTTTAAAGACAATTTCCAAAAATCTTACAAATGTATTAACAAAAATACAACAATAAAAGTAGATACACTAAAAAACCATATTAAAACGCTAATATCCCATTACAATAGTATTGTCGATGTTTTCAACGCATACAAAAATAAATTGACAGCTGATCACGAAAAAGATTGTAGGAAGTTTTTAACAATACTTAACACTAAATTTGGTCAAAATTTGGTTGAAAAAAAATAATTAGAAACAAAGTTATTGAAATTTTTCTAAAATTTGAGGGTTTTGATGTTTGTATGGGAGAGCGGAAAAAAAATCTGTAACATCTGAACTGTTTAACGGATTAAGATGAAATTTGATTCGCATTTTAAAATTAGTCTTATACATATTTTGTCAAAATTTGGCTAAGAAAAAATCATTAGTATAAAAGTTATTGACTTTTTTTCTAAAATTTGAGTGTTTTGATGTTTGTATGGGTGAGCGGAAAAAAGTCTGTAAAATCTGAACTGTTAAACGAAATTTAATGAAATTTGACACACATGTTAAGATAAATCTTATACATGGTCTTATACATGGTCAAGAAAAAATTATTAGAAAAAAAGTTATTGACATTTTTCTAAAATTTGAGGGTTTTGATGTTATATTTAAATAAAAGTTTTTTTTAGTAAAATCTTAACTTTTTATTTTGAATAAAATATTATTATTAACTATGTATATTATAAAATTAAATAAATAAATAGATAAATTGAATCCATTTTAATATATTGAATTCACTATATATGTTTTTGTTATTATATTTCACTTCACTTTCACTTATTGGTTGATCAAAGAGTAAAAATTTTTCTTACACACCTTGCACAAATGCTCAATAACTCAATACTGACTTTTTTTCATTAATCCTTTATATATATAGATTTAAGTAAGATATTTTATTCTAATAAGCCATTACTAATCCTTACAGGTAATACAAAATTACGCGATACACAACAAGAACAAAGCAATAAAACTTTAAAAAAAAAACCTTTTTTTATTTTTACCTGCCCTACTTTTAGCAAAAAATAAAAAAAAATAAAGGATTGTCCCTAATCCTTTTCTTTATTTTGTATTAAGCTTTATCATATAATTCAAAATATCATAAAATTATATTATTTTTCGTGTGTTGTTTTCAAGAAAATTGAGTTGAAAGTTGAAAAATTTTCCAGGCAGAAATAAATGGTTTCGCAAAAATCGAAATTCTCAGACCTGGGTCAATGTATTAATTTTATTTTATTTGTAAAATAAAGTTTGACATTTTTTCTTAAAATAATGGGCTTAACCAGTTCATTCTGACAATTAATACCGAAGAAATCAAGCCTTTTGGTAAACACCACCGTCAAAACGGGGTTTTTTGAAATCCGATTCAGTGAAACATTTTTAAGCATAACTTCCACATCTGCACGTATCTGCAGCTGATTTTTTCTGTGCTTTAACATGAATGTATGGAGCATATGCTGGCATACTTACTTTCTTGGTATCTTTTGGCGCTTTTTTTTTTAAATCAAAAAGTTTAAAAAAAAAGCATTTTTTCTTAGTACTACAGCTTCAGGCTACTTATAGAAGGTATCTTTTATAAATAATCAATATTTTTTTTTTATTTTTAGATAATCGAAAATAGACCAATTAAATTAATTAAGAAGCTAGAGAATTTATTTAAAGGAACTTCGGAAAAAAACATCTCAAAAATTGTTGAAAATAAGGTTCGCGATTTGAGTAAAATTATTTTTCAACTTTGAGGGCTTGTAAATCAGAACATACAATATATATGTTAAAAAATACTTTTAAATCATACGCTCGGGTTATCTAAGAGTACTTAAACATAAAGTTTAAAAGGATAGAAATGACTTTTTCAAAAGACTTTTTTCCGCTCTCGCACCACTGTGGGCCGTGGGCGAGATGAAGAGAGCATAATAGGCACAAGAGAAAATTTTTAAAATGTATATGTATATATTTTCTATTATTTAATTTTTTAGTTCTTTGTAATTTTTGTTATTCAGAAAAATTAAATAGAAGAGTTGGCAATCAGATCAATCAAATTAAAAGATATTTGGAAAAAAAAGTATCACTGATGCAAAGATTTACTCTACACAATAAAAAATAAATAAATAGAACTTTGATGACCAATAATTAGCTGGACCGATCAAAAACACGTCCACAGTCTATGATGATCAACGCCTCAATGTTTAAAAAAACATGCTTTAACATGAATGTATGGAGCATATGCTGGCATACTTACTTTTTTTTTTTTTTTAAAACAACAACACAAACATATATATGCCAGTAAGACCTAGGGTCTTATAAATTAGGCAAATGTTAGAAGGAATAGAAGGATAGGATAGATTTTTGTTGGCACAGTGGATTGAGAAATAAGGTTTTGATTATCTCATTAAATCCCAGGGGTGGCGTTCAGTTGAGGGAATATAGAAAAGAATGCTGCCTAGACTGGGGATCGAACCCACACATCCAGGTTAGCAGTCAAGCACTACTTCCACTGCGCCGGGGCCACCCCCAACTTTCTTGGTATCTTTTGGCGCTTTTTTTTTAAATCAAAAAGTTTAAAAAAAAAGCATTTTTTCTTAGTACTACAGCTTCAGGCTACTTATAGAAGGTATCTTTTATAAATAATCAATATTTTTTTTTTATTTTTAGATAATCGAAAATAGACCAATTAAATTAATTAAGAAGCTAGAGAATTTATTTAAAGGAACTTCGGAAAAAAACATCTCAAAAATTGTTGAAAATAAGGTTCGCGATTTGAGTAAAATTATTTTTCAACTTTGAGGGCTTGTAAATCAGAACATACAATATATATGTTAAAAAATACTTTTAAATCATACGCTCGGGTTATCTAAGAGTACTTAAACATAAAGTTTAAAAGGATAGAAATGACTTTTTCAAAAGACTTTTTTCCGCTCTCGCACCACTGTGGGCCGTGGGCGAGATGAAGAGAGCATAATAGGCACAAGAGAAAATTTTTAAAATGTATATGTATATATTTTCTATTATTTAATTTTTTAGTTCTTTGTAATTTTTGTTATTCAGAAAAATTAAATAGAAGAGTTGGCAATCAGATCAATCAAATTAAAAGATATTTGGAAAAAAAAGTATCACTGATGCATAGATTTACTCTACACAATAAAAAATAAATAAATAGAACTTTGATGACCAATAATTAGCTGGACCGATCAAAAACACGTCCACAGTCTATGATGATCAACGCCTCAATGTTTAAAAAAAAAAAAATATACTAATGTTAGATAAAAGTTTCTTCTTTAAATAAAAGAAGACAAACTAGTTCCTGGAGAGGGTTTTTTGCGAACTTCTTAAGGGGGGAGGAATGTTATACCCGTACAATGACCCACTGAGGTTTTCTGCATATATACAATATATTGTTTTATGCAATTATCAATTATGCAGAATAAAAGCCCTTCCACACTATCCCACTGAGTATTAATACAAATTGGAAAAGAATTCCATGCTACTGCCAAATTTGTGAGATAGAAATTTCTTTTCATTTTTGACCACACACAACAGTTTAATTTAACCTCAATTGAAATGTGATGAAATGTGTGACAGAATTAGAACCATTTCTAAAAATTCTCATGTATTAACACATGTCAAATCGTGCAGGCTGGGAATATCATATTTTGTTTCCACACTTGATTTTTTTCACACTTTTTTGACATGTATTAATACTCAGTAACCTAAATTGCCACACTTAGGCCGGTATTCACCGAGCACTCATAACTTATGAGCCTCATAAACCTATTCACCAAGCAATAATAAGTGGATATTTATGAGCGCTCATAAAAGTTATGAGTGGTCCCGACCACTCATAACTTATGAGCGCTCTCTTCGGAAAATATTCCGACATTTTGGAAACTACTTCCAAAACCACCACCCCTACAAACACAAACATATCCATCGCTACCACCCCATCCACCTAAAAAAGTTTGATTTTAAAGTTTGGGAGTGCCTGGTTGACAGAGAGTGGCTCTCTTTTTCGAAATTCGAAATATATTTATGAGTGGTTGGTGAATACACCAAAGTTATGAGCCTCATAAACTTATGAGGCTCATATGAGCGCTCGGTGAATACAGGCCTTAATGTGACGAATGAATCAGTGGGCCAAGCCAACTTCCTGAATGCAACTCAGTAGGTCAAAGCTGAGCAATGCATTTTGGAAGTCGTTAACCAACAAGAGGTTCGAGGTAGGTCTCTAGAAGCTCGGTGAGTCGAATTTAAGCAACCACAGTGGACAACAGTGGGTCTTTCAGTTGATTTAAAATAAACTACCATGGAAGTACATTTTCTTTTGCACACATTAGGCGTTTTTCTTTTTTAGCCCCGAGCGGGGCACAGAGCGGGCTCTGAGCGAATAGAGCTCACTCCGAACAGAGCGTGACCTGAGCGCACCGATCTATTTAAGAAACTCAATTGAGCATTAAACTCTCATATCTGTCAAATTACATGAAAATTGTATGAAGTTAGCCGCGCTCAGCTTTGTGCTCGATGTGCTCGGTCATTTTTTTCCGAGCTCATCGAGCGAGTCCCGGTCGAGCTCTGAGCTAAAAAAGAAATGCAAGTTGAGAGCTCGGAGCGCTCCGAGTTAAAAAGTAACATAGTGTAGTGTGCTTATGTGCACATAGTTTATGTACGTGTCAAGTGACCACTCGTCACTTGATACGTCGCGATGCGACATTGTGCACATCAGTACACCATAATCTTCCCACGATATGCAATGAACAACGTGCATTGCATGTCGTGGAGGAATGCACCCATATCAAGTGACGAGTGCTATTCGTCACTTGTTTTTCTTCATTTATTATTCTTTTTGCTGACTCCACAAATGTGTGAATATGGAAGCAGCATAGTTTTAAGCAGCATAGTTTTAAGCAGTCAAGCTTGTCAAGATTCATTCAATAAAAGAATCGTCTCACAACAAGAAGTGTTTTTTATTTTATTCTATCTTCGGTTCAAATTAATTATAGATAAATATATTACATGGCGACCGTGACACATAAAAACTTCAAAGTGAAAAAAAAAGTGCAAAACCAAATTCATCCCCAATAAAACAATTTGATGAATTGTTGCTTTTATATTTAAAAAAAAAATTATAACAGAATAAACATATAAGCCTAGCTATACAAAATAAAAATCCCTGTTACCTATATACATATATAACTGCTTTAAATCTAAATTAAAAAAAAAAAAAAAAAAACTATCAACATGTGCATACAAGCGAACTCAAAGTAAACGAAAAATACCTACCTAAAAAGACAATTTGCAACCCCTGTGTTTGTGTGGTCTGTGGTGTTCGCAATCATATAAGGTATACATATAAGTATATACCTCTAGTGCAAACTCCATCCAGCGATAATTACAAAAAATTAACCAAAAAAAAAGCTATTACCTATATGCATTAAAAAAAAAACTTAGCAAAAGTACCTACACAAAAAAATTTTAAGTTGAACGATCGAACTCTCCATTTCCACTCAGTGACAATAGTGTTCGAGACTCGAGCCTCGAGGGCCAAAAGAGCAAAAGAGAGATCTAGTGAGTTCAATTGCATGCGAAGTGCAAATGTGTTGGTGACCGACTTCTTATTCGGCAATGATGGCAACTTTCAACAACACCATTTCATCAATTCTTCATTTCATCAGTTCCGGGTTCCCGGTTCATCATAGACTACAGTAGCACTTAAAAGTAACTAATATTATCTCTCTCTTATTGCTATTTAAAAGTATGTATCATAAATTGAAAGATTTAATCATGAATTTTTTTTTTGTAATAATTTTATAAAATTTTTACAAATTATCGTGAAAAAATGTTAATTTTTCTATTAAAGGAGAAGCACCATCTTGTAAACCTAAATTTGCTCTTGTTGACATTTTTCCAATAAAAGTAAAATACTTTATATATGAAGCTTAAGTCCATTGCACTAATCTGTTTATTGTACAAACAATCGAAAATCTATTACTTATTTTTTCAAAAAAAAATCCAATTTTATTTACTTAAAAAAAAAACAACTGATGCATTCTTCTGCCGTTCCGTTTTTTTTTTATCAAAAAATCACGATCAATCGTCTCAAATACTCTGCAAGTCTAGAAAAACCGCAACAAAGATTATATGAAATCTTTGCTCGGTATTGCTTCTTCTGATTAAAGTCATTGAGGTTTAAACATTAATTTACAATGGGAGGTAAAACCTCCAAAGTAAAGGATAGCACAGCAAATGTGTTAAATGTTGTTGAAGTGATGGATACAACTCCACACTTAGAAACACAAACTATGCTCATTTCTTTATTAGTAGCCCTCACGGCAGTAAACTTATTTCTTAAATTTTATCTGTTGTATAAGCGTACACTTAAAAATGGCTAAATAAGCCGTGCAAACGACTTAGATAAAATTTAAAATGGAATGGGAAATATTAGCAATACAAATAAACGGTTTTAAAGACAATTTCCAAAAATCTTACAAATGTATTAACAAAAATACAACAATAAAAGTAGATACACTAAAAAACCATATTAAAACGCTAATATCCCATTACAATAGTATTGTCGATGTTTTCAACGCATACAAAAATAAATTGACAGCTGATCACGAAAAAGATTGTAGGAAGTTTTTAACAATACTTAACACTAAATTTGGTCAAAATTTGGTTGAAAAAAAATAATTAGAAACAAAGTTATTGAAATTTTTCTAAAATTTGAGGGTTTTGATGTTTGTATGGGAGAGCGGAAAAAAAATCTGTAACATCTGAACTGTTTAACGGATTAAGATGAAATTTGATTCGCATTTTAAAATTAGTCTTATACATATTTTGTCAAAATTTGGCTAAGAAAAAATCATTAGTATAAAAGTTATTGACTTTTTTTCTAAAATTTGAGTGTTTTGATGTTTGTATGGGTGAGCGGAAAAAAGTCTGTAAAATCTGAACTGTTAAACGAAATTTAATGAAATTTGACACACATGTTAAGATAAATCTTATACATGCTTGGTCAAAATTTGGTCAAGAAAAAATTATTAGAAAAAAAGTTATTGACATTTTTCTAAAATTTGAGGGTTTTGATGTTATATTTAAATAAAAGTTTTTTTTAGTAAAATCTTAACTTTTTATTTTGAATAAAATATTATTATTAACTATGTATATTATAAAATTAAATAAATAAATAGATAAATTGAATCCATTTTAATATATTGAATTCACTATATATGTTTTTGTTATTATATTTCACTTCACTTTCACTTATTGGTTGATCAAAGAGTAAAAATTTTTCTTACACACCTTGCACAAATGCTCAATAACTCAATACTGACTTTTTTTCATTAATCCTTTATATATATAGATTTAAGTAAGATATTTTATTCTAATAAGCCATTACTAATCCTTACAGGTAATACAAAATTACGCGATACACAACAAGAACAAAGCAATAAAACTTAAAAAAAAAAACCTTTTTTTATTTTTACCTGCCCTACTTTTAGCGAAAAATAAAAAAAAATAAAGGATTGTCCCTAATCCTTTTCTTTATTTTGTATTAAGCTCTATCATATAATTCAAAATATCATAAAATTATATTATTTTTCGTGTGTTGTTTTCAAGAAAATTCAGCTGATTTTTTCTGTGCTTTAACATGAATGTATGGAGCATATGCTGGCATACTTACTTTCTTGGTATCTTTTGGCGCTTTTTTTTTAAATCAAAAAGTTTAAAAAAAAAGCATTTTTTCTTAGTACTACAGCTTCAGGCTACTTATAGAAGGTATCTTTTATAAATAATCAATATTTTTTTTTTATTTTTAGATAATCGAAAATAGACCAATTAAATTAATTAAGAAGCTAGAGAATTTATTTAAAGGAACTTCGGAAAAAAACATCTCAAAAATTGTTGAAAATAAGGTTCGCGATTTGAGTAAAATTATTTTTCAACTTTGAGGGCTTGTAAATCAGAACATACAATATATATGTTAAAAAATACTTTTAAATCATACGCTCGGGTTATCTAAGAGTACTTAAACATAAAGTTTAAAAGGATAGAAATGACTTTTTCAAAAGACTTTTTTCCGCTCTCGCACCACTGTGGGCCGTGGGCGAGATGAAGAGAGCATAATAGGCACAAGAGAAAATTTTTAAAATGTATATGTATATATTTTCTATTATTTAATTTTTTAGTTCTTTGTAATTTTTGTTATTCAGAAAAATTAAATAGAAGAGTTGGCAATCAGATCAATCAAATTAAAAGATATTTGGAAAAAAAAGTATCACTGATGCATAGATTTACTCTACACAATAAAAAATAAATAAATAGAACTTTGATGACCAATAATTAGCTGGACCGATCAAAAACACGTCCACAGTCTATGATGATCAACGCCTCAATGTTTAAAAAAAAAAAAATATACTAATGTTAGATAAAAGTTTCTTCTTTAAATAAAAGAAGACAAACTAGTTCCTGGAGAGGGTTTTTTGCGAACTTCTTAAGGGGGGAGGAATGTTATACCCGTACAATGACCCACTGAGGTTTTCTGCATATATACAATATATTGTTTTATGCAATTATCAATTATGCAGAATAAAAGCCCTTCCACACTATCCCACTGAGTATTAATACAAATTGGAAAAGAATTCCATGCTACTGCCAAATTTGTGAGATAGAAATTTCTTTTCATTTTTGACCACACACAACAGTTTAATTTAACCTCAATTGAAATGTGATGAAATGTGTGACAGAATTAGAACCATTTCTAAAAATTCTCATGTATTAACACATGTCAAATCGTGCAGGCTGGGAATATCATATTTTGTTTCCACACTTGATTTTTTTCACACTTTTTTGACATGTATTAATACTCAGTAACCTAAATTGCCACACTTAGGCCGGTATTCACCGAGCACTCATAACTTATGAGCCTCATAAACCTATTCACCAAGCAATAATAAGTGGATATTTATGAGCGCTCATAAAAGTTATGAGTGGTCCCGACCACTCATAACTTATGAGCGCTCTCTTCGGAAAATATTCCGACATTTTGGAAACTACTTCCAAAACCACCACCCCTACAAACACAAACATATCCATCGCTACCACCCCATCCACCTAAAAAAGTTTGATTTTAAAGTTTGGGAGTGCCTGGTTGACAGAGAGTGGCTCTCTTTTTCGAAATTCGAAATATATTTATGAGTGGTTGGTGAATACACCAAAGTTATGAGCCTCATAAACTTATGAGGCTCATATGAGCGCTCGGTGAATACAGGCCTTAATGTGACGCAATGAATCAGTGGGCCAAGCCAACTTCCTGAATGCAACTCAGTAGGTCAAAGCTGAGCAATGCATTTTGGAAGTCGTTAACCAACAAGAGGTTCGAGGTAGGTCTCTAGAAAGCTCGGTGAGTCGAATTTAAGCAACCACAGTGGACAACAGTGGGTCTTTCAGTTGATTTAAAATAAACTACCATGGAAGTACATTTTCTTTTGCATACATTAGGCGTTTTTCTTTTTTAGCCCCGAGCGGGGCACAGAGCGGGCTCTGAGCGAATAGAGCTCACTCCGAACAGAGCGTGACCTGAGCGCACCGATCTATTTAAGAAACTCAATTGAGCATTAAACTCTCATATCTGTCAAATTACATGAAAATTGTATGAAGTTAGCCGCGCTCAGCTTTGTGCTCGATGTGCTCGGTCATTTTTTTCCGAGCTCATCGAGCGAGTCCCGGTCGAGCTCTGAGCTAAAAAAGAAATGCAAGTTGAGAGCTCGGAGCGCTCCGAGTTAAAAAGTAACATAGTGTAGTGTGCTTATGTGCACATAGTTTATGTACGTGTCAAGTGACGAATACCACTCGTCACTTGATACGTCGCGATGCGACATTGTGCACATCAGTACACCATAATCTTCCCACGATATGCAATGAACAACGTGCATTGCATGTCGTGGAGGAATGCACCCATATCAAGTGACGAGTGCTATTCGTCACTTGTTTTTCTTCATTTATTATTCTTTTTGCTGACTCCACAAATGTGTGAATATGGAAGCAGCATAGTTTTAAGCAGCATAGTTTTAAGCAGTCAAGCTTGTCAAGATTTATTCAATAAAGGAATCGTCTCACAACAAGAAGTGTTTTTTATTTTATTCTATCTTCGGTTCAAATTAATTATAGATAAATATATTACATGGCGACCGTGACACATAAAAACTTCAAAGTGAAAAAAAAAGTGCAAAACCAAATTCATCCCCAATAAAACAATTTGATGAATTGTTGCTTTTATATTTAAAAAAAAAATTATAACAGAATAAACATATAAGCCTAGCTATACAAAATAAAAATCCCTGTTACCTATATACATATATAACTGCTTTAAATCTAAATTAAAAAAAAAAAAAAAAAACTATCAACATGTGCATACAAGCGAACTCAAAGTAAACGAAAAATACCTACCTAAAAAGACAATTTGCAACCCCTGTGTTTGTGTGGTCTGTGGTGTTCGCAATCATATAAGGTATACATATAAGTATATACCTCTAGTGCAAACTCCATCCAGCAATAATTACAAAAAATTAACCAAAAAAAAAGCTATTACCTATATGCATTAAAAAAAAAACTTAGCAAAAGTACCTACACAAAAAAATTTTAAGTTGAACGATCGAACTCTCCATTTCCACTCAGTGACAATAGTGTTCGAGACTCGAGCCTCGAGGGCCAAAAGAGCAAAAGAGAGATCTAGTGAGTTCAATTGCATGCGAAGTGCAAATGTGTTGGTGACCGACTTCTTATTCGGCAATGATGGCAACTTTCAACAACACCATTTCATCAATTCTTCATTTCATCAGTTCCGGGTTCCCGGTTCATCATAGACTACAGTAGCACTTAAAAGTAACTAATATTATCTCTCTCTTATTGCTATTTAAAAGTATGTATCATAAATTGAAAGATTTAATCATGAATTTTTTTTTTGTAATAATTTTATAAAATTTTTACAAATTATCGTGAAAAAATGTTAATTTTTCTATTAAAGGAGAAGCACCATCTTGTAAACCTAAATTTGCTCTTGTTGACATTTTTCCAATAAAAGTAAAATACTTTATATATGAAGCTTAAGTCCATTGCACTAATCTGTTTATTGTACAAACAATCGAAAATCTATTACTTATTTTTTCAAAAAAAAATCCAATTTTATTTACTTAAAAAAAAAAAAACTGATGCATTCTTCTGCCGTTCCGTTTTTTTTTTATCAAAAAATCACGATCAATCGTCTCAAATACTCTGCAAGTCTAGAAAAACCGCAACAAAGATTATATGGAATCTTTGCTCGGTATTGCTTCTTCTGATTAAAGTCATTGAGGTTTAAACATTAATTTACAATGGGAGGTAAAACCTCCAAAGTAAAGGATAGCACAGCAAATGTGTTAAATGTTGTTGAAGTGATGGATACAACTCCACACTTAGAAACACAAACTATGCTCATTTCTTTATTAGTAGCCCTCACGGCAGTAAACTTATTTCTTAAATTTTATCTGTTGTATAAGCGTACACTTAAAAATGGCTACATAAGCCGTGCAAACGACTTAGATAAAATTTAAAATGGAATGGGAAATATTAGCAATACAAATAAACGGTTTTAAAGACAATTTCCAAAAATCTTACAAATGTATTAACAAAAATACAACAATAAAAGTAGATACACTAAAAAACCATATTAAAACGCTAATATCCCATTACAATAGTATTGTCGATGTTTTCAACGCATACAAAAATAAATTGACAGCTGATCACGAAAAAGATTGTAGGAAGTTTTTAACAATACTTAACACTAAATTTGGTCAAAATTTGGTTGAAAAAAAATAATTAGAAACAAAGTTATTGAAATTTTTCTAAAATTTGAGGGTTTTGATGTTTGTATGGGAGAGCGGAAAAAAAATCTGTAACATCTGAACTGTTTAACGGATTAAGATGAAATTTGATTCGCATTTTAAAATTAGTCTTATACATATTTTGTCAAAATTTGGCTAAGAAAAAATCATTAGTATAAAAGTTATTGACTTTTTTTCTAAAATTTGAGTGTTTTGATGTTTGTATGGGTGAGCGGAAAAAAGTCTGTAAAATCTGAACTGTTAAACGAAATTTATTGAAATTTGACACACATGTTAAGATAAATCTTATACATGCTTAGTCAAAATTTGGTCAAGAAAAAATTATTAGAAAAAAAGTTATTGACATTTTTCTAAAATTTGAGGGTTTTGATGTTATATTTAAATAAAAGTTTTTTTTAGTAAAATCTTAACTTTTTATTTTGAATAAAATATTATTATTAACTATGTATATTATAAAATTAAATAAATAAATAGATAAATTGAATCCATTTTAATATATTGAATTCACTATATATGTTTTTGTTATTATATTTCACTTCACTTTCACTTATTGGTTGATCAAAGAGTAAAAATTTTTCTTACACACCTTGCACAAATGCTCAATAACTCAATACTGACTTTTTTTCATTAATCCTTTATATATATAGATTTAAGTAAGATATTTTATTCTAATAAGCCATTACTAATCCTTACAGGTAATACAAAATTACGCGATACACAACAAGAACAAAGCAATAAAACTTAAAAAAAAAAACCTTTTTTTATTTTTACCTGCCCTACTTTTAGCGAAAAATAAAAAAAAATAAAGGATTGTCCCTAATCCTTTTCTTTATTTTGTATTAAGCTCTATCATATAATTCAAAATATCATAAAATTATATTATTTTTCGTGTGTTGTTTTCAAGAAAATTCAGCTGATTTTTTCTGTGCTTTAACATGAATGTATGGAGCATATGCTGGCATACTTACTTTCTTGGTATCTTTTGGCGCTTTTTTTTTAAATCAAAAAGTTTAAAAAAAAAGCATTTTTTCTTAGTACTACAGCTTCAGGCTACTTATAGAAGGTATCTTTTATAAATAATCAATATTTTTTTTTTATTTTTAGATAATCGAAAATAGACCAATTAAATTAATTAAGAAGCTAGAGAATTTATTTAAAGGAACTTCGGAAAAAAACATCTCAAAAATTGTTGAAAATAAGGTTCGCGATTTGAGTAAAATTATTTTTCAACTTTGAGGGCTTGTAAATCAGAACATACAATATATATGTTAAAAAATACTTTTAAATCATACGCTCGGGTTATCTAAGAGTACTTAAACATAAAGTTTAAAAGGATAGAAATGACTTTTTCAAAAGACTTTTTTCCGCTCTCGCACCACTGTGGGCCGTGGGCGAGATGAAGAGAGCATAATAGGCACAAGAGAAAATTTTTAAAATGTATATGTATATATTTTCTATTATTTAATTTTTTAGTTCTTTGTAATTTTTGTTATTCAGAAAAATTAAATAGAAGAGTTGGCAATCAGATCAATCAAATTAAAAGATATTTGGAAAAAAAAGTATCACTGATGCATAGATTTACTCTACACAATAAAAAATAAATAAATAGAACTTTGATGACCAATAATTAGCTGGACCGATCAAAAACACGTCCACAGTCTATGATGATCAACGCCTCAATGTTTAAAAAAAAAAAAATATACTAATGTTAGATAAAAGTTTCTTCTTTAAATAAAAGAAGACAAACTAGTTCCTGGAGAGGGTTTTTTGCGAACTTCTTAAGGGGGGAGGAATGTTATACCCGTACAATGACCCACTGAGGTTTTCTGCATATATACAATATATTGTTTTATGCAATTATCAATTATGCAGAATAAAAGCCCTTCCACACTATCCCACTGAGTATTAATACAAATTGGAAAAGAATTCCATTCTACTGCCAAATTTGTGAGATAGAAATTTCTTTTCATTTTTGACCACACACAACAGTTTAATTTAACCTCAATTGAAATGTGATGAAATGTGTGACAGAATTAGAACCATTTCTAAAAATTCTCATGTATTAACACATGTCAAATCGTGCAGGCTGGGAATATCATATTTTGTTTCCACACTTGATTTTTTTCACACTTTTTTGACATGTATTAATACTCAGTAACCTAAATTGCCACACTTAGGCCGGTATTCATAGAGCACTCATAACTTATGAGCCTCATAAACCTATTCACCAAGCAATAATAAGTGGATATTTATGAGCGCTCATAAAAGTTATGAGTGGTCAAGAAAAAATTATTAGAAAAAAAGTTATTGACATTTTTCTAAAATTTGAGGGTTTTGATGTTATATTTAAATAAAAGTTTTTTTTAGTAAAATCTTAACTTTTTATTTTGAATAAAATATTATTATTAACTATGTATATTATAAAATTAAATAAATAAATAGATAAATTGAATCCATTTTAATATATTGAATTCACTATATATGTTTTTGTTATTATATTTCACTTCACTTTCACTTATTGTTTGATCAAAGAGTAAAAATTTTTCTTACACACCTTGCACAAATGCTCAATAACTCAATACTGACTTTTTTTCATTAATCCTTTATATATATAGATTTAAGTAAGATATTTTATTCTAATAAGCCATTACTAATCCTTACAGGTAATACAAAATTACGCGATACACAACAAGAACAAAGCAATAAAACTTTAAAAAAAAAAACCTTTTTTTATTTTTACCTGCCCTACTTTTAGCGAAAAATAAAAAAAAATAAAGGATTGTCCCTAATCCTTTTCTTTATTTTGTATTAAGCTCTATCATATAATTCAAAATATCATAAAATTATATTATTTTTCGTGTGTTGTTTTCAAGAAAATTGAGTTGAAAGTTGAAAAATTTTCCAGGCAGAAATAAATGGTTTCGCAAAAATCGAAATTCTCAGACCTGGGTCAATGTATTAATTTTATTTTATTTGTAAAATAAAGTTTGACATTTTTTCTTAAAATAATGGGCTTAACCAGTTCATTCTGACAATTAATACCGAAGAAATCAAGCCTTTTGGTAAACACCACCGTCAAAACGGGGTTTTTTGAAATCCGATTCAGTGAAACATTTTTAAGCATAACTTCCACATCTGCACGTATCTGCAGCTGATTTTTTCTGTGCTTTAACATGAATGTATGGAGCATATGCTGGCATACTTACTTTCTTGGTATCTTTTGGCGCTTTTTTTTTAAATCAAAAAGTTTAAAAAAAAAGCTTTTTCTTAGTACTACAGCTTCAGGCTACTTATAGAAGGTATCTTTTATAAATAATCAATATTTTTTTTTATTTTTAGATAATCGAAAATAGACCAATTAAATTAATTAAGAAGCTAGAGAATTTATTTAAAGGAACTTCGGAAAAAAACATCTCAAAAATTGTTGAAAATAAGGTTCGCGATTTGAGTAAAATTATTTTTCAACTTTGAGGGCTTGTAAATCAGAACATACAATATATATGTTAAAAAATACTTTTAAATCATACGCTCGGGTTATCTAAGAGTACTTAAACATAAAGTTTAAAAGGATAGAAATGACTTTTTCAAAAGACTTTTTTCCGCTCTCGCACCACTGTGGGC
This sequence comes from Epistrophe grossulariae, assembly GCA_929447395.1. Lineage (NCBI taxonomy): Eukaryota > Metazoa > Arthropoda > Insecta > Diptera > Syrphidae > Epistrophe > Epistrophe grossulariae. Next base: position 81,787,327 of record OV839566.1, read on the forward strand.
CGTGGGCGAGATGAAGAGAGCATAATAGGCACAAGAGAAAATTTTTAAAATGTATATGTATATATTTTCTATTATTTAATTTTTTAGTTCTTTGTAATTTTTGTTATTCAGAAAAATTAAATAGAAGAGTTGGCAATCAGATCAATCAAATTAAAAGATATTTGGAAAAAAAAGTATCACTGATGCATAGATTTACTCCACACAATAAAAAATAAATAAATAGAACTTTGATGACCAATAATTAGCTGGACCGATCAAAAACACGTCCACAGTCTATGATGATCAACGCCTCAATGTTTAAAAAAAAAAATAAAAAAATATACTAATGTTAGATAAAAGTTTCTTCTTTAAATAAAAGAAGACAAACTAGTTCCTGGAGAGGGTTTTTTGCGAACTTCTTAAGGGGGGAGGAATGTTATACCCGTACAATGACCCACTGAGGTTTTCTGCATATATACAATATATTGTTTTATGCAATTATCAATTATGCAGAATAAAAGCCCTTCCACACTATCCCACTGAGTATTAATACAAATTGGAAAAGAATTCCATTCTACTGCCAAATTTGTGAGATAGAAATTTCTTTTCATTTTTGACCACACACAACAGTTTAATTTAACCTCAATTGAAATGTGATGAAATGTGTGACAGAATTAGAACCATTTCTAAAAATTCTCATGTATTAACACATGTCAAATCGTGCAGGCTGGGAATATCATATTTTGTTTCCACACTTGATTTTTTTCACACTTTTTTGACATGTATTAATACTCAGTAACCTAAATTGCCACACTTAGGCCGGTATTCATAGAGCACTCATAACTTATGAGCCTCATAAACCTATTCACCAAGCAATAATAAGTGGATATTTATGAGCGCTCATAAAAGTTATGAGTGGTCCCGACCACTCATAACTTATGAGCGCTCTCTTCGGAAAATATTCCGACATTTTGGAAACTACTTCCAAAACCACCACCCCTACAAACACAAACATATCCATCGCTACCACCCCATCCACCTAAAAAAGTTTGATTTTAAAGTTTGGGAGTGCCTGGTTGACAGAGAGTGGCTCTCTTTTTCGAAATTCGAAATATATTTATGAGTGGTTGGTGAATACACCAAAGTTATGAGCCTCATAAACTTATGAGGCTCATATGAGCGCTCGGTGAATACATGCCTTAATGTGACGCAATGAATCAGTGGGCCAAGCCAACTTCCTGAATGCAACTCAGTAGGTCAAAGCTGAGCAATGCATTTTGGAAGTCGTTGACCAACAAGAGGTTCGAGGTAGGTCTCTAGAAGCTCGGTGAGTCGAATTTAAGCAACCACAGTGGACAACAGTGGGTCTTTCAGTTGATTTAAAATAAACTACCATGGAAGTACATTTTCTTTTGCACACATTAGGCGTTTTTCTTTTTTAGCCCCGAGCGGGGCACAGAGCGGGCTCTGAGCGAATAGAGCTCACTCCGAACAGAGCGTGACCTGAGCGCACCGATCTATTTAAGAAACTCAATTGAGCATTAAACTCTCATATCTGTCAAATTACATGAAAATTGTATGAAGTTAGCCGCGCTCAGCTTTGTGCTCGATGTGCTCGGTCATTTTTTTCCGAGCTCATCGAGCGAGTCCCGGTCGAGCTCTGAGCTAAAAAAGAAATGCAAGTTGAGAGCTCGTAGCGCTCCGAGTTAAAAAGTAACATAGTGTAGTGTGCTTATGTGCACATAGTTTATGTACGTGTCAAGTGACGAATACCACTCGTCACTTGATACGTCGCGATGCGACATTGTGCACATCAGTACACCATAATCTTCCCACGATATGCAATGAACAACGTGCATTGCATGTCGTGGAGGAATGCACCCATATCAAGTGACGAGTGCTATTCGTCACTTGTTTTTCTTCATTTATTATTCTTTTTGCTGACTCCACAAATGTGTGAATATGGAAGCAGCATAGTTTTAAGCAGCATAGTTTTAAGCAGTCAAGCTTGTCAAGATTCATTCAATAAAAGAATCGTCTCACAACAAGAAGTGTTTTTTATTTTATTCTATCTTCGGTTCAAATTAATTATAGATAAATATATTACATGGCGACCGTGACACATAAAAACTTCAAAGTGAAAAAAAAAAGTGCAAAACCAAATTCATCCCCAATAAAACAATTTGATGAATTGTTGCTTTTATATTTAAAAAAAAAATTATAACAGAATAAACATATAAGCCTAGCTATACAAAATAAAAATCCCTGTTACCTATATACATATATAACTGCTTTAAATCTAAATTAAAAAAAAAAAAAAAAAAAAAAACTATCAACATGTGCATACAAGCGAACTCAAAGTAAACGAAAAATACCTACCTAAAAAGACAATTTGCAACCCCTGTGTTTGTGTGGTCTGTGGTGTTCGCAATCATATAAGGTATACATATAAGTATATACCTCTAGTGCAAACTCCATCCAGCGACAATTACAAAAAATTAACCAAAAAAAAAGCTATTACCTATATGCATTAAAAAAAAAGAGAAAAAAAAACTTAGCAAAAGTACCTACACAAAAAAATTTTGAGTTGAACGATCGAACTCTCCATTTCCACTCAGTGACAATAGTGTTCGAGACTCGAGCCTCGAGGGCCAAAAGAGCAAAAGAGAAATCTAGTGAGTTCAATTGCATGCGAAGTGCAAATGTGTTGGTGACCGACTTCTTATTCGGCAATGATGGCAACTTTCAACAACACCATTTCATCAATTCTTCATTTCATCAGTTCCGGGTTCCCGGTTCATCATAGACTACAGTAGCACTTAAAAGTAACTAATATTATCTCTCTCTTATTGCTATTTAAAAGTATGTATCATAAATTGAAAGGTTTAATCAAGAATTTTTTTTTTGTAATAATTTTATAAAATTTTTACAAATTATCGTGAAAAAATGTTAATTTTTCTATTAAAGGAGAAGCACCATCTTGTAAACCTAAATTTGCTCTTGTTGACATTTTTCCAATAAAAGTAAAATACTTTATATATGAAGCTTAAGTCCATTGCACTAATCTGTTTATTGTACAAACAATCGAAAATCTATTACTTATTTTTTCAAAAAAAAATCCAATTTTATTTACTTAAAAAAAAAAAAACTGATGCATTCTTCTGCCGTTCCGTTGTTTTTTATCAAAAAATCACGATCAATCGTCTCAAATACTCTGCAAGTCTAGAAAAACCGCAACAAAGATTATATGGAATCTTTGCTCGGTATTGCTTCTTCTGATTAAAGTCATTGAGGTTTAAACATTAATTTACAATGGGAGGTAAAACCTCCAAAGTAAAAGATAGCACAGCAAATGTGTTAAATGTTGTTGAAGTGATGGATACAACTCCACACTTAGAAACACAAACTATGCTCATTTCTTTATTAGTAGCCCTCACGGCAGTAAACTTATTTCTTAAATTTTATCTGTTGTATAAGCGTACACTTAAAAATGGCTACATAAGCCGTGCAAACGACTTAGATAAAATTTAAAATGGAATGGGAAATATTAGCAATAAAAATAAACGGTTTTAAAGACAATTTCCAAAAATCTTACAAATGTATTAACAAAAATACAACAATAAAAGTAGATACACTAAAAAACCATATTAAAACGCTAATATCCCATTACAATAGTATTGTCGATGTTTTCAACGCATACAAAAATAAATTGACAGCTGATCACGAAAAAGATTGTAGGAAGCTTTTAACAATACTTAACACTAAAGCCTAGTACGCTGCTGATGCGAAACGAAAAATCCCATACAAAAATGACACAACGAAATCATAAACGGAAAATTTCGTTTTGCTTTTCGTTTTGCAGTACGCTGTTCGAAGAGCGAAATTTATAATTGTAGCAGATTATTTGGAGAAGTCTCCGCTCCTTTTTCGCACTGAATTAATTATACAGACTATTTATTGTGTGCGAAAAAATGACATTTGAGTTTTATTTGTGTTTGTTTTTGTTTATCATTTTCTTACATCATGGGTTTCTCTGATTTTTTGTGTTTATGTTTGATTTTGTTTTTGGAATTAGTGAAACTCTCCACGGATATTTTTCGTTGTGTTTTCGCAAGCGTTTCGTTGTATGTTTGGAGATCACAGGAAATTTTCGTTTCGCATCAGCAGCGTACTAGGCTTAAATTAAAAAATATCAGCATTAAATGGGAAATTGAAATACAGGGTGGCGCACGAATCGTGCTACAAAAATAAAACGTAATAACTTTTTTTCTGTGTGAGTAATCGGCTTATTTTTTTTTTTAGTTTTGTAGGTTACTATTTAGATTTATAAAAATGGATGCTTGGGATACGGAGAAAAGAATTTGGATAGTGCAACGGTACCATGCTTTGCAGTCCGTCATTTCAGTCCAAAGAGAATTTAGGCGGGAGTTTGGCGGTAATCCCCCGAGTAGATGGACCATTATGAGGTTTGTAAACATGTTTGCCGAATCTGGAAGCATCGCACGAAGGCCGTACCATCGAGATGCCAATGTTCGGGTTCAGGATACAATCGCAGCAGTAGCATCTGCAATACAGGCCAATCCGAACGTTTCGACCCGAAACTTATCGGGGCAAATTGGAATTAGTAGACGGTCATTACAACGGATACTTCATGACGATTTAAACTTGTTTCCGTACAAAGTCCAAATTACTAGCAAGTTAAACCCTCAGGATTTGCCTGTTCGCCTGGAATTTTGCCAAAAAATGATATCAATGGCCGAAGAAGACAACACATTGATCAATTGTTTGTTCATGTCTGATGAGGCCCATTTTGATCTTAACGGCAATGTAAACAAGCAAAATTGCCGTATATGGAATGAGTCTAATCCAGAAATGCTCCATGAGACGGAACTGCACCCAGAACGAGTCACTGTGTGGTGCGCAGTTTCATCAAGGTGTATTGTCGGGCTGTACTTCTTTGAAGAAAACGGTGTAACCGTTACTGTCAATGGGGACCGTTATTTAAAGATGTTGAAGGAGTTTTTTTTACCCAGAACTGCGCCGAAGACGTATACCATTCAACAGCGTTTGGTTTCAGCAAGATGGAGCAACTGCACATATAGCCAGACCAGTTATGGCGGAGCTAAACAAAAAATTCGCAAACAAATTAATTTCTAGGAACTCCACTCTTCGCTGGCCTCCAAGGTCACCTGACCTGACTGCACCAGACTTCTTTTTATGGGGTTATGTCAAGCAAGAGGTGTATAAAACGAAGCCCAGGAATTTAACTGAATTAAAGCAGTCCATAACGACAATAATTGAGGCGATCCCAACTTCAACTCTTCAGGCCGCAATGAATAATTTTTTGACCAGGTGCCGCATATGCGTGGGACAGCGTGGAGGTCATTTGCGGTCTATAATCTTTAAAAACAACTAACTATTTAAAATAAAATTTAATTTTCTAACCAATAAAAAAAAATAAATGAAATACATCGATTAAAAAAAAGTTATTTGAATTTCTTATTGTAGCACAATTGGTGCGCCACCCTGTACATGTCCCAGATGAATTAGAGCTTCACGCTGAGTTTAATGAAAATCAAATAGAAAGTTTAGACGTTTCAAAACCAGTAGTAGATACAGAATCTGACAGTGAAATTGAAACACGATGAATTCCCACAAACAATTATAAAAATCGAGACAAACATGGCCCAAACTTTAGTAGAATTTCTTAAATTGGCCTCATCACTCTTACCTGAGTTTGATGGAAAGCCAGAAAATTTACAAAGCTTCAAAGATGCTCTTCTTCTTATTGATTCCTTAAAAGGAGCACACGAAGCATCAGCAATTAGTCTTATAAAGACCAAACTAAAGGGACATGCTAGAAATCTAATAAGTACTGAACAAACAATAGTTGAGATAGTTGAAAAGCTAAATGCAAAAGTAAAAGGAGATTCAATAGATGTAATTTCTGCGAAATTACTAAATCTACAACAAAAAAATAAGACAGCAAATCAGTATGTCCAAGAAATAGAAAAATTGACGAAGTGTTTAGAAGGAGCCTATATCAACGATGGTTTAGCTTCTGATTTAGCTGCTAAGTACAGCACAACGCTCGCTGTCAAAGCTATGACCTTATCTATTGATAAGGTAAAACTTATAATGCAGGCTGGCACATTCAGCGATATGAATGAGGCCATGTCCAAATTCGTAAATAGTTGCACAGATGCAACCGGACATTCTAATACTGTTTTGTTTTACAGGCAAACCAATAATAGAGGTTATCGTGGAAATTACCACGGAAGAGGTAATCATCACAATAATGGCTACCGCAATAACCAAAACAATAACCGAATAACAATAGCCGATCTAGAGGCAACTCTAGAGGCCGTGGTAACTCGTACCGTGGCCATAATAATAACAACCGTAATAATGTTCGAGTTACTCAAAGTAACTCGGAAAACTCCCAAGACCCTTTAGGAAACAATACATAAATACAAAGGTTCATGCTATCAATTTTAATCTCAATATTTTCGTGTCATTTATGAATGTATTTACTAAACAAAAACTTACATTCCTTATAGACACAGGTGCAGATATTTCACTTCTAAAAGAAGATTCTGATGTTTATCAAGACATCCAAAATGACAAGATCATAAGTATCCAAGGAATAGGCCAGGGAATAATAAAATCCCAAGGTCTAGCCCAGATAGAACTTCAAACAGATAAATACATCATTCCACACAATTTCCATATAGTTGATTCAAATTTTACAATACCATGTGATGGAATCATAGGTATAGATTTTATAAAACATTTTAACTGCAAATTAGACTTCAAACCAACTGAAGATTGGTTTATAATCAGACCCAACAATTTAAGTTTTCCGATTTATGTTCCAATAACATACAGTTCTGGTAAAAATTCACTTCTTTTACCAGCAAGATCACAAGTTATAAGAAAAATTGAAATAAAAACAACAGAAGACTTCATTTTTATTCCCAACCAAGAAATAAAACATGGCATTTATGTTGCAAATAGAGTAGCAACATCACAATTTGCATTAGTCCGTCTACTAAATACAAACGATACTGACCAACTGGCCAGTTTAAGTAACTTAAAATAGGAACCACTCTCAAACTATGATGTGGTCCACACTAATCAAAATAGTAGAACAGAAACAGTCCTAAATCAACTAAAGAAAAATTTTCCGCCCCAATTCAAAAAACAATTAACAGAAATATGCACCCATTACAGTGATGTATTCGATTGGAAACCGAATCCATAACTACAAATAATTTTTATAAGCAAAACTTGAGATTGAAAGATAGCGAACCAGTATATATTAAGAACTACCGAAGTCCTCACAGTCATGTTGAAGAAATTCAAAAACAAGTTAATAAATTAATAAACGACAAAGTAGTCGAACCGTCTGTATCTGAATACAACAGCCCACTTTTACTAGTTCCCAAGAAAGCCCTACCGGGTTCCGAAGAGAAAAAATGGCGATTAGTAATCGACTATCGTCAATTGAATAAAAAACTTTTATCTGATAAATTTCCACTCCCAAGAATTGATGACATCCTAGATCAATTAGGTCGAGCAAAATATTTTTCATGCCTCGATCTAATGTCAGGTTTTCACCAAATCGAACTAGAAGAAAGTTCCAGAAATTTAACGTCTTTTTCAACGAGCAATGGCTCATATCGTTTTACGCGACTACCTTTTGGTTTAAAAATAGCGCCAAATTCATTCCAGAGAATGATGACGATAGCATTCTCTGGACTTGAACCTTCGCAAGCATTTCTCTACATGGACGACCTGATGGTTATAGGCTGTTCCGAAAAACATATGCTTAAAAATCTAACAAATGTTTTTAACATATGTAGAAAATACAATTTAAAATTGCATCCACAAAAATGTTCATTTTTCATGCATGAAGTGACTTTTCTGGGTCATAAATGCACGGATAAAGGAGTATTGCCAGATGACAAAAAATATGACGTCATCAAAAATTATACAGTCCCACACGACGCGGATAGCGCTAGACGATTCGTTGCATTCTGCAACTATTATAGACGATTTATTAAAAACTTCGCCGACTATTCACGGCACATAACGAGGTTATGTAAAAAGAATATTCCTTTTGTGTGGACAGATGATTGCCAAAAAGCATTTCAATATTTGAAAAATAAATTAGTCGAACCAACCCTATTACAATACCCAGATTTTAAAAAAGAATTTTGCATAATAACTGATGCAAGTAAACAAGCATGTGGAGCGGTTCTAACCCAAAACCATAACGGAATTCAACTCCCAATAGCTTATGCATCACGTTCATTCACAAAAGGTGAAAGCAATAAAAGCACAACAGAGCAAGAGCTCACAGCCATTCACTGGGCAATAACACATTTTCGACCATATATATATGGCAAACACTTCATAGTGAAAACAGATCACAGACCACTCACGTATTTATTCTCCATGACAAACCCCAGCTCAAAGTTAACACGCATGAGGCTAGAATTAGAAGAGTATGACTTCACTGTTGAATACCTAAAGGGAAAAGACAATTTCGTGGCAGATGCCCTGTCTAGGATAACAATATCCGAGCTCAAAGACTTACAAGCTAAAGTCCTGAAAGTCACTACCAGGCACCAAAGTAAACAGAAAAAATCCTGCGCAGGAGAAAAACAAGTAGATCTGCATAAGCAAACTCTTGACATTGCTTCTAAGCCCAAAGTATTTGAAGTCATTTTTAATGACGAAGTACGAAAAGTAGTGACCTTGCGAATAACGGATTCCTTATGTTTATTTAAACGTGGAAACAAAATTATAGCAAGAATTGTAGTTAGAGATTTATATACCAATGGAACTCTCGATTTAGGTCAGTTCTTCCAAAGGCTCGAAACAGAAGCCGGTATATTAAAAATCAAAAAACTCAAAGTGGCACCGTGCGAAAAGATATTTGAATTAATTTCAATTGAATCTTTCAAAAAAATGGGCAACAAAATATTAAAATCATTACGAGTAGCGCTACTCAAGCCGGTGACCCAAATAAAAAATGAAAAAGATCAAGAAGCAATACTGTTTACGTACCATGACGATCCAATTACAGGAGGTCATACAGGCATAACTAAAACGCTAGCAAAAATAAAAAGACACTTTTATTGGAAAAATATGACACGTCATATTAAAGAACACATACAAAGATGCCACAAATGCCTGGCGTCGAAAACAACGAAACATACAAGAACACCTCTGATAAAAACAGATGCACCCACATATGCTTTCGACAAGGTAATAGTTGATACAATTGGTCCTTTACCTCGATCAGAGAATGGCAACGAATATGCAGTCACTTTAATTTGTGACCTTACAAAATATTTAATAGCCATTCCAGTTGCAAATAAAAACGCAAAAACGATTGCAAAAGCAATATTTGAATCTTTTATTCTGAAGTACGGTCCAATGAAGACGTTCATTACGGACATGGGAACAGAATACAAAAATTCTATTATAAATGACTTGTGCAAATATTTAAAAGTTGACAATATAACGTCTACAGCACATCACCACCAAACCGTTGGAACAGTAGAAAGGAGCCATAGAACTTTTAACGAATATATTCGTTCCTATATATCCGTTGACAAAACAGATTGGGATGTTTGGCTTCCATTCTTCGTTTACTGTTTCAACACGACACCCTCTATGGCACATAATTATTGTCCATACGAACTAGTTTATGGTAAGCAAAGTAACCAACAGAATTTAATTCAATAGATAAGATAGATCCTATATATAATGTAGATGACTACGCTAAGGAAGTAAAATTTAGATTAGAAACAGCACATAAGAGAGCTAAAATACTATTAGAAGTAAATAAAGCTAAAAATAAAGATTATTACGATAAAAAAATAGTTAGTCTCAATTTAAAGTTAGGAGATAAAATTATGCTAAGAAACGAAACAGGTCATAAGTTGGATCCCGTTTATTTAGGCCCCTTTGAGGTCGTAGAAATAGAAAACAATAATAATATAGTTATAAAAACAAATAAAAAAAAGCAGAAAGTACATAAGAATAGGTTAAAAATATATAATACTTAAGAGTTTTTAATGGAATAGAAACAACAAATTTGTTTTTTTTTTAAATAATGTTTAATATTTTTTTTTTCTCCTTCTCTCAAATTTTTATTAACATACATTTTTCGATTTTTTTTAATATATGTACAAAGATTAATTGCTGTAAGTAAAAAAAAAAAAGAAAAATAAAATAAATAAATAGTAAATCAAATAATATTGACAAAAGAAAATTTTTTTAATTAAAATATATGAAATAAAAATATATTTATTTTTAATTTGTTAATCATTAAGATTTATGTACAATTAAATAACTCCATATAATTACGTCATTTCTTAAAAGAAGGGAGGTGTAGTGTGCTTATGTGCACATAGTTTATGTACGTGTCAAGTGACGAATACCACTCGTCACTTGATACGTCGCGATGCGACATTGTGCACATCAGTACACCATAATCTTCCCACGATATGCAATGAACAACGTGCATTGCATGTCGTGGAGGAATGCACCCATATCAAGTGACGAGTGCTATTCGTCACTTGTTTTTCTTCATTTATTATTCTTTTTGCTGACTCCACAAATGTGTGAATATGGAAGCAGCATAGTTTTAAGCAGCATAGTTTTAAGCAGTCAAGCTTGTCAAGATTCATTCAATAAAAGAATCGTCTCACAACAAGAAGTGTTTTTTATTTTATTCTATCTTCGGTTCAAATTAATTATAGATAAATATATTACTATAGATAAATATATTATTATAGATAAATATATATTAAAATATATTTTGACAGCTCAGTGCCACTCTCGGGGCTAAAAAAGAAAAACGCCTATTGTTGTAGGGCGGCGGCAATGTTCAAGTGAGAACACAACATTCATTATGAATACGCCCCTTTATAAATTGTAATAGATTCAATATCATTTTATCCATTATTTCATGTAATTACACATATTTTATGTAAAAGGTCGTTGATGTATGAAACTTTAATATTAGGGGTATTCCCGATCCGATACAATTGGTCTTGTATCATTGCAAAAATGTAAAAGTGTAAAATTGCTATACCCTAACCCAATTGTAAAAAAAAACTTTGCACTTTTGCAATGATGCAAGACCAGTTTGCATCGGATCGGGAATACCCCTATCATAATGTTTGTTCTTATGTTAGGTTTCCTTTTGAAAATACCTTTCTTATTTCCTCCTTCTTGAATTAATCTTCCACGAGGTAAGACCTAAATTGTAAACTTATAAACTATAATTACATACTTATATCATAATAAAGAAATAAAGGCTCTCCCAAACCAACGCGAAACATTCGCGTTGTTTAGCGTTGTGTATTTGTCATATTTTGTGTTATTGTGAATGATTCGGTACGATTTCGCGTTGGTTTGGGAGAGCCTTAAAACTGAAATATACATATGTCATTTCTCATTATTTTATTTTTATAATATACAACTTGGAGCGACTTGGTAAAACCAAAACTCGTATAAACCCGAACACGATCACTCATGGTTGTAGTCCAGTCAATAAAACACTTGACTCGGAAATTTGGGTATATAGCCTCCTCATGGTGTTATTAAGAAACTGTCAAAAGTCCCCATACATATGAGCGCCGCTAACAATTTTACGGGGGGTTGAAGGCCCCCCAAAATGGTTTTCCAGGAATAACTACCAAATGGTAAGTTATAAAAAAAAATGTTAGATACTTATTTGTAGCTTGGAAAATTTCCTACGAAAATGATTTCTGTACTTTTTTTCATAAAAATAATCGTTTCCGAAATAAACCGATTGGAAGAGTTAAGGGTCTTACTTTTCTATATAGTTGTGGAGCTTAGTTAAAAAATTGTGCATTTTGTGCTAAATGTGATAATTTTTTTGTTGTCGGTACCTTATATGAACCTGATTTTAAGATATCGGCCCACTGTATTTGCCCACCCCTTTAGGTGGTTAATATAAAAACAACGGCAACACCATACATTACCTATGTTTTCTAGAGCACCCTTGCCTACAACACCCGCAAATTTTATTTGAGCAAAGTAAGAAAAAACTCTCTTAAATTCCTTGTCCGTGAATACGTGTGAATTGTTGATACAACAACAAATTGGTGCCATTAGCTCAAAAAGTTGAAAAATTGAAAAAGACGTGACTTGCGTTCACTTAAATGCTTATATCTTTGGATCCAATGGTCAGATTTTCAAAATTCATATTAAATCCAGAATAAAAGTCTTGTACCAGCTACAAAAACATTTTCAAAACCGTTCAAAATTTCATACTAAAAAAATTAAAACAATTTTTGGAGAATAATTTTCATCGAGGCAAACGTAACGAGGAAGAGATATAAAAAATAAAAAAATAAAAAAAAGTTTGGGTGGGTGGGAGATAGTAATTCTAAAGACGGTGAAACGTGTGCAACAAAAAAGCAAAACCTTGACAAATTGGTGTCGCATCGGGAAAAAATTTGTTATATGTAGATAAGGTATGCACGATTGTGGTAGGTATTTTTCATTCATAATTTGATAAGGTGCCTTCATGTGGTTAGTTTGGGTGGCTGATAACCAGAGAATATGAATTATAAAGAATGGAATCTTTCGTACGTTCCATCCCCCAAAACCCATTTGTTTACATTGTTGTTTTTGTAATTTCATCTCGTGTCGATGAATAGATGTGAATTGCAACAACAATTTTTGCAGTGGTGAATTCATATTTTTGCACTAATGTGCGTTAAAACATGGACACTAGTGCAAAAATATGAATTCACCACGGTCCGCCATTTTGTTTAGCTTGTAGGCAAACCAGAAAGACAGCCGAGGATTCCAATCTTTAATTCAGTATCTTTGATCAGGCTACATTGTTTTTACAAAATTATTGTCGAGCAACATAAAAGGTCATTTTGGCTTTAATTTGAATTTTGAAAACTCCGACCATTGGATCTAAAGATAAAAGCATTCAACTCAACGCATATCGGGTGTTTTTCAATTTTAGCATAAATTGGGCAATTCTCAACTGAAACACGTCGGTTGGCAATGAACAACAACCCCATTTTGAAAATTTTTCCGAGATTTTTTTTTGTTTTCCTATTAAACTATTGTAAAGGTCGTGTAGAGTGTACAGCTATATATTATATCAAATTAATTAAATATTTTCCAAGATGTGAATTAACCTTCACATGACAACAGGGGTGCTCCACCACCCCAGGCTATTTTATTTTAACTGTAATTTTGGTTGATCAATCGCCTTTAAACAATTGTATTTCCTTACATAATTTATTTTTTTTATGAATTTTCTGTTTTTTGTTTTTATTAAAGTGTATGAAGTGTTACGTTTCACTAAATCTTTTTTGTTATCCTTGAAAGTATTTTTTTTTGATTAAATCCTTGCTGGGGTGTTATATCACCCCTGTTGTGGTCTATGTAATTTTAAATATGTTGTGATCGGAAGGTTAAAAAAAAAACTATTACTAGAGGTGCAATAATTTAAGAGCTATGAAGTGATAAACAAAACAACAGAAATATGTCAATATCGGTTAAAAAAATTTCCAAAAATCTAAAACAAGTAGATAAACATATCTATCACCTGTATGATTTTGGGATTTTGAAAGCATCCGTCAAAAAGATAAAAATCAAAAAGTGGTAAAAATTAACCCAAAAAATTCCTGTTTTGAAAAACCAACGATATTTGTTTTAATTTATATTGATAATGGGTTACAAAAAGAAATTTTACTAAAATTTAATTTCATTTTTTGAATTTAACGGAATCTTATTTTGAATATCTGAGCGCATTAATCAGCCATACTGAAAACTGAGCGTGTCTACTTTTTCTCATAGTAGTGTTGGCATCAGGTTCCATTCAAAATGCACGGGACAACTAATACATGCTCATGAAGAAGTAGACATCAGTGTTTTATTTTAACACCTTGTAGGCCGAAAGAGAACAAATACATTAAGTCGGTTCTTTAGATAATATACGTACTCTATTGGCAACACCTAAAATATCATGTTACAACTTTTTTTAAAGCCAGTAATTTATTTATTAATTATGTTTTTAAATTACGTTATTTTAGTGCTTAGTTTTTGATTAAATGATTTTTAAACTCCTAATTTATTGTTGGTTTCAAAAAAAGTTGTAACATGATATTCTAGGTGTTGCCGTTGTGTTTTTACAATTTATCATATCTCTAATAGGTGTTAACATATTGCACATTAAAATACATCTCATCCCTCTATTTTGTAGTTTTTGCAGTCTTTCTGACATTTGATTATTTCCTAAAAAAAAGTATTGTGGAACAGTATTCGAAATGAGGCTTTATAATAACATTATATACATTTATTGCAGATATTATCGATAATCTACGCCTTATTCTTTGAAAAAAAAACAATTTTCTTCGCAATTTTTTTACTAATATAATTAATATGTGGTTCAAAACATAGTTTTTTATCTATAATAACACCCAAGTACTTTATTTCTTCAACTTTTTCAATTACTTCATTATTAATTATTATATTCTCAACAGAATCACCATTAATTATTAATGCTTTAGTCTTAGCTGTATTGAGTTTTAACTTATTCATATTAAGATACCATTCTACTCTTTTCAAATCCTCATTCAATTTATTGATACACTCTTCCGAAGATCTTCCAGTAACATACAATAGCGTATCATCAGCAAATAGTCTAGCTTTAGCATGATGTAAAACTTTTTCAAAATCGTTTATATAAATTATAAAAAGAAGTGTGCCCAATACTTGTGGAACACCAAGATTTACTTCCAGTACTTCAGAAAGTTCGTTAGCCACTCTTGTACGCTGCGTTCTATTTGACAAGTAACTCCTTATCCATCCAAGTTCGACACCTCTTAAACCATATCGTTCCAATTTTTGTAGCAGTATGCCTCTATCGATTGTTTCAAAGGCTCTTTGAAAGTCCAAGAATACAGCAACTATTACCCTTTTTTCATTCAGCTCAGTTTTCCATTGCGTTACAACCAGATTAAGGAGAGATTCACAGCTGTGTTGCTGTCTAAATCCAGACTGATAATCACTCAAATAATGGTTAGTCTCCATATATTTTTGCAATTGCTTGTGAACAATTTTTTCTAATATCTTGCTTTCTAACATGAGCATATTAACAGGACGGAATTCCGCAGGTTTTAAAGTTTTTTTTACTTTTTCAATGGGCACTACTATTGATTCCTTCCAGTGATTAGGAAATATACCACTTCGCAAAGATTCATTTATTATATTTAGAAGGTAAGTTCCCAAAATATCCCACACACATAAAATCATCTTAGTAGAAAAACCGTTAGAGTCCCTCTTATTATTCATTTGTTCTATGGTTCTTTTTAGCTCACTCATATGTATAGGTTTAAACTTAAATATAATTTCATTATTTACAATTATTAAATTTGTATATTCTTCCAACTGTATTTTATTATTTAATTCCTCTACACTTTTAACAAAAAATCTATTTAGCTCGTTAGCTATTTCTTTTTTATTTTTTATAGATCTATTATTATCACCCACTATTTCAACGATATCATTTTTTTCTTCATTAAGTACTAACGATTTTATTGTTTTCCACATTGTTTTTTGGTCGGTGGCTTGATCAATCTTGTTCGCGACGAAATTATTTTTGGCAAGATTAAGTTCACGCGCGTATTTGTTCCGACAAAGCCTGTATCTACTCCAATCCTCTGCATTGTTTGTCCAGACAGCCCTTTGATGAAGATGGATTTTCGTTAGCTTCATATCTAATAAACTTTGATTAAACCAATTCATATTACTCGTATTCTCCCTCACTGTTCTTGATACTATCATTTTACTTAACGCGTTATTCATTTTCTCACTGAAAGATTTACTTAATTCGTTAACTTCATTGCCACTTAAATTTACGATTTCATTATTAATTAGCTCCCTGCGGAAGACATTTTCTTTGAACAATAACAGTTTTATAATTTTGTTAGAATATTTTTTACTAATACAGTTTTTTTCAATTGTGATTTGCAAAGATTCATGATCACTAATTTTGAATTCTTTTATCACATTCTTGTTATCCTTGAAAGTATTTTCTTTTTTGATTAAATCCTTGCTGGGGTGTTATATCACCCCTGTTGTGGTCTATGTAATTTTAAATATGTTGTGATCGGAAGGTTAAAAAAAAAACTATTACTAGAGGTGCAATAACTTAAGAGCTATGAAGTGATAAACAAAACAACAGAAATATGTCAATATCGGTTAAAAAAATTTCCAAAAATCTAAAACAAGTAGAAAAACATATCTATCACCTGTATGATTTTGGGATTTTTAAAGCATCCGTCAAAAAGATAAAAATCAAAAAGTGGTAAAAATTAACCCAAAAAATTCCTGTTTTGAAAAACCGACGATATTTGTTTTAATTTATATTGATAATGGGTTACAAAAAGAAATTTTACTAAAATTTAATTTCATTTTTTGAATTTAACGGAATCTTATTTTGAATATCTGAGCGCATTAATCAGCCATACTGAAAACTGAGCGTGTCTACTTTTTCTCAAAGTAGTGTTGGCATCAGGTTCCATTCAAAATGCACGGGACAACTAATACATGCTCATGAAGAAGTAGACATCAGTGTTTTATTTTAACACCTTGTAGGCCGAAAGAGAACAAATACATTAAGTCGGTTCTTTAGATAATATACGTACTCTATTGGCAACACCTAGAATATCATGTTACAACTTTTTTTAAAGCCAGTAATTTATTTATTAATTATGTTTTTAAACTACGTTATTTTAGTGCTTAGTTTTTGAATAAATGATTTTTAAACTCCTAATTTATTGTTGGTTTTAAAAAAAGTTGTAACATGATATTCTAGGTGTTGCCGTTGTGTTTTTATATTCACTTTCTATTTTCAATATTTGTTTTTTTAACTTTGAACCTCCCACCTAAAGGGGTATGCAAATACAGTGGGCCGATATCTTTAAGTCATGTTCATATAACCAAAGAATATAAAGTTACCAAGAAGACGCATCTCATACAAATTCTTCTACTGAAAATTTTTATATGGCGGGTTCCAATATCGCGACCAAAGATACTGAATTATTAAGATTGGAATCTTTCGTACGTTCCATCCCCCAAAACCCATTTGTTTACATTGTTGTTTTTGTAATTTCATCTCGTGTCGATGAATAGATGTGAATTGCAACAACAATTTATGCAGTGGTGAATTCATATTTTTGCACTAGTGTGCGTTAAAACAAGTACATCTATGTACTTGTTTTAGATTTTTGGAAATTTTTTTAATCGATATTGACATATTTCTGTTGTTTTGTTTATCACTTCATAGCTCTTAAGTTATTGCACCTCTAGTAATAGTTTTTTTTTTAACCTTCCGATCACAACATATTTAAAATTACATAGACCACAACAGGGGTGATATAACACCCCAGCAAGGATTTAATCAAAAAAAAAATACTTTCAAGGATAACAAAAAAGATTTAGTGAAACGTAACACTTCATACACTTTAATAAAAACAGAAAACAGAAAATTCATAAAAAAAATAAATTATGTAAGGAAATACAATTGTTTAAAGGCGATTGATCAACCAAAATTACAGTTAAAATAAAATAGCCTGGGGTGGTGGAGCACCCCTGTTGTCATGTGAAGGTTAATTCACATCTTGGAAAATAGATAATTAATTTGATATAATATATAGCTGTACACTCTACACGACCTTTACAATAGTTTAATAGGAAAACAAAAAAAAATCTCGGAAAAATTTTCAAAATGGGGTTGTTGTTCATTGCCAACCGACGTGTTTCAGTTGAGAATTGCCCAATTTATGCTAAAATTGAAAAACACCCGATATGCGTTGAGTTGAATGCTTTTATCTTTAGATCCAATGGTCTGAGTTTTCAAAATTCAAATTAAAGCCAGAATGACCTTTTATGTTACTCGACAATAATTTTGTAAAAACAATGTAGCCTGATCAAAGATACTGAATTAAAGATTGGAATCCTCGGCTGTCATTCTGGTTTGCCTACAAGCTAAACAAAATGGCGGACCGTGGTGAATTCATATTTTTGCACTAGTGTCCATGTTTTAACGCACACTAGTGCAAAAATATGAATTCACCACTGCATAAATTGTTGTTGCAATTCACATCTATTCATCGACACGAGATGAAATTACAAAAACAACAATGTAAACAAATGGGTTTTGGGGGATGGAACGTACGAAAGATTCCAATCTTAATAATTCAGTATCTTTGGTCGCGATATTGGAACCCGCCATATAAAAATTTTCAGTAGAAGAATTTGTATGAGATGCGTCTTCTTGGTAACTTTATATTCTTTGGTTATATGAACATGACTTAAAGATATCGGCCCACTGTATTTGCATACCCCTTTAGGTGGGAGGTTCAAAGTTAAAAAAACAAATATTGAAAATAGAAAGTGAATATAAAAACACAACGGCAACACCTAGAATATCATGTTACAACTTTTTTTAAAACCAACAATAAATTAGGAGTTTAAAAATCATTTATTCAAAAACTAAGCACTAAAATAACGTAGTTTAAAAACATAATTAATAAATAAATTACTGGCTTTAAAAAAAGTTGTAACATGATATTCTAGGTGTTGCCAATAGAGTACGTATATTATCTAAAGAACCGACTTAATGTATTTGTTCTCTTTCGGCCTACAAGGTGTTAAAATAAAACACTGATGTCTACTTCTTCATGAGCATGTATTAGTTGTCCCGTGCATTTTGAATGGAACCTGATGCCAACACTACTTTGAGAAAAAGTAGACACGCTCAGTTTTCAGTATGGCTGATTAATGCGCTCAGATATTCAAAATAAGATTCCGTTAAATTCAAAAAATGAAATTAAATTTTAGTAAAATTTCTTTTTGTAACCCATTATCAATATAAATTAAAACAAATATCGTCGGTTTTTCAAAACAGGAATTTTTTGGGTTAATTTTTACCACTTTTTGATTTTTATCTTTTTGACGGATGCTTTAAAAATCCCAAAATCATACAGGTGATAGATATGTTTTTCTACTTGTTTTAGATTTTTGGAAATTTTTTTAACCGATATTGACATATTTCTGTTGTTTTGTTTATCACTTCATAGCTCTTAAGTTATTGCACCTCTAGTAATAGTTTTTTTTTTAACCTTCCGATCACAACATATTTAAAATTACATAGACCACAACAGGGGTGATATAACACCCCAGCAAGGATTTAATCAAAAAAGAAAATACTTTCAAGGATAACAAGAATGTGATAAAAGAATTCAAAATTAGTGATCATGAATCTTTGCAAATCACAATTGAAAAAAACTGTATTAGTAAAAAATATTCTAACAAAATTATAAAACTGTTATTGTTCAAAGAAAATGTCTTCCGCAGGGAGCTAATTAATAATGAAATCGTAAATTTAAGTGGCAATGAAGTTAACGAATTAAGTAAATCTTTCAGTGAGAAAATGAATAACGCGTTAAGTAAAATGATAGTATCAAGAACAGTGAGGGAGAATACGAGTAATATGAATTGGTTTAATCAAAGTTTATTAGATATGAAGCTAACGAAAATCCATCTTCATCAAAGGGCTGTCTGGACAAACAATGCAGAGGATTGGAGTAGATACAGGCTTTGTCGGAACAAATACGCGCGTGAACTTAATCTTGCCAAAAATAATTTCGTCGCGAACAAGATTGATCAAGCCACCGACCAAAAAACAATGTGGAAAACAATAAAATCGTTAGTACTTAATGAAGAAAAAAATGATATCGTTGAAATAGTGGGTGATAATAATAGATCTATAAAAAATAAAAAAGAAATAGCTAACGAGCTAAATAGATTTTTTGTTAAAAGTGTAGAGGAATTAAATAATAAAATACAGTTGGAAGAATATACAAATTTAATAATTGTAAATAATGAAATTATATTTAAGTTTAAACCTATACATATGAGTGAGCTAAAAAGAACCATAGAACAAATGAATAATAAGAGGGACTCTAACGGTTTTTCTACTAAGATGATTTTATGTGTGTGGGATATTTTGGGAACTTACCTTCTAAATATAATAAATGAATCTTTGCGAAGTGGAATATTTCCTAATCACTGGAAGGAATCAATAGTAGTGCCCATTGAAAAAGTAAAAAAAACTTTAAAACCTGCGGAATTCCGTCCTGTTAATATGCTCATGTTAGAAAGCAAGATATTAGAAAAAATTGTTCACAAGCAATTGCAAAAATATATGGAGACTAACCATTATTTGAGTGATTATCAGTCTGGATTTAGACAGCAACACAGCTGTGAATCTCTCCTTAATCTGGTTGTAACGCAATGGAAAACTGAGCTGAATGAAAAAAGGGTAATAGTTGCTGTATTCTTGAACTTTCAAAGGGCCTTTGAAACAATCGATAGAGGCATACTGCTACAAAAATTGGAACGATATGGTTTAAGAGGTGTCGAACTTGGATGGATAAGGAGTTACTTGTCAAATAGAACGCAGCGTACAAGAGTGGCTAACGAACTTTCTGAAGTACTGGAAGTAAATCTTGGTGTTCCACAAGTATTGGGCACACTTCTTTTTATAATTTATATAAACGATTTTGAAAAAGTTTTACATCATGCTAAAGCTAGACTATTTGCTGATGATACGCTATTGTATGTTACTGGAAGATCTTCGGAAGAGTGTATCAATAAATTGAATGAGGATTTGAAAAGAGTAGAATGGTATCTTAATATGAATAAGTTAAAACTCAATACAGCTAAGACTAAAGCATTAATAATTAATGGTGATTCTGTTGAGAATATAATAATTAATAATGAAGTAATTGAAAAAGTTGAAGAAATAAAGTACTTGGGTGTTATTATAGATAAAAAACTATGTTTTGAACCACATATTAATTATATTAGTAAAAAAATTGCGAAGAAAATTGGTTTTTTTCAAAGAATAAGGCGTAGATTATCAATAATATCTGCAATAAATGTATATAATGTTATTATAAAGCCTCATTTCGAATACTGTTCCACAATACTTTTTTTTAGGAAATAATCAAATGTCAGAAAGACTGCAAAAACTACAAAATAGAGGGATGAGATGTATTTTAATGTGCAATATGTTAACACCTATTGGAGATATGATAAGTTGTTTACAATGGCTTACTATAAATCAAAGAACAATTATGAATGTATTAATGTTTATTTTTAAAATAAAAAACAAAATGTTACCCACATATTTATTCAATCAAATAGTTTATGTATCTGATGTACAGCCATACAATTTAAGAAATGCTAACGATTTTAGACTGCCCTTCTTTACAACAAATAGATGCCAAAATATTTTGTTCCATAAAGGTTTTCGATTATTTAATAATTTACCTAGTGACTTAAAGACTGATAATGATGTGATTTCATTTAAAAGAAAATTAATTTTACATGTAAAGTCTAATTATAATTATATTTAACATAAATTATTTTACTTTCTTTTTATTTTATATTATATAAATTTTTTTGTAAGAAAATAGCTGAAGCTAAATAAAGTGTCAATTCAAAAAAAAAAAAAAAAAAAAAAAAACAAAAAAGATTTAGTGAAACGTAACACTTCATACACTTTAATAAAAACAGAAAACAGAAAATTCATAAAAAAAATAAATTATGTAAGGAAATACAATTGTTTAAAGGCGATTGATCAAACAAAATTACAGTTAAAATAAAATAGCCTGGGGTGGTGGAGCACCTCTGTTGTCATGTGAAGGTTAATTCACATCTTGGAAAATAGATAATTAATTTGATATAATATATAGCTGTACACTCTACACGACCTTTACAATAGTTTAATAGGAAAACAAAAAAAAATCTCGGAAAAATTTTCAAAATGGGGTTGTTGTTCATTGCCAACCGACGTGTTTAAGTTGAGAATTGCCCAATTTATGCTAAAATTGAAAAACACCCGATATGCGTTGAGTTGAATGCTTTTATCTTTAGATCTAATGGTCGGAGTTTTCAAAATTCAAATTAAAGCCAGAATGACCTTTTATGTTACTCGACAATAATTTTGTAAAAACAATGTAGCCTGATCAAAGATACTGAATTAAAGATTGGAATCCTCGGCTGTCATTCTGGGTCACAGTACACATATTAAAGGTAATATATTGCGCAGGTTGTCAAAGTTGGAAATGTCAAAAAATTAAAAATGGCTGTTCGAGTGCCCACAAGAACTCAACGCGCATCATTAGAAACAACAACAAAATATTGAAATTAGACAAGGAAAGAGGCACTGAATCCACCATTTTACCACCATAATACCTCGATTTTGACAGATGCGCAGAACTGAACAAAAATGAAAACGCTAATGATATTACCTTTAATATGTGTACTGTGATTCTGGGTTGCCTACAAGCTAAACAAAATGGCGGACCGTGGTGAATTCATATTTTTGCACTAGTGTCCATGTTTTAACGCACATTAGTGCAAAAATATGAATTCACCACTGCATAAATTGTTGTTGCAATTCACATCTATTCATCGACACGAGATGAAATTACAAAAACAACAATGTAAACAAATGGGTTTTGGGAGATGGAACGTACGAAAGATTCCATTCTTTATAATTCATATTCTCTGGTTATCAGCCACCCAAACTAACCATATGAAGGCACCTTATCAAATTATGAATGAAAAATACCTACCACAAACGTGCATACCTTACCTACATATAACAAATTTTTTCCCGATGCGACACCAATTTGTCAAGGTTTTGCTTTTTTGCTGAACACGTTTCACCGTCTTTAGAATTACTATCTCCCACCCACCCAAACTTTTTTTTATTTTTTTTATTTTTTATATCTCTTCCTCGTTACGTTTGCCGCGATGAAAATTATTCTCCAAAAATTGTTTTAATTTTTTTAGTATGAAATTTTGAACGGTTTTGAAAATGTTTTTGTAGCTGGTACAAGACTTTTATTCTGGATTTAATATGAATTTTGAAAATCTGACCATTGGATCCAAAGATATAAGCATTTAAGTGAACGCAAGTCGCGTCTTTTTCAATTTTTCAACTTTTTGAGCTAATGCATTGTATATAAACGCTAATAGTAGTCTCATGAAGAGGAACGTCTCTTACGCCATTGAGTGTGCCGATTTGGAAGCTTGCGAAAATTCAGAGTGGAGAGATTGGAGAGTTGAGAAGGAGGAGATAATCGAAGAGAGAAGAATAAAAAATAAGGTTAAAGAAAGAAAAGAAGAATGAGAACACTGTATAGGATATTTATGAAAGCTAAAGTGGGACAAGAATTTATCGATTTTGCGTATTATTCTTGTAGGGGGGTAGGTTACAGAAAGAATGAAAATAAATGATGTTCAAAAGGAACTTGGATTTTGTTTCTCCTGTGTATGCAATGACCTATATTTGGTAGAACAAAAATAAATGTAAGTATAAAATCGCCACTATTGCCACTCGCAGAAAATAGGGTGTTTATAATTTTTCAGTTTTTCGTCACAATTGAAGTATGGAAAATATGTTCCAAATTAATAGGTGCCAACGTAGGTAGGTATATGCAAATATATTTATAGGGTGTTTTTTTTATTAAATGCCTCATTCTTTTATGAAAACGCAGTATTTTATTTTTTTTGTATAAACAATTTTTAAAAAATTGAAAAAATAGAGAAGCTTTAGTTTGCAAATTTTGAAACCAATCGAAATAAGTAGGTACCCGTAAAGACAATTTTTGAAGGAAAATAAAAAAAATTCTTCCAAAAAGTAAAACAAATGGGAATTTGGTTTAGAAATTTTCTTATTCGATTCAAATTATTCGGAAAAATATTTTTTGGGTATAGTCAATTTTATAAAAATAAAAAAAAATCAAAATTTAGTTTGCAAATTTTGAAAATCGATTGAAATGCTACACGTGAAAAATTTGTTTCGAATAAATTTATTATTTTTTTCGGAAAAAATTGTTTTTGTGTATGAAAACAATTTTTCGAGCAAAAGAAGAAAATTTTATACACCAGGACCCATGTTCTGTAACTCGGCGATAACTTTTCGCGTCGAGAAACGGCGAAAAATGGAACAAAAATAGAACAAAACTCATAGGAATCCTATGGGTTTTGTTCCATTTTTCGCCGTTTATCGCCTCGAAAAGTTATCGCCGAGTTACAGAACATGGGTCCAGGTTTTAAAGACTAATTGATATACATACACATAAAAATAATTTTCAAAAAAAAAAAACAAAAAATTTGTTGTTTTTCATGTACCTATCCGAAAAATGTGTTTTTTTTTGAAAATTTTGATATGTAATGACTTACCTATTGAAGAAAAAAAAATTACGTTTATCAAAGTATTTTGAAAAAAATGCCACAAAGTGCAGCAAAATCAAAAATTGATAAGGTAAATATATTAAATTTTAAAAATACAACGAAAACCACGAAGTGTTTTTTTTTTCTTCAATTAAATTTCTTAAAATTTTTTTGTTTGTTTTTATATACATATACTTATATAATAATAGCTGTGTTTTATTTTCTCCCAGATCCAATCCAGATCTGAACATGAAAATAAAACAACCCAGGATCTCAGTGACAACTTGTTATATACCCAACTCTTTTTTCCTTTTGTTTTTTTTATTTGTAAACACCCGTTGTCTTTTTTCTTTACACTACTGACGACATTTACAAATTAAGGGTGTGTGTTCAAAACGGATTTGGAAATCCAAATCCAAAACAAAGTTGGATCTTGTGTTGTTTTTGTAATACATGTATTTTCGTAAGCAAATCCAATCTGGTTCTGATCTCGGAGAAAATAAAACACAGCTAATATAATATGATAATATAATGAGATAATATAATGAAATAATTTAATATAATACAAAATAATATTGAAATAACTTAAAACCTAAACCCTAAAACCTAAAACCAAAATACAGAAACCTAAACCTAAACCTAAACCTATAAACCTCAACCTAATCCTAATCCTCAACCTATTCCTAAACCTAATCCTAATACAATACCTACCTATAAATATAAAAAAAAACCAACAACAATCCATACCTACCTGGATCTTCCTATAGGAAAAAGCATAATAAATGCAAAATATAGCAACGTTGTATTTAACCCACATATTGTGAAATTTAACAACGTTGCTTTGCTATATCGAATTTGAATCAAATTCCAAATTTTTAAATATTTTGCTTCTATTAAGCCTATACCCATACCTATACTTGAACCTATATGCATACATATAGCCATACTCTATAACAAGAAACCGTCTCTCATCGCCCATTGGACACAAAAATTTACTTCCCCATATTTTGCTTTTTGCCTCTTCAAAAACATCTGATTCAACCATCTCCCTTAGCCTCATTATTGTTGTCAGAATAATTTTAATATAATCCTCTCGTTCTTACTACTAGTCTTTATTTCTATTTTACTTATCTTCTTCCCGCCTTTTTATCTCTCCAATTTCAGATTCTGTCGACGGCAGCGCCGCTCAAGACCCTATTCAGAACTATTTTTTTTCGTTCCATGAGACTACTATAGGGTTTATATACAATGGCTAATGGCACCAATTTGTTGTTGTATCAACAATTCACACGTATTCACGGACAAGGAATTTAAGAGAGTTTTTTCTTACTTTGCTCAAATAAAATTTGCGGGTGTTGTAGGCAAGGGGGGTACGAATCGGTGCTCTAGATAATATAGGTAATGTATGGTGTTGCCGTTGTTTTTATATTAACCACCTAAAGGGGTGGGCAAATACAGTGGGCCGATAT
Organism: Epistrophe grossulariae; assembly: GCA_929447395.1. Classification (NCBI taxonomy): domain Eukaryota; kingdom Metazoa; phylum Arthropoda; class Insecta; order Diptera; family Syrphidae; genus Epistrophe; species Epistrophe grossulariae. The sequence continues at coordinate 81,813,108 of OV839566.1, forward strand.
TTTAAAATCAGGTTCATATAAGGTACCGACAACAAAAAAATTATCACATTTAGCACAAAATGCACAATTTTTTAACTAAGCTCCACAACTATATAGAAAAGTAAGACCCTTAACTCTTCCAATCGGTTTATTTCGGAAACGATTATTTTTATGAAAAAAAGTACAGAAATCATTTTCGTAGGAAATTTTCCAAGCTACAAATAAGTATCTAACATTTTTTTTTATAACTTACCATTTGGTAGTTATTCCTGGAAAACCATTTTGGGGGGCCTTCAACCCCCCGTAAAATTGTTAGCGGCGCTCATATGTATGGGGACTTTTGACAGTTTCTTAATAACACCATGAGGAGGCTATATACCCAAATTTCCGAGTCAAGTGTTTTATTGACTGGACTACAACCATGAGTGATCGTGTTCGGGTTTATACGAGTTTTGGTTTTACCAAGTCGCTCCAAGTTGTATATTATAAAAATAAAATGATGAGAAATGACATATGTATATTTCAGTTTTAAGGCTCTCCCAAACCAACGCGAAATCGTACCGAATCATTCACAATAACACAAAATATGACAAATACACAACGCTAAACAACGCGAATGTTTCGCGTTGGTTTGGGAGAGCCTTTATTTCTTTATTATGATATAAGTATGTAATTATAGTTTATAAGTTTACAATTTAGGTCTTACCTCGTGGAAGATTAATTCAAGAAGGAGGAAATAAGAAAGGTATTTTCAAAAGGAAACCTAACATAAGAACAAACATTATGATAGGGGTATTAGAGAGTTTATTGGTGGTTTCGTAAAGGGCCACAAAATAATAAAATGAGTAGAAGTAATGAAAAAAGATTATCTACGAAAACGACGATAAAAACTTTGTATCTATACAGAAGTAGTAGTACAAGTACCTAATTATCAAAAACATTTGGAAGTCTTTGAAGCATAGTACGCAGCTGAAGCGAAACGAAAATTTCCATACAAAAATTGAAGCAACGAAATCATAAACGAAAAATTTCGTTTTCATTTTTGTTCTGCAGTACGCTGTTCAACGAGCGAAATTGATAACTGTAGCAGATTATTTGGAGAAGTCTACACTCTTTTTCACACTGAATTATTTGCACGAACCATTAATCGTCCGCGGAAAAGTGACATTCGAGTTTTAATTTTTATTTTTATTTGTTGTTTCTTTGATTACAGCAAAGCCTTCTGTGATTTTATTTATTTTTTTTTATTTTTCTTTCAATTGGTGACATTTATTTTTTCCGTAGTCGTTTCGTTTAAGTTTTCGTTATCGAATTGGAGACCAAAGAAAATTTTCGTTTCACTTCAGCTGCGTACTAGGCTTAAACAAAACATATATTAGCTGTGTTTTATTTTCCCCCAGATCCAATCCAGATCAGATCATGAAAATAAAACAACCCAGGATCTCAGTGACAACTTGTTATATACCCAACTCTTTTTTCCTTTTGTTTTTTTTATTTGTTTACACCCGTTGTCTTTTTTCTTTACACTACTGACGACATTTACAAATTAAGGGTGTGTGTTCAATACGGACTTGGAAATCCAAATCCAAAACAAAGTTGGATCTTGTGTTGTTTTTGTAATACATGTATTTTCGTAAGCAAATCCAATCTGGTTCGGATCTCGGGGAAAATAAAACACAGCTATTATAACCCACACAATTCGTTACTGTCAATTGGAGTCCAGACTCGAGTGTATGTTCACTCCTAAAGCCTAGTACATACTTGTGAATCATAAAAATTTGCATTTTTGTTCACCCGTGAGCGTGCTCGGGAAGCCATGACAAAAAGTGGATAGTTTGCGTTCACGAGCGGTGAACCCAAGGAATCCAAGGATATTTTCCGTTGTGTTTCCGCAAGCGTTTCGTTGTCTTTTTGGAGATCAAGCCTAGTACGCTGCTGATGCGAAACGAAATTTTTCTGTGATCTCCAAAAAGACAACGAAACGCTTGCGGAAACACAACGGAAAATATCCTTGGAGAGTTTCACTAATTCCAAAAAAATCAAACATAAACGCAAAAAATCAGAGAAACCCATGATGTAAGAAAATGATAAACAAAAAAAAAACACACATGTCATTTTTCCGCACACAATAAATAGTCTGTATAATTAATTCAGCGCCAAAAAGGAGCGGGTACTGCAGGAGCTTTTGTGCATATTTTACTCGCCCAGGGGCCCACCGGGCAAAATCCCGGTTGCCCGGTGGCCCAGTCCGCCCCTGGTTTCGTATTGGATAGTGTTCATTTCAGAGAACTTGCGCTCTGCTGCGGCGGAACGGAGAAAAAGAAGTAGGTACATTTGGTCTTTTTCTGCAAAATTGAAGTACTTTGAAACAGGGATTTTTAAAATGAAGTAGATTTCAATATTTTGGTGATGGTGCGAAGTAGGAAGTAGATTTTAATTTTTTTCGAAAAAATGAATTAGATCTACATCAATTGAAGTAAAGTGGTACCACTGTAGGTGACAGCTGAGAATAAGAATATTGAATAACATGGTATGTGAGTTAATTGGCAAGATTGTATGCGTAAGAGCTTTTCTCTCAAATATTTTTTATTTAGTTGTTTTTATTATTCTTTAGAAAAGAGCTTTCAGAATTGGATTTTATTTTCAGATGCAGTGTTGCTGGTTCTTATGGGGTAGTGGTGAGAATACGGGCATAGGATTTTGGTAGGATGGAAGGGATCTGATGGATTAGTTATAGGAAACCGTTCAAGTCTAGGGAATAAAGTTCAGCATGATAAGGGGCGTGTGAAACGGAAACGGGATGTAGGATTTAGGGAGATAGGAATGGAGTATCGGAAAACATAAATAGGCGGAAACGATGGAATGGCGTATGAGAACCGGATGTTTATGAAACGTAAAGTAAGTATTGGAAAAGGATGGATAAAACGGGGGATAGTTAAAGAGAAGATAGGATATGAGATGAGTTAGAACTCGAACGGGGGAAAGGATCGTCTGACTTCGGAACCTGGCACGCTCGCGAGGCTCGGCTTTGCTCGTCGGAAAAGGGGGGTATCTTGTCCCGAAATCAGATTAGGCCAACAACAAAAAAAATAAATATATCGCGCCAAAAGATAGGATACATACAAACATTCGAAGCCACCACCCTGATTTATTATACTTTTGCTTACCGTAGCTTTAGTTACACACTCAATGCCGCTGGTGTTTTGCGGTTCAGCTACCCTCCCTACCAGGAGCCCGTCGCGGGATTTTTCGGACTCCCCGAATGTTAAAGCCAGCCGCCACCTTTAGACTATGTTCTGTCTCCGCGGGTCTTTAGCCTTCCTCTTTCCACCCCCTAAAAAATCTTTCTTATTGACTCATTGAGCGTCCTTGGTCGCTCAGTAAAACGCAAATGAGTTTGGCGGGTTTACACATTTATTTAATTAGAAACCTTACACTAATACCAATCAATAATCGAAACGGATAATAAAACATGTGAAACAATATTTGACAAGTTTTATAATATTGAACGAAAAGATATAGTTTGAGATTAACGTTTAGGAAGAAAAAAAAAATGAAACTAGCAAAAAGGAATTCGATATAGCACACTAAACATAATAAAGATAAAAACGCTTATTCTAGATAATGTTGTACAGCGATATATTGAAATGAGCAAATTGATAACTAACTTAAAACTAAATCTTAAATATTGGGTTATTGTATTCTTTTCCCTTTTTTTTTTTTTAGATTTTTTTTTTTTTGATTTAAAATGATTTATTAATGTTATTTTCCCCTTTTTTTTTTGTTTTCGGTATTTTATTTTTTTTTAAAGGTTAAGGCTAAATACCTTTTTTTTTTTTTTTTTTTTTTTACTAAAACTGGTTACAAGTAAGAGAATTGAATTAAATAAAATTTACTAAAATTGGTTACAAATAAAAAATTTTTAAGAAAAAAAAAATTTACTAAATTTGATTACAAATAAAAGATTTGAAGAAAATTAACTAAAATTGAAGAAACGCTTGGCAAGATGGCTTCAGCCCCTACCCCGCCTTCTCCAGGTGGCCGTTTAGATTGGGTCTCTATCTTTTTCTTATTTGACCTCTTTTTCTTTCTTTTTGCTTCGGTGTCGTTTTCGGTGACCCTACCTAGTTAGAGCTCTGATTAGGTTTGCCTACCAAAATTTAACAACAAGTTTTTCACGACCGACAGCCAATCGGAAGGAAGCACGGTTAGGTTGGATGCAGCGTTCTTCTCTCCTTCACAATCCAAATACCAATTTAAAATTGCGATATATCGAAATTTTTGTTTTTAATTCAATAGAGTTACCTAATTTACCATTTTATATACCCTATCCCGCCAAAAAAAATATTTTCTTAAAACTACAAAGTTTATTTCCTTTTTCCTCCTTTTTTTTTTTGATGAACAAAAGATCCACCGTAGGGGGATACGAGCAGTCCCCTGCAACGGGTCTGATTTAAGATGGCGAAACGGGATATGAAATCTGGCGGTTTTCTTTTGTTTTCTCAATTTCGACTTAAATAAGTGCAAAAAGATTTTTAAAAAATTCTCGGCGGCCACGACGTTTTTTTTTTTTTTGCCTAGCCGGTGACCGCCAAATTTTCTTCTTCACCGATGACCTACATTTAAAAAGTTACATTCTTTGTTCTTCATAATTTTACTTGTTTCACTCACCCTCGCCTAAAATATGGGGGTTTTTCTTTTACTCCCACCGATTTCACAACAGATTCTTTAAATTCTACTAAAATTTTCACATATTAATACTTAAAATATTTCCTTAAAATTTAAAACTTCTCACCTATTTCCTTTTATTTTTCTTATTTCCTTATTTCGTGTCCCTTTAACTTTTCCTTTGTTCGGGTAGACACGTAGGTATTTGCCCTTGCCAACCTGCGTAAGGTTATATATATATAAATCTTCTATCGATATGTATATTTCGCCTACGCTAATATGTTTCAGCAAAAATTTCACTGTCTATATTATAACTTTAACAATTTTAACCTATTATCTTTAACTAGCTACAACATCACCCACCCTTGGTATTTATTTTCTTTCCTTTCCTTTCCTCTTTCTTTATTTTTTTGTTTTAACTTCGACTTAAAGCACACACAAAATTTAATTTTAAATTTTTAAACGGCCGCTAATGGCGGTTAAACTGACGGAATTACTCTTTTTCCTTTTACTTTTTTTTTTTTTTATTCGAACTTTTTGTGTCCGCACTGCCAATAAATTGGGCTTTTTGACCGACTATTGCGACTCTTCACTACCTTGGGTTTGAGCTTAATGACAGGCAGTTATCGATCGGCACCTAAGATTTCCTTCTATTTTTTTCTTCCCACACCCACACTTCCATCTATCCACCGGTCGTCAACCGTACCGATCTTCGAGAGCCGTAATATCACAACAACTATTCGCCAACTACCTATTCTCTTATAATTTGTTTCCACACTCCCCTCCGAAATCAATCCATACAGTTTGGCCGAAATTTCCCTGAATCTCCTATCTATGAAATAACATCGTCGTTCTGAAACTACCTCTTAGGTTCCACTTTTATCAAAAAGGTGTGGAACAGAATAGGATCCGCTTTGTCGAACGTGTCTATAAATCTTATTCACAGCGTATTCTCCTATTTCTTTTCAACAAAGTCTCTGAGATCAAATATGTTTTTCTCACTCTCACGCATTGCACCCTTATCGCGATGACACAACCAACCACTATTTTCACTACTATCCCCTCTACCAACTACATACCTAACTTACTCCAACCATTGTACATCATTTCATTCATATTTCATAATTTGAATGGTGATTTTATTATTGTTTTCTTTTATTTTAATGCTTATTTACAGGTTTTATATAATAGTTGCGTTAGTTCTTTGCTTTTTGTGAAGTTTTAATTGAATTTCTGATTCGTTTCCCAGGTGGTATCAGGCAAGGTGAATTTCTACAGTGTTGGTTTCGTAAGCCAGAAAAATAAATTATTTTCTTAAATTTTTCGATTTCATTCTTTCTCGTTTTAGGTGATCGCAACAGCAGATAATACTTCTTGGTAACTTTATATTCTTTGATATAACGTACCAACAAAAAAAAATTGATGCTTTTATTACAAAATGCACAATTTTGTAACTAAGTGGTCCAACTATGAAAACTATGAAAATCTTTTCTGTAGGAAATTTTCCAAGCTACAAATTAGTATGCAACATTTTTTTTGTACAACTTACCATTTGGGAGTTATTTCTGAAAAGCCGTTTTGGGGGGACCCCGTAAAATTGTTAACGAGGCTCATATCGACGGGGACTTTTGACAGTTTCTTAAGAACACTATGAGGAGGCTATATACCAAAATCCAGCTTTTCGGCGATTATTTCCTAATTGGGCTGTTTTTGTGGCCTTATTGGCTGGACTAGTTAGTGAATAACAAAAATATTATAAGCCACATACATATATTTAAGAGCCGTTTATGAGCGCTCGTTGAATACCGCCCCAGATCTTCTAAACTGGTATTAAATAAAAAAACAAGTGAATTTTGTTTGCAAAATAGAATGTAAAAACGGTCATAATCGAATTTTTGACAGATCCAAATCAAAAATAAATTTATTTTAACAAATTTTATTATATAAAGTTATTGAGTAAGCGAACGACTTTTGGGTAGCATTCGAAGAAATTGGCTGTTTTGGTGAAGTAAACGAAAGGGCTTTAAAGGAAAACACTTTAAATCAATAGTAAACTCTTACTACAAAACTTTTTGGTATTATTTTTTTGAAATTAGATAACAATATACTTATATAAATATTCTCTGGCCATTTCTTTGTTTCCACTTGCTTTATAAATTAAATGTATATTAAAAGCGATTTGATTTTTTAAACTCAAAATATTTTCATGTTTCTTTACAAGCTCATGTTTAACAGACAAAGCTTTTTCATAATAGTGCATTGCCAAGTGAGTCATACAAGATTGATGATACAATCGTCCAAGGTTGTAATAAATTTCTTGTTGAGTAGCTCCTCCACACATGCGAAACTCAGCATATTTTTTCATAAAGGCTACCGCCTGACCTATTGCAGCCGTTTTTCGAAGAACTTTCTTTTGCAGTGCAATTTGACTAAAGACAACTGCTATACACAAATGTACAATCGGTTCTGGGTGTTCCTTTAACATTGGAACATATATGTTAAGTGCATACTTATAGGAGCAACAGTACAGATGGTAGTGCGCAAGAAAAATTCGCATAAACGATGGACTCCCAGGGCGAGACAAAGCACGTCTCAAAAAACGGTGGTAACGAAGATCTTCGCCTTTTTGCACAAGAGCTGTATAGAAATTCCAAACAGCCATTTTGTCCAAATTTTTGGAGAACATATCTCGGAAGTAGGCGAACGAAAAAACCGTGTCATTGTTATAATAGCAAGCCAGTATACCAATACACTCCAACTCGGCTGTGTATTGTATAAATCTCTTGGTCGTCACCATTGCAAAACATAATTTCTCCATTAACGCATATTTTTTCATTTGATAGCATGTGCTAACAAGATCCAAAAACAGTTCATATTCGTCCGTGATGGTAAGGTCAGAGTTAGAATCAGTAGATTTCTTGAAATCAGGCACTTCATTTTTGTCATCTTGTTTTATAAGTCTTGTTTCCAGGATCGTCTTTACTCCACCTATGTTCACAAAACTAGACCCATTAGACGCCGCCAGCATCTCTTCGCGGCTATTTAGTTTTAGAGAGTTTCTCGCTAACAGTACATACCCAACATCCATATACTGGTCAATTTCGCCAACCCCTTTGAGCATCAGGCATCTTTCGTACAATAATCTTGGATTTATCTTCTCCCCATCGAGATCCTGTTCGAGGGCTTTTAGTGCTTCTCTCGGACGACCTTGCTGTTTTAAAAGGGCTGATAGTGTAAACTTTGCCTCATAACAATATGGAGCCAGTTCAACAACTTTAGAGTAACATTCTATAGCAGATTCGTAACGTTCGAGTTCTCTCAGACATTCAGCGTATTTTAACCAGACAAATGCTGGGGGATCAATGTGCTCTCCAGTCACTATTGGCTGTAATAAGTGCGAAGTTTCTTCAAATTTGGATTCCTTCATCATTGCCTCGGCAATATCTATATACAAGTCAACTCTTTTGTCCATGGGGATGAATTGATGAATGTTAGATATCAAGTATTCCAGCAAATGGAATGCTTTGAGATGAATTATGCTAATGCAAAGTTTGGCTCGCAGGTCTGCTACCATTCGGTCAGGGATAACGCAAAAAATAACTAATTCATCGTTACTTGTCTGTTTTTCCGTGACCAGTTCAAGTTCAACCTGCTCTTGAAGAACCTGGAGTGCTCGCTTGTAATTTTTATTTATCAACAATAGCTCCAAATAAAGATTTGTTTCTTCTGCAGAGAACAAATGCCGAGCAACTAAGTACGCTCCTTCCAGAGCTTCTAGAGCAAAACCCATTTTTTTGTGAGAATAAAAATAAGTGGCGACATTTTTGGCAGTAACCAAACAAAGTTCACCGCGTTCTACTGGAACCAGAGGTATCATCTTTAAATATGTGTACATTGCATTATTGCGTTCATTCATCATTTCCAGAAGCTTAGCTTTTCGTAATCGCAAGTCGTAGTCCTTGGTTAGACATTTAATGGCCTTTGAATAATAAATTCGGGCTCTAGAGTAGTTTTTTTGTTCGATATAAAGGTCAGCTATTCTAATCCATTGGTCTTTGTTGTGCGGATCCAGATGAGCAGCGATAGTCAAAAAATTCAAATATTTTTCCTTGTCTTTCGTTTCGTTTATCTCGGCTAATGTGAAGAATGGTTCTGGAGCAAGTGGGTTCTGTCGGATAATTTCTAAGCATATCTTCTCTGCCATTTCAATATTTCCGCGTGCAAAACAAAGGTTTGCTTCGCCCATTAAACCCAGCAGTGTAGCATTCAAAACAGGCCGCTTCCGAAAAGTGTTGCGTGCTCTTCGGCCACTACCATGTAGCGAAGCTGATGGAAAATCATCGTCGAGTGAAGTATCTACTTCACTGGTTTGGGGTCGATTAGCAAAAGCTGCAAAATTCCTTTCCTCTTGTTGACTGCAGGGCAAAGAACTTGGTTCAGATGGTAGTTTGTCATCGTCCTCTTCAGCATCAAGACGGGTGTAAACATCGGGAAAATCTACTTCGCCACTTACAAATTTTTGAATCAGCGTTTCTTCCGTCTCTTCACTAGACTCTTGACTGAGTGTGATTTTTTTAGGCGAATCTGGGATAATGTCGATAAATTCAAGAGGCCGAGTTTCTTCGAATTCGGAGAGTTCATTTGCAGGAATTTCTGAACTATCAAGAACTTCAATAACAAAGTCACCAATGATTTCTGAATCCATTTTGGAAATTTAGTTTTCAATTTTGTTTATTTTTATTAAGATGTGTCAAATCAAATTCAGGCAAAGATAACGAGTATCGTCAAAATACGAGAATCGAGTATCGAATGGTCAATGACAGCGGAGTGGCTCCCACTTAATTATTTTTAGATCAAATCTAGTACTAACTTTTCGTTATATACTACGTTTCAACCAAAAGTTACAGCCGAGGAGTAGTTACCACATTTAAAGCCCTTCCAACCTATCCCACTGCTCTTCAAGCAAACGAGTCCGCTTTGGATAGATAGGTGAGTACAAAACAAGGTGGCGTTTGTATTTGGTTTTGATGATAAATGTGTTTTTAAGGTACATCAACTCCAAGTGCGCTAAAAACATGTGGAAATTCAATGCATGTGGTTCCAAACAGAATGTGCATTGGGTTATCAGCGTCTGGGGAATGGGGTGATTCTCTGAAGAAATGTCACGAGGTCGAGTCTCCGCAGTTGCCGAAAAGCTCGAACGTCAAGACGATCCACTTGAAAAGGCAACCGATTTCCTTACCTCTACAATTGTTAGCCAAACATCGCATTGAAACTCAATTCACTTAAGTCGAACAAGGATTTCCAAAAATTTCCATATAAAAGTAATTTCCTGCATTTTTCAGTTTTAAAGCAAATACCGAAATAACTTTTATATGGAAATTTTTTGAAATCTTTTTTTCGATTTGAAAATGGTTTTCAGAAACACTTAGGGCCAGTTTCACAGTGCACACTTAACAAAATAAGTGGCACTTAATTTTCCCATTTTGGCACTTTAGTCGCAGTTTTACTACCTAAGTTAGGGGAACTTAAGTGGCCAACATCGGAGACTTAAGTGTCACTTATTCCGATAAGTTTACACCGTGAAATTGGGAATTAGTTTTCCATATTTGGCACTTAAGTGACACTTACTTCACTGTGAAACTGGCCCTTAGGGAACTTAAAACGAAACTTAGAACCATTCCAACCATCCTTATAAACATAATAGTTTTGAAACGACAGCGTGGTTTATCTACGAATTTCAAGAAATTTCTTAAAAGTAATAGAAATTTCCTGAAATTGGTAGATAAACAACGTTGTCATTTCCAAACTACTTGCTTCATTTGGATTATTGGAACGTTTTTGAGTTTGAATTGAAGTCCTCTAAGTGTTTCTAAAAAAGTGTTTCTGAAAAATTGAATTAATCTCCTTTTTAACCACGATTTAAAAAAGACACTTTTAAGCTTAAATCATTTAAGAGCAACTTATATGAAATCTTTGTTTTTTAATGCCTATAATGCACTTTCTATATTTAGGAACTCAACAAATGCAACTAATGTGTCAACTTTGGATGTCCTAAGCTCTCTTGCTGAAAATGCTCGAAGGCAATTTTTATTTGTGTTCCAGGGATAGTGCATAGAGAAATATATTATCTAGAGAACCGACTTCAGGGCTTTTTCTCTTTCACCCTACAAGCTGCACTGAGAGATTTCCTCCACAAGGGTGAGCATGTGTTGGTTGCCCTAATGCATTTTAAATGGAACGCACCAACACAATGACACTGTTGTGGATATTGCTCAGTTTTGCTCAAATAAATTGAAAAGGTCGTTAAGTATTCAAAAAATAAAGCCGTAGAATTCAAAAATTGGAAATTGAAATTAAATTTTAGTAAAATTTCTTTTTGTAACCCTTTATCAATATAAATTATAAGAAATATCGTTTTTTTTCAAAACAGGCATTTTTTGGATGAATGTTTACCACTTTTTGATTTTTATCTTTTTCACGAATGCTTTTAAAAATCTCAAAACTATACAGATGATAGATATTGTTTATCTACTTGTTTTGTAAAATTTTAAGATTTTTCGAAATTTTTTTAAACAAGATATTGACATATTTCTGTTGTTTTATTTATTTTTATTTGTTTTATTTAAGTTATTACATCAATAAGATTAGTTTTTTTTTTAATTCACATCTAGGAAAATAGACAATTAATTTGATATTAATATAATACATAACTGTACACCCTACACGACCTTCACAATAGTTAAATAGGAAACCAAAAAAAATCTCGGAAAAATTGAAAAAAAAAATGGGGTTGTTGTTCATTGCCAACCGACGTGTTTCAGTGGGAATTGCCCAATTTTTGCTAAAATTGAAAAACACCCGATTTGCGGTCACTTAAAAGCTTATATCTTTGGATCCAATGGTCGGATTTTCAAAATTTAAAATTCAATTTAAAGCCAGAATGACAGTCGAGTACCAGCTATTACAAAATTTTCAGAACCGTTAAAAATTTCTTACTAAAAAAATTTAATTAATTTTTGGAGAATAATTTTCGTCGAGGCAAACGACACGAAGAAGAGGAATACACAAAAAAAAAAATTAAAAAAAGTTTGCTACTAAGAATATACTGGTTGGAGGGAGATAGTAATTCTAAAGACGGTGGAGTGCGTGAAACAAAACAGCATAACCTTGGCAAATTGGGTTAGCATCGGGAAAAAATTTGCTATACATATGTAAGTATGCACGTTTGTGGTAGGTATTTTTCATTCATTATTTGTTAAGTTGCCTTCATATGCTTAATTTGGTTGGCTGATAACTTTTGTTCTAATAGTCGGATCGTTAAGGTTGAGGTCTTAAAATTCAGGTTGAATATCAGGCTACATATTTTTTACAAAATCATTGCAGAGTAACATAAAAGTATGTTTACAATGCATATACAGTATGTGTAAGATACAATTGATTATTAACTATAGTCAATAGCTTTAAAGATTGTAAAAGAAAGAAAAAGAAATGGCTACCTTAATAGACAAAATTAATGATTAATGATAATTAATAATATATTGTACCTAGCTTACACATATTTTTTTTAGTAGGAAATTTTTCCCATCATGAAGAAAAATCAAAAACGGTTTGGAGTGTATCTGACCAACGGTAAGTCGTACAGCAATGGTTGATACCTTTTTGAAATCAGCAATTGATGCTTTCAGAACTAGTATCAAAATTTGTTAAAAAAGAATCACCATTAAAAAAAATTTACTTTTGGGACTCGCATATTGGAACTTGTATGCGTATTTTAAGAGTGCTTTTTCTCATTAAAACTCTTGAGTAAAATATTGGAATGCTTAACAGCGAGTATCAAAATGTCTTGAAAAAGAATCACCATTAAAAAAAATTTACTCTTGGAACTCGAACCTGTATGCGTATTTTAAGAGTGCTTCTTCTCATTACAACTTTTGAGTAAAAGATTTGAATGCTTGGTTTAACAGCATTTGGTGCTGATTCCAAAAAGGTATCATTCATCTCTGTACGATTTACCATTGGTTAGATACACCCCAAAAGCTTTTTCAATTTTCTTAATTTTTGCCATCATGAAGAAAACTAAAAACTGACCAACTGTAAGCCGTACAGTGATGGTTGATACTTTTTTGGAATCAGCAATTACTGATTCTCTTAAAACGAGTATCAAAATTTATTGAAAAAGAATATGGAATTTGTAACATCATTACCAGAATGAAACAGTGCATTTCTTTGTTTCTTTTTTGATGGCACTCTCGGAGATGTCAGTGGATTGCAGTGGACCGATAGCTGTTGCACCTGGTATGCTAGACACACTACCAGTTGCTTTATTTTTGTGTGCCTTATGAACGGGCATTTGCATAATTCACAGGAGTTTGTTTCAGAAGCGGTCAGCCATTTGCTGATGGCAGGTTTGATAGACGTATTTAAGGCTACCTGAACAGTAGCATGGTGTAAGAAGTGCTTTTTGTGAGTCGTTTTCGCAGTGGCATATTGGAAATATGTATATGTGTACTACTTCTTGAAGCTTGATTACTGCTGGAGCTAAATCTGACAACTTTGGTGTCCGGTGCCGGTACTCCTGTCCACATTTTTGATATCCGATGATTTCCCAACATCGCATTTTCTTGGATTTCTCTAAAAAAATTTCACGAAAATACTTTTACATTTACCTATAAACTTTTTTTAAGGGTGATTCTTTTTCAACAAATTTTGATACTCGTTTTAAGATAATCAGTTATTGCTGATTCCAAAAGAGTATCAACCATCACTGTACGGCTTACAGTTGGTCAGATACATTCCAAAAGGTTTTTGGTTTTTCTTCATGATGGCAAAAATTAAGAAATTTGAAAAAGCTTTTGGAGTGCATCTAGCCAATGGTAAATCGTACAGAGATGAATGATACCTTTTTGGAATCAGCATTTAATGCTGTTAAAAGAAACTTTGAAATCTTTTACTCAAGAGTTTTAATGAGAAAAAGCACTCTTACAAGTTCCAATATGCGAGTCCCAAAAGTAATTTTTTTTTAATGGTGATTCTTTTTTAACAAATTTTGATACTCGTTTTGAAAGCATCAATTGCTGATTTCAAAAAGGTATCAACCATCGATGTACGACTTACCGTTGCGTTGGTCAGATACACTCCAAACCGTTTTTGATTTTTCTTCATGATGGGAAAAATCAAGAATATTGAAGAAGGTTTTGGAGTGTATCTGGCCAATGGTAAATCGTACAGAGATGAATGATACCTTTTTGGAATCAGCACTTAATGCTGTTAAAATAAACATTAAAATATTTTACTCAAGAGTTTTAATGAGAAGAAGCACTCTTAAAATACGCATACAAGTTCCAATATGCGAGTCCCAAAAGTAAATTTTTTTAATGGTGATTCTTTTTTAACAAATTTTGATATTCCTTTTGAAAGCTTAATTGCTGATTCCAAAAAGGTATCATTCATCCCTGTACGGCTTACCGTTGGCCAGATACACTCCAAAACCTTTATAAATTTTCTTGATTTTTCCCATCATGAAGAAAAATCAAAAACGTTTTACAGTGTATCTGTACAACGGTTAGTCGTGGTTGATATCTTTTTGGAATCAGCAATTGATGCTTTCAAAACGAGTATTAACATTTCTTGAAAGAGAATCACCATTAACAAAAATTAAATTAAAAAAAAAACTTAAATAAAAATCGCTTTTTCAAAAATATAAACAAAAATTGTTTAATTTATTTCCTTTGAAGTTTTAACATAATAAAAAACTTAAGGTAAGCCAAAATTAGTAGTATTCAGTGCACCTATATTATGTTCATACCAACAGCATTTCCACATAATTATTGTATTATCCAAATACAATTCTATTTGGAATATAAGACTGTTGCTACGCACGGATGATAACCTTCATCTATCTTCATGATTGGTGTTTAAGAATCATCCACTATCCCTGGAACACAAATAAAAATTGACTTCGAGCATTTTCAGCAAGAGAGCTTAGGACATCCAAAGTTGACACATTAGTTGCATTTCTTGAGTTCCTAAGGGCCAGTTGTACAAATATTTAAACCGTGGTTCAGCAATTTTTATCCAGCGATTCCGGCGGATTAATTGAGTTTCAACAGTGGTTTACTGTTCAAGTGTGTGATAACAACCAATTACATACTTGAACCAGCGTTGAACCTTAGTTAATCCGCCGAAATCGGTGAGTTAAAATCTTGAACCGAGGCTGAACCACTATTGTACAACTGGCCCTAAATATAGAAAGTGCATTATAGGCATTAAAAAACAAAGATTTTATATAAGTTGCTCTTAAATGATTTAAGCTTAAAAAAGTGTCTTTTTTAAATCGTGGTTAAAAAGGAGATTAATTCAATTTTTCA
Organism: Epistrophe grossulariae; assembly: GCA_929447395.1. NCBI lineage: Eukaryota > Metazoa > Arthropoda > Insecta > Diptera > Syrphidae > Epistrophe > Epistrophe grossulariae. Next base: position 81,828,125 of record OV839566.1, read on the forward strand.
GAAGTTACTTTTATATGGAAATTTTTTGAAATCTCTGTTCGATTTGAAAATGGGTTTTAGAAACGTTTAGAGGACTTCAATTCAAACTCAAAATCGTTCCAATAATCCAAATGAAGCAAGTAGTTTGGAAATGACAACGTTGTTTATCTACCAATTTCAGGAAATTTCTAATACTTTTAAGAAATTTCTTGAAATTCGTAGATAAACCACGCTGTCGTTTCAAAACTATTATGTTTATAAGAATGTTTGGAATGGTTCTAAGTTTCGTTTTAAGTTCCCTAAGTGTTTCTGAAAACCATTTTCAAATCGAAAAAAGATTTCAAAAAATTTCCATATAAAAGTAATTCCGGCATTTGCTTTAAAACTGAAAAATTACTTTTATTTTATTTTTAATTACTTTTATCAATGCGATGTTTGGCTAACAATTGTAAAGGTAAGGAAATCGGTTGCCTTTTCAAGTGGATCGTCTTGACGTTCGAGCTTTTCGGCGATCAATTCGGCAACTGCGGAGACTCGACCTCGTGACATTTCTTCAGAGAATCACCCCATTTCCCAGACGCTGATAACCCAATGCACATTCTGTTTGGAACCACATGCATTGAATTTCCACATGTTTTTAGCGCACTTGGAGTTGATGTACCTTAAAAACACATTTATCATCAAAACCAAATACAAACGCCACCTTGTTTTGTACTCACCTATCAGCAGTGTCGAAGCTTTGTGTGTTCATCCAGCCAAATGTGCGTTTCCACTGGACTACCCGCATGTTTGTAAATTCGTCTTTTGGTGACAAACAACTCTATTTATGATCGATGGCTATGTTTATGAATTCCAGCGCATCACTTCATTTGAGGCTTCTAAAATGTTCGCCTCATGTTGAGTTTATTTTCTTTCACGAAGTTTTCTTTTACAACTTAGTTTAGTGATGTAACTGTTGTCAATTAAAACATCGTATATATCAATGTGATCTTACCTTTGGTTTTGTTTTGGGATCTCTGGTTGAATTCATTCTTATCTTATAAATATTTTGCCTTTGAATGGAATCATTTCATTATATTATTTTACTTGAATGATTTCATGCCCCATTTGAAAACGAACCACAGCCAAGCAAAGACCAAAGGTAAGAAAAAATTCTCTTTCATATAAATTAATATTTATTAATGTTTAAACTTTTAGTTTTCTTTAAGCCTAACACTTGATTTAAATAAAGAAAAAGAAGTTTGCTAAAAAGATTTGGTTTTGCTGTGGAAGAATTTATAAAATTCTTAAAGAAAACTTTGCCTAAGTTGAAGAAGATGACGCCAAAGGACGCCATCATGGAGAAGAAGAAGGCTGCTGCTACAGCTGGAGAGAAATCTCCAAAGCAAGCTTTTAGTTGCTCCTTATGTGACAATGTGGACAACGATAGTATGGTGCAATGCAACACCTGTGATTGCTGGTTCCACTTCTGCTGTATCAGCGTAACAAGAAACATATGTGATGAGGATTGGGTGTGCGGCAGCTGCACTGGTGGTAACTTAACCATAACGGAAACAACGGTGTGTGAAGGTGGAGTTAGCAACAATGGTCGTCGGTGATAGCAACAACGAAAATGTCAACGGTGCTATTAACAACGAAAAACAAAACGAGGTACGTAAAGAATTTGTAGAGGGTAGTAAAAATAAAAAGATTATTGCTGAACGAAAATTAAAAATGGAATTATTGCGTCTTGAAGAGGAAAAAGAGTTACAGATGAGGTTTCTAAAGAAGAAATACGATCTTATGCTCGCAGAAAGCGATTCAGGGTCAGATAGTGAGTAAGGTCTGAAGGGTGCATCGGCACAAAGGTTGAGTGGGCATAAGATGGCAAAGGTTTGGGTTTGGGCAAGGTTGATAGCAGGGGTTCAGGTGAAAACATGTGTGATGGCATTAAATGCAAGCTAAAAAAATTCATCGCTTCATTCAACTAAAAGTGCACCACGTGATCTTTCCACTTTTCTCGCACCTAGTGTTGAACAAATATATGCGCTTCAGGCAATTTCAAAAGAGCTACCTATTTTTAGTGGGAAACCCGTTGAGTGGCCGCTATTCCTAAGCATTTTCGAGAATTCAACACGTTTGTGTGGCCTGAGTGACGACGAGAATCTCCTTAGATTGCAACGCGCATTAAAAGGCAAGGCGTTGGAGTATGTAAGCAACAGGCTTACGCTACCGTCACTCGTGCCCGAAGTTATTTCGACACTTCGAATGGTGTTTGGTAGACCCGAGCACATTATCAATAGTCTTTTAGCAAAGATTCGTTGTTCACCTGGCGTGAATGCAAACAAATTAGACACACTTATTAACTTTTCATTAGAAGTAAAAAACGTCGTGGCAACTATGGAGGCAGCGGATCTTCGATCTCACTTGAATAATCCTTCACTCTTACAAGAGCTTTTAGAAAAGCTGCCAACTCAAATGAGACTCGACTGGTCTGTTTTTTCTAGATCGATTGTAGATATTGATTTAGCAGATGCGGCAAGCAGAGTCATATCCACACCAGTGACAAGTATAAGTAGTACAGATAACGAAAGGCGAAAGGCACATCGAGTTAGTTTTCATGGAAATGGACCCAAAGGGAATAACCATGCAACACAGAATTCAAAATGCTATGCATGCGGTGAAGCACATTCCATCACAAAGTGCCAAGTATTTAAAAGTCTAAACTACAACGAAAGATGGAACACGGTTCACAACAAAAAGCTATGTCGAACATGCTTGAAGTTTCACGATGCTTTTTTCTGTCCAGAACGCAAGGAATGCCAGGTTAGTGGATGTCACGCGAAGCATCATCCCTTGCTACACAAACCGAGTTCTAGGGAAATTGAAACTCCATCAACGTCTATAGTTGCAGTTCACAGTATGCAAACATCCAAGATACTTTACCGAATCTTACCCATCACCATCTTTGGGTAGTAGATGTAGATGTTCAGTAGATGTTTATGCGTTTTTGGACGATGGTTCTGGTCCTACTCTTATTGAAAAAGATATTTTATCTCGTCTTGAAGTGGAAGGCTCAGAATCTGATTTATGTTTGCGATGGACGGACGGTTCTGTGTGGGTCGAGAGAAATTCACAAAATTTGAATCTGATGGTGGCTCCTGAAGGGAAAATAGACTAGAATTTCACACTTAAAGGTGTTCGATCCGTGACGAAGCTTGACTTACCATCTCAAACATTAAAGATTGATGAACTCTCGAATAGGTTTAAACATTTAAGAGGTCTACCAGTGAAGTCTTATGCGAAAGTGATCCCAAGCGTGATTATTGGATTGAACAACAGAAGTTTGGCAATGCCGCTAAGTTTTCGTGAAGGAAGAGCACATGAACCCGCTGCTACTAAAACCCGTCTAGGATGGACCATATATGGTGAGCTCGATCAAGAGCATGCTATTCAACAACAAGGTCTTATACAATTGCATATATGTGAATGTGATGACGATGCTGCTTTGCAGACTTTGATGATCGAAACATTGAAATTCGAAAATCAGTTTCAAGAAGATGGAGCAAGGCATAAACTAGATTCAGCTACAATAAAAAAACTTCAACAGAACGTAAGACGTGATGGTGATCGTTTTGAAGCAACTCTCTTATGGAATTCGAAAAACGTTTCCCTTCCTGATAACTACGGGATGGCCTATCGTAGACTTTGTTGTTTCGAACGAAAGCTGATAAGAGACATAGATCTAAAATTTCATGTGTGCAGTCATATCAAGGGCATGGAATCGAAAGGCTACATTCGAAAACTTTCACCCGCTGAAATAAATGCAGATTACTCGCGTAAATGGTACCTACCGATATTTGCTATCAGAAATCCAAATAAACCTAGCAAGATAAGAGTGGTCTGGGACGCCGCCGCGGAATGCAATGGAGTTTCTTTGAATGGATGTCTTGAGAGAGGTCCGGATTTGATGGCATCTTTAATCAACGTTCTCTTCAATTTTAGAATCGGAAAAATTGGAATCTGTGGAGATATCAGCGAAATGTTTTATAGGATAGCCATCAAAGAAGCAGATCAACAGTGTCAACGTTTCTTGTGGCGAGATGGAAAGAATGATTGCGAACCAGACGTTTACGTTCTCAAGGTTATGAGCTTCGGAGCCAGCTGTTCACCTTCACTCGCCCAAACCGTGAAAAATTTAAATACATGGGAATACAAGGATGAATTCCCACGAGCTGCAATATCAATAATAAACCGACATAATGTTGATGATATGCTAGACAGCGTAAACTCTGTTCACGAAGCCATTGAATTAGCCAAGCAAGTAAGAGAAGTACACGAGCATGCAAATTTTCATATTCGAAATTGGCTTTCGAATTCCAAGGAGGTTATCAACGCTTTAGGGGATGCAGGTTCGATGGAAAGTTTCTGCAGAGCTGGACGGACAGTTGAACAGGTAATGGAGGCAGATAAGATTCTGGGTATGTGGTGGAGAACATTCGATGACACCCTCACTTTTGATCTGAAATATACAAAAGCAAGTAAGGAGATATTAAAGGGTGATATTTTACCAACCAAAAGACAGCTGCTCCGGTTATTGATGTCAATTTTCGATCCGTTGGGACTTATAGCCTTTTTTACCGTATACATGAAAATTCTACTTCAAGATATATGGCGCAGTGGAATTGAATGGGACGAAATCATTCCTCAAGAGTTCGTGGAGTCATGGAACAGATGGCGTTCAATTCTTAAAAATGTTGAAAAGGTTCATATTCCGAGATGCTATTTTAATCTAAGCAGCAGTGATTCTGGTAAGTGCGAGGTCCACGTGTTCGTCGATGCCAGTGAAAGTGCATATGTCGCAGTGGCATACATAAGAATCACAAGTACGAACGGAGTGGAGGTAGCTCTGGTGTGTTCTAGGGCGAAGGTGGCCCCTCTGAAACCTATTTCAATTCCTAGGATGGAGCTGCTGGCAGCTGTATTAGGATCTCGTCTTGGGAATACCGTCGTCAAGGCACATGATCTCCAAATCGAGAAAACACATTATTGGACCGATTCTACAACGGTTCTTTCTTGGCTTAGGTCTGACCCGAAGAAATATAAACAATTTGTTATGTTTCGAATTGGAGAAATTCAGGAAACTACGGAGGTCTCGAATTGGAGGTACGTTCCATCAAAGCAAAATGTAGCTGATATGGCGACAAAATGGAGTCGTAGTCCAGATTTCAGCCGGGACAGTTCGTGGTTTACCGGACCAGCTTTTTTATGTACACAGCCAGATCAATGGCCTTCGAATCACATTTCAAAAGGAAAGTCATCAACCAGTGAGCTGAAACAGGATCTTGAGTTTCACCAGGTAGCAGTCCACATCGATGTTCAGCAGGCAAACATATTCGTAAATTACCGACGATTTTCAAAATGGGAGCGAGTAGTAGCGATTAGAGGGTCCTGGCGTGGCGGCTCGGTGGCTCAAGTGGGTGTATGGGCGTGGCAGGGGTGGTAGGCGTAGTAGATATTGAGCTTTAGGGGCGTGGCAAGTGGGTGGAGCTTTTGGGGGCGTAAAATGGGCGGTTGGGCGTGGTAAAATTTGTGATTTTGGGGGCGTGGCCTTGATGTACTTGTAGGGGGTGGTGTGGGTGTGAAGCTTTTGGGGGCGTGTCAATGGGGGGCGTGTCAGGGAGCGTTTTTTTTTCATATAAATATATGTACATGGCGGCTCGACGGCTCAGCGGCTCGGCGGCTCATTGACTTAGCGGCTCAGTGGCTCATCGACTTGGCGGCTCATTGACTTGGCGGCTCGGCGGCTCAGCGGCTCATTGCGTTGGCGGCTCAGCGGCTCAGGTTAAGCAAACATAACCTAAGAACCCCAAAACGAAACGCAAATAACCTTAAACGCAGCGTTATGAACCCAAAACGAGACGTCAAGAACCTAAAACCGCAACGTTAAGAACCATAAGACGAAACGTTAAAAACCTAATATTTTTTAAAGAAATCCTCGAGTATTAAAATAAAAAAAAAAAAAAACATAAATATTTTTAAATTTCGTATAATTAATTATTTTCTTTCTTTTTCTTTCAAATTATATTTATAATTGATTCTGCTGGATACTTGTGCTCAGCATGGCCTGGCGTATTCAGGCGTTTAATCCCTTGAATTTGTACCAGGGTATCCTAATCTCATATTTTTCAAAACGTATGAAGGACACAGATGTAGACTATAGTCCTCTATAGGGGTCCCAAAACCTATAGAGTCACCGAATTCCAGACGATGACGGTGGCCATCGATCCTCATACCGTTGATAAATGTCCCAGTGTTGTAGCGAAAATTTTTTACATATACCCGATCATCCTTAGGTGGTATGTAAATCACCGCGTGTCTAACTGACACCAAAAAAATCGGGATATGAATGTTATTGCTGGGGATCCCACATCCCACTTCCTGCCTACCCTTTTGTAGGGGGATTCTTATCGCAGATGTCACGTTCACCAAAAACCAAATGGAATCTTGTGAACTCCTTATAATTTCCTTATTCTGGATGCCGTACATTGTGAAAGTGAAAAATTAAAAAAAATATGAATTTATTTGAAAAAAAAAGTTAGAGATAATTTCTTCTCCTATGCGTTGCTTTGTACTGTCACTTTCTTGAGTGTGCTCTCTTTTATATGGCTCATTTTAAAAATATGTTTAGTACCTGCTAGAGGATTCCACAAGTAAAAAAATTACGTTAAGGATTATGAAACATGGTACAGAAAAGGTTCCTCCAAAAAAAAACATTTTGTTCTGAATTGATGGTATCTGATAGAGAAAAGGATCCCACAAGTAAAAAAAAAAAAACAAAACAAAAACATTATTCTGAACGGATGCATTATGACACATGGTAGAGAAGAGGTTTTTTTTTCCAAGCATAAAAACACATTGTTTTTAATGGGCGTTTATGATATCTGTTAGAGTTCCATAAGTAAAAACAGTTTTTTTTTTGTTGTTTTATTTTCAATTAAATCCATTTGTATTTATTCTTTTTTTTTTTTTTTAGTTTTAGATATATTTTTTTTTTCAATAATTTATTTATTTATAGTAATCTATGTACATATATATTTCTTTCTCACTAAGTATTTACAAAATGATTTACATAAAAATTCAAGATAGTCAGAAGTATCGAATTTTTCAGAAATATCACTTTTAATGTCTTCGTAGAAGTCTGCAGTTTGGATTTTATATATAAGAGAGTCAGTGTCCATATAAGCCAGATGTAAGTTATTAGTGAATTTAGGTTTCATATAAGCATAATGAAAATCATACATTTTGTATTTAGAAATGTCTAAAACACAAAAACCTAGATACACTGGCTTATTGTAAACACTATACACTCTTTTTAACTGCACAGCAGCCATGGTCTCACTAAATTCCAATATACTATGGAAATTAGGTTTGGCAATAAGAACACGACTCCCAAGGTGTCTTCCACTACTTTCAATGGAATCCACAATTCGGACATCTTTTCGCTTATCCACATTCTCCATAGTTTTTCCGAAAACTGCGTTATTGCACAGTTTGCGTAAATCTTTCTCAAATTTATTGGTGGCTGATGTTCTAAGTCGATTGTTTAGATCGATATATGTTTTCAACCATGGAGATTGTTGGAATCGCATCACTCTATGTATTTTAGTAAGAACCAAACCATTATCGAGGGCTTGAATTAAAGTTTTATAGTGTATAATATAATTTACTTTATTTTTCAAATCCGCGATCAATTTTTTAGGGGATTTACCAGTCACTGAAGTGTTTGACGGACAGAATGGCAGATCATTATGAGCATCGTGTATTTCTTGAGGATACTCTAGATCAACTTCTAAAACATAACCCGTATTAACATTTGAAGTTAACCATTCTTTAATCACAGTCAAATCAGTTGGAAATTTTACCCATTCGAAGCTTGAATAAGGAAGATACTCCGACATTGCCCATCCTTAAAGGTTATTGGCATCCAAATATACTAAATAATTAGAGGGGATATCTGCATCAAACTCAGACATATATTTATTGTTTGCTTTACAGTGGCGCAAGCTGCACTGCGTCAAACCCGTTTGTTTGACGGACAGAATGACAGATCATTATGAGCATCGTGTATTTCTTGAGGATACTCTAGATCAACTTCTAAAACATAACCCATATTAACATTTGAAGTTAACCATTCTTTAATCACAGTCAAATCAGTTGGAAATTTTACCCATTCGAAGCTTGAATGAGGAAGATACTCCGACATTGCCCATCCGTAAAGGTTATTGGCATCCAAATATACTAAATAATTAGAGGGGATATCTGCATCAAACTCAGACATATATTTGTTGTTTGCTTTACAGTGGCGCAAGCTGCACTGCGTCAAACCCCCTCTTATACCCATGGCAAAAAAATTATACATGTTAATGTCAGTTAAAAATTCTAGTTTAATATTTGTTATTTTTAACATGGCATCCCATGAGAAACCCGGCAGAGTGAAGTAATGGCATGGGTCAAGACCATAATGTTGTTTAGAGTCAGCTCTAAATTTTTGAAAAATATCAGCCAGAATTAAGACATCTGTCACCAAATAGTGCTCCAGATATTGCCTCAGGCTTTCGCAATTGAAATGGACCCACACTTTCTTAGCATGCTCATAATCGATCAAACTACAGTCCTCCTCAATTAATGAATTTCTGAAACATTCTATTTGAGGAAGTTCTACCTCATTCAATTTTTCTATACAATCTAGATGATCGTAGCAGAAAACCCCCTTGCGAGTCATAAGCTCTATAGACTCTGCATCGTTTTTAACATACTCTGTTAATATTTTAAAGTCATCCTTTTCAAGGGTTTTCGCTATATTATCAATGCTAGATGGAAGAAATCTGAATGAGTCTAAGAATCTTAACTCTAAAAACTCTATTTTTTCCCTATTTATCAATATTTTTTTAGAAATAGATATATATTTCTCTATATTGAGAGGTATAATATTAATACCCCCACTGATATTGCCCAGCTCTTTGTTGAATAAATGCGAATCATACCCGGTCAAATTATGAAAAAAATATTGGAATAAACTTAGGTACCTTATAAGTTAAGTTGCATTTAGAATGCGCTGCTCCTCTAAACTGTCCGGTCAAATGGTCGTGGTCTCGCACCTTGACGCTGTCCCATACAGGATACTTGCAGATATGGCATCTGGTTTCTTGTTGGAAACGTCTCTCATCATCAACTGACATCTTAAGAGGTATCTTTTTACTTAAATACTCTCTGTGGATGTGCTTGGCGTCTTCAACTATGTTTTCAATGAAAACTTTAGCACAATCTTCATCTATAAATAAATAATATTTACATAATTATAATAATTATTACCAATAAAATTTTACAAAATATTTGAAATTAATCTCAAAAGAATTAACTCACCGGTATATTTGAACAGCTTATTCAATTTATCATCAAATGAACATTTTATGAAATATGAAACTGCTATGGGTACATGCTTCTTAATTCCTGTTGTTGTCGATTTTGATGGATCAGGTTGACAGCTAGCAATATTCATCAGCATACACTCAAAATCCGCATGGATCGCAAACGGCACTTCAAGCGACTTCCATTGATTTTTAAATTTCAGGATGTTGTTCGTCTCGTTCGGTAGAGTTGTAACAATTTTGTTACATTCTGTTCCATGTTTTTCAAAGGCATCATCGGTGTTGAACGTCTGTAAGCATGTATTACACATTTTCACCGATCGGTTGCCATAATTCATTTGGCTTCCTATCAATTTGGACATATTTTATATCCAAATGTAATGACTGCAAGCCCCTTCTTGGATTAGTAGCAAATTTATATGATGCTCTCTGATATTTTTAGCATTGTAGTAAGGACCCACAACTACATACTTCGACCCAAGCTCATTTTTTTCAACCCCGAATACATTTATACTTATTGAAGGGTTTAAATCTTCAAAAGCAGAAATGTCTTCAACTTAGGATAAATAAAGTGAGACCATGGCTGCTGTGCAGTTAAAAAGAGTGTATAGTGTTTACAATAAGCCAGTGTATCTACGTTTTTGTGTTTTAGACATTTCTAAATACAAAATGTATGATTTTCATTATGCTTATATGAAATCTAAATTCACTAATAACTTACATCTGGCTTATATGAACACTGACTCTCTTATATATAAAATCCAAACTGCAGACTTCTACGAAGACATTAAAAGTGATATTTCTGAAAAATTCGATACTTCTGACTATCTTGAATTTTTATGTAAATCATTTTGTAAATACTTAGTGAGAAAGAAATATATATGTACATAGATTACTATAAATAAATAAATTATTGAAAAAAAAATATATCTAAAACTAAACAAAAAAAAAAAAAGAATAAATACAAATGGATTTAATTGAAAAAAAAAAAAAAAAAAACTGTTTTTACTTATGGAACTCTAACAGATATCATAAACGCCCATTAAAAACAATGTGTTTTTATGCTTGGAAAAAAAAAACCTCTTCTCTACCATGTGTCATAATGCATCCGTTCAGAATAATGTTTTTGTTTTGTTTTTTTTTTTACTTGTGGGATCCTTTTCTCTATCAGATACCATCAATTCAGAACAAAATGTTTTTTTTTGGAGGAACCTTTTCTGTACCATGTTTCATAATCCTTAACGTAATGTTTTTACTTGTGGAATCCTCTAGCAGGTACTAAACATATTTTTAAAATGAGCCATATAAAAGAGAGCACACTCAAGAAAGTGACAGTACAAAGCAACGCATAGGAGAAGAAATTATCTCTAACTTTTTTTTTCAAATAAATTCATATTTTTTTTAATTTTTCACTTTCACAATGTACGGCATCCAGAATAAGGAAATTATAAGGAGTTCACAAGATTCCATTTGGTTTTTGGTGAACGTGACATCTGGGATAAGAATCCCCCTATAAAAGGGTAGGCAGGAAGTGGGATGATGTGATGGGAGGAAGTGATGTTTGGTGTCAGCTAGACACGCGGTGATTTACATACCACCTGAGGATGATCGGGTATATGTAAAAAATGTTCGCTACAACACTGGGACATTTATCAACGGTATGAGGATCGATGGCCACCGTCATCGTCTGGAATTCGGTGACTCTATAGGTTTTGGGACCCCTATAGAGGACTATAGTCTACATCTGGGTCCTTCATACGTTTTGAAAAATATGAGATTAGGATACCCTGGTATAAATTCAAGGGATTCAACGCCTGAATACGCCAGGCCATGCTGAGCACAAGTATCCAGCAGAATCAATTATAAATATAATTTGAAAGAAAAAGAAAAAAAATAATTAATTATACGAAATTTAAAAAAATGTATGTTTTTTTTTTTTTATTTTAATACTCGAGGACTTCTTTAAAAAATATCAGGTTTTTAACATTTCGTCTTATGGTTCTTAACGTTGCGGTTTTAGGTTCTTGACGTCTCGTTTTGGGTTCATAACGCTGCGTTTAAGGTTATTTGCGTTTCGTTTTGGGGTTCTTAGGTTATGTTTGCTTAACCTGAGCCGCTGAGCCGCCAACGCAATGAGCCCCTGAGCCGCCGAGCCGCCAAGTCAATGAGCCGCTGAGCCGCCAAGTCGATGATCCGCTGAGCCGCTAAGTCAATGAGCCGCTGAGCCGTCGAGCCGCCATGTACATATATGTATATGAAAAAAAAAAAAAAAAAAAAAAAAAAAAAAAACCTTCCCTGACACACCCCCCATTTTACGCCCCCAAAAGCTCCAACCACTTGCCACGCCCCTAAAGCTCAATATCTACCACGCCTACCACCCCTGCCACGCCCTACGCCCACTGCCGCTACATACACCCACTGCCACGCCCATACGCTCACTTGAGCCGCCGAGCCGCCACGCCAGGACCCTCTAATCGCTACTACTCAAATATTCTATTTGATAATTTAATTGCAAAACCTAATTGAATGTGCGAAAGTTTCGCACGGGTCTCCTGATTACGCCTAAAGCCTAGTACGCTGCTGATGCGAAACGAAAAATCCCATACAAAAATGACACAGCGAAATCATAAACGGAAAATTTCGTTCAGCTTTTCGTTTTGCAGTACGCTGTTCGAAGAGCGAAATTTATAATTGTAGCAGATTATTTGGAGAAGTCTCCGTTCCTTTTTCGCACTGAATTAATTATACAGGTCATTTATTGTGTGCGAAAAAATGACATTTGAGTTTTATTTGTGTTTTATTTGTGTTTTTTTTTTGTTTATCATTTTCTTACATCATTAGTTTCTCTGATTTTTTGCGTTTTTGTTTGATTTGGTTTTTGGAAATAGTGAAACTCTCCAAGGATATTTTCCGTTGTGTTTTCGCGAGCGTTTCGTTGTCTGTTTGGAGATTACAGAAAAATTTCGTTTCGCATCAGCAGCGTACTAGGCTTAAGACTATTTATTGTGTGCGGAAAAATGACATTTGACTTTTATTTGTTTTTTTTTGTTTATTATTTTCTTACATCATTGGTTTCTCTGATTTTTAGCGTTTGTTTTATTTTGTTTTTGGAATCAGTGAAACTCTCCAAGGATATTTTCCGTTGTGTTTTCGTAAGCGTTTCGTTGTCTGTTTGGAGATCACAGAAAAATTTCGTTTCGCATCAGCAGCGTACTAGGCTTTAAAGCGCAGCGGCCGATTCGGTATGTGTATAAACCGTACATCATATGGACCCGCTAATTTTGATTGAGTTCATGGTAAGATGGGAAACCTTTTAAGACCATATTATGCCCATCAACTTTTCTTTAAATATGTACATCCATTATTCGAGTTACACTTCCAGACCTTTGTTTCAACTTTCCTGTCTTAAGTGGATGGAGAATAGATGCCATACTTATGTACAAAAACTAGAATCAACCGTACAAAACAGAAGTCTTACTTCTGACTCATTTAAGAAGATAGTGGAGGACTTTGATATAAACATCTCTGCAGCCAAATTAATAAACGTGGAACAGCGAAGGGTTAGGTCTTATTCCGTGGACTAAGTGCAAAATGTTATGAATAAAAGACAATATCTTAAAATTGACGTGTACTAAGTTAAACCACCGGAGAAGGTGGTTTAGCGAAGGAATAAGAACCAGATATGTCAAACTTATTCTGAAATAAAAAAAAATACCTAAGTGAAGATTGCTAATTTAACTTCGAATAAAATTAATAATGTCTGCTAGATTTACCAAGTTTTTAAACCATTAATTCTAATTACTGGACAATCAGACATCAACCACCATAAAAAGAAAACTATACAAAAATACATGTATATGATCTATAATGGAAGTGCTCAGATACATTCCATTTAAATAAATAAAAACAAAACAGAAAATAGACACAACGCAACAATATTGACAGAAATATATTAACAAGAGAATTTCTAGGTGTGTTTGGTAACTTGGGGAAAATTTCAAGGTACCAAACAGGCATCATATTTATTGTAGTAGATTTTCTTAAGGTAAACGTCAATTTACTATTCCACGAACATTTTGGTTTTATTCATGGAAATTTTTAACCCATAGCTTAACTCTTATTCCCTGCTTTAGTTAACTCGTGGAATAAAGGTGGAATAAGCGTTTTTTATTAATTTGGCTGCTAAAATTTGAATCTAGGTTTGACTTACTATGTTACTATTGGTCTATTTGGTAACGTGAAATTTCTTGCGAATTTGAACAAATTTTCATAAAATTTAACAATTTGCTGTCAAAACCCATAGAAAAAAAACGCAGTTTTTGGGAAATTTGTTGGAAAAAAAGTTACCAAACAGGCATTATGATATATTTCGTGTCAAATATAATGCTGCCAAAAACCATTATAAAACATAATGCCTGTTTGGTAACATTTTTTTCTACAAATTTTCCAAAAACTGAGTTTTTTTTCTATGGGTTTTGACAGCAAAGTTGCTGAAATTTGCATGTCCCATAATTGTTTTCAGTTCAGGGATGAATGGTACAAATGTGATTCTGGAGCAAGCATGAGAAACCCGATGTCACCTTTAGTTTCGGAAGCCTTCCTAACAAATTTCGAGTCAACATTGAAAGAAGAAGGTGTACTACCGAGACTCCGGATCCGGTACGTCGACGATGTTTTTGGTGTCATCAAACCACAAACCTACAAACTTATTAAATGCTTTGAACAACAAATACGAAAGCATTAAGTTCACACATGAAATAGAAGATCCAGCATCACGTTTAATATACTTCTTAGACCTAACTTTAACGCGTGACAGTGACAACAAAATAGAAGTTTCCGTCTATAGAAAACCAACAACAACAACTCGATTCATCACCAACGATTCACACTGCTCCCGGCAAAACAAATTAGCTGCCTTCCATTCAATGATTCATCGTTTATGCACCTTGCCCTTATCACCAGCAAATAATATGAAAGAATGTAGCTACATCCTTAAATTAGCCGATGAAAATGGTTACAATAAAACAATAATCGATCAATTGGTGACGAAACATTCAAATAAGATGAAAAAACAAAAACTTTGTTTACTCAATGGAATCTGCATCTATTCAAACTATTCAAGCAAAAAAACAACTGCAGCAAAATGTATTATATAGCATACAAAAAAAAAACAAAGCAAATTCATTATAAAAAAATAAAAAAAAATAATAATGTATTCTAAATACATAATTTAAAACATGCTAATATTTTATTTGTTTAAAATATTCTTTCCGTATTTATATATATAAGATTTTATTTGGTACCCAATTTCCCAAATCTTGGTTAATTTTTTATAAATTTAGTGCAGATATAAAAGAATCGCAAGCCAGTTTTTTTTTTGTAAGCTTATTTTTATAATCGTCAATTTTGAATAAAAAAAAAACTTTCGGCTGAGGTGCTGCTATGAGGCAAATTAAAAATGTTTGCAACAAACATACATACATATGTACATTTTCAAACATATGTTCATTCAAACTATTTTAAGATTCCCCACTAGCATACCAAAATTCTGCTTTATCATTAATTTCGTTTCGTTTCTCGACGAAAATAAAACGGCAACGTTCAGTAAATTTTAGTGTTCTTTTTCATTCTTTTTTGTTCAATAAAGAATAAAATCTTACTTAAACAGAAAAAGGGGCCATTTTGATCATTTTTGAAAAAGTGGGGGCCACGGGTCCCGAGTCTGAAAAAGGGGCCATTTGGTCCCTAAAGGGGCCAAAAGGCAACACTGGTGGCATCTATAACTAATACTCTCTCTAATACTTTTGCTAAATAGATATGAAAATAGTTTACAAAAACAACAACAAACTGAAAGATATTTGGGTAGTACAAAAGATCCAATACCTATACAAAACAAATGCTGCATTTATAAAGTACATTGCTCAAATTGTGATGCAAACTACATCGGACAAACCAAACGTAGAATTAACATCAAAACTCTATAACCAGCCATGCCATACATAAATCATCTGTTGCTGCACACGCGTATGACATCATTAACGACCCACCACACAACTTAGGTAACTTCAACGACAACTGCAAATTAATCAAACACGTCACCGATGATCGAAAATTAGATGCCTATGAAGCGATGTACATTTCCAAAGGAAAAAATCTTATGAACACCGACAATGGAAACATCACACAAAATTATTTAAATTTGCGAGATGACTTACAATCTTATTGTTCAAATGTCTCTTAATTTTGTCTCTTTGTTTAAGCCGAGTATACAGTCCTTTTGAACAAAAAAAAAAACATAAGTGAAATAAGTGAAAAATCTGAGTTGAAATAAAAAATTTGTATTCGTTGTCCTCTTTTTTTCCACAAAACAATGTCACCAACATTGTTTTGCGCGAAAAAATTTCCGTGCTGAATATAAATTTTTTTCAACAGGTTTGGTTCACAGTTCGATAATAAAATTTCAAACGTCAAAAAATTTTTTTTGCGATAAAATCACTCATAAGAAGTATGTACATGTATTTTTTTTTCGAGGAAGAACTGTATACTAGGCTTAAAAAAAAATTTAAAAAAATATGATATTATTAATTTAAAGTTAATCTCTTTCTCTATTACAATTGTACTACTTGCTCTTTTCTATGTTTTTATTTAAAAATAAACTTCAGTTTATAAGCGTGAGGCTGATGATGGCACGTTAACCGCCGCCGAAATGCATACAATAGTTTTAATTATAAAAATAAAAAAAATTGTTTTTTCTTTTAAGGAAAAAGTGTAAACATTTTGTTTTTGTTCTTAAAACTAAATTTTTTGTAATCAATAAGGAACATTACTCATATCAAAAAAAAAAATAAGATCATTGAACAACTGAATTGATTGAATATTTTGGGATATTAATTGCACTGCGACCTTGATATCTATTGTGTCCATCCAACAGGATTAGAATTCCTAATCATCAGGCTTGAAGTTTTTGGCCTATGGCCTGGCATTGTTTATATAAGTTAACGACAGCATCATTGTTTGTCAACATCACCCACACAAGACATTAATATCCACATCCAACATCCTGGTCATCGATCGAACTTTATAAACACCACGGTCGACCACCATGGATGATGAAATCAACACTCCACTTCCCAATGCGTTATCGAAAGCTGATTCAACGAATCAATATGCAGATCAATTTTAGCTGACATTATTTTTAAGTAGAATATAAGATAGAATATTTTAAGATTATTTGTTAGTAAGATTGTAACATCAAAAGAGGCAACTTGCCCAGAGAAATATTAAATAAAGATTTTTTTTAAGAAAATTAAACACAAAATCTTTAATTTATACAAATGTTTTTTTTTTTGTCAAAGTAATTTTTAACGCTATTTTTTTTTAATTGTTTTTGGCGGTGTTTTCTTTAGATAATTGAAATTATAAAGAAACAAAATGTAAATAAAGCAATCTGGGTATTTTGTTCGAAATAGATCATATGTATATATTATTTCTGTTGTCAGACTCCTTTTTTCTCACTTATAAAACAGTCAAATCTACGTAATTAGGTACACTGGATAGGAAATTAAACATAGCACAAAAACTTTATGTTAAACTACAATATTTTATATACATTTCGGCAATTTCAAATAATTCAATAAATGAATAATTTGATATAAACAATGCCTCACTTTTAACTTCTGTATTTTAAAATTCTCTTTTTTCGCTGCACCTTGAGTGAGTGGGGGGGAAAATATATTTGTTACTTTGTTGTTTGTAATCGAATGCATTTATTAGGTATCACTAGATTGCATTAATGAAAGAAACATATTTATAAATTCTTTAATTTAAAATCCTCTTTTTTCTCTTACACATTGAGTGAGTGGGGGCGAAACATTTTTTTCGCTGCACCTTGAATGATTGGGGAGAAACATATTTATTTGTCACTTCTGATTACACTCTTACATCAAAATATATTGTTTACAAAGAAGTTTTGTAAAACTTATATTGTTCGTACCAATAAAGAATTTATTTATTTTATTCAAATATTCTATTTGCTATTCTATTCAAAATTTCTATATTGCAAAACCTAATTGAATGTGCGAAAGTTTCGCACGGGTCTCCTGGTTAAGCCTAGTACGCCTAAAGCCTAGTACGCTGCTGATGCGAAACGAAAAATCCCATACAAAAATGACACAGCGAAATCATAAACGGAAAATTTCGTTCAGCTTTTCGTTTTGCAGTACGCTGTTCGAAGAGCGAAATTTATAATTGTAGCAGATTATTTGGAGAAGTCTCCGTTCCTTTTTCGCACTGAATTAATTATACAGGTCATTTATTGTGTGCGAAAAAATGACATTTGAGTTTTATTTGTGTTTTATTTTGTTTATCATTTTCTTACATCATTGGTTTCTCTGATTTTTTGCGTTTTTGTTTGATTTGGTTTTTGGAAATAGTGAAACTCTCCAAGGATATTTTCCGTTGTGCTTTCGCGAGCGTTTCGTTGTCTGTTTGGAGATTACAGAAAAATTTCGTTTCGCATCAGCAGCGTACTAGGCTTAAGACTATTTGTTGTGTGCGGAAAAATGACATTTGACTTTTATTTGTTTTTTTTTGTTTATTATTTTCTTACATCATTGGTTTCTCTGATTTTTAGCGTTTGTTTTATTTTGTTTTTGGAATCAGTGAAACTCTCCAAGGATATTTTCCGTTGTGTTTTCGCAAGCGTTTCGTTGTCTGTTTGGAGATCACAGAAAAATTTCGTTTCGCATCAGGAGCGTACTAGGCTTTAAAGCGCAGCGGCCGATTCGGTATGTGTATAAACCGTACATCATATGGACCCGCTAATTTTGATTGAGTTCATGGTAAGATGGGAAACCTTTTAAGACCATATTATGCCCATCAACTTTTCTTTAAATATGTACATCCATTATTCGAGTTACACTTCCAGACCTTTGTTTCAACTTTCCTGTCTTAAGTGGATGGAGAATAGATGCCATACTTATGTACAAAAACTAGAATCAACCGTACAAAACAGAAGTCTTACTTCTGACTCATTTAAGAAGATAATGGAGGACTTTGATATAAACATCTCTGCAGCCAAATTAATAAACGTGGAACAGCGAAGGGTTAGGTCTTATTCCGTGGACTAAGTGCAAAATGTTATGAATAAAAGACAATATCTTAAAATTGACGTGTACTAAGTTAAACCACCGGAGAAGGTGGTTTAGCGAAGGAATAAGAACCAGATATGTCAAACTTATTCTGAAATAAAAAAAAAATACCTAAGTGAAGATTGCTAATTTAACTTCGAATAAAATTAATAATGTCTGCTAGATTTACCAAGTTTTTAAACCATTAATTCTAATTACTGGACAATCAGCCATCAACCACCATAAAAAGATCGGCGCAGCGGCCGATTCGGTATGTGTATAAACCGTACATCATATGGACCCGCTAATTTTGATTGAGTTCATGGTAAGATGGGAAACCTTTTAAGACCATATTATGCCCATCAACTTTTCTTTAAATATGTACATCCATTATTCGAGTTACACTTCCAGACCTTTGTTTCAACTTTCCTGTCTTAAGTGGATGGAGAATAGATGCCATACTTATGTACAAAAACTAGAATCAACCGTACAAAACAGAAGTCTTACTTCTGACTCATTTAAGAAGATAATGGAGGACTTTGATATAAACATCTCTGCAGCCAAATTAATAAACGTGGAACAGCGAAGGGTTAGGTCTTATTCCGTGGACTAAGTGCAAAATGTTATGAATAAAAGACAATATCTTAAAATTGACGTGTACTAAGTTAAACCACCGGAGAAGGTGGTTAGCGAAGGAATAAGAACCAGATATGTCAAACTTATTCTGAAATAAAAAAAAAATACCTAAGTGAAGATTGCTAATTTAACTTCGAATAAAATTAATAATGTCTGCTAGATTTACCAAGTTTTTAAACCATTAATTCTAATTACTGGACAATCAGCCATCAACCACCATAAAAAGAAAACTATACAAAAATACATGTATATGATCTATAATGGAAGTGCTCAGATACATTCCATTTAAATAAATAAAAACAAAACAGAAAATAGACACAACGCAACAATATTGACAGAAATATATTAACAAGAGAATTTCTAGGTGTGTTTGGTAACTTGACCTTTTTTTTTACAAATTATCATAATTTTCTGTCAGAACCCATACGAAAAATACCCAAGTTTGCGAAACTTGGGGAAAATTTCAAGGTACCAAACAGGCATCTTATTTATTGTAGTAGATTTTCTTAAGGTAAACGTCAATTTACTAATCCACGAACATTTTGGTTTTATTCATGGAAATTTTTAACCCATAGCTAAACTCTTATTCCCTGCTTTAGTTAACTCGTGGAATAAAGGTGGAATAAGCGTTTTTTATTATTTTGGCTGCTGAAATTTGAATCTAGGTTTGACTTACTATGTTACTATTGGTCTATTTGGTAACGTGAAATTTCTTGCGAATTTGAACAAATTTTCATAAAATTTAACAATTTGCTGTCAAAACCCATAGAAAAAAAACGCAGTTTTTGGGAAATTTGTTGGAAAAAAAGTTACCAAACAGGCATTATGATATATTTCGTGTCAAATACAATGCTGCCAAAAACCATTATAAAACATAATGCCTGTTTGGTAACATTTTTTTCTACAAATTTTCCAAAAACTGAGTTTTTTTTCTATGGGTTTTGACAGCAAAGTTGCTGAAATTTGCATGTCCCATAATTGTTTTCAGTTCAGGGATGAATGGTACAAATGTGATTCTGGAGCAAGCATGGGAAACCCGATGTCACCTTTAGTTTCGGAAGCCTTCCTAACAAATTTCGAGTCAACATTGAAAGAAGAAGGTGTACTACCGAGACTCCGGATCCGGTACGTCGACGATGTTTTTGGTGTCATCAAACCACAAACCTACAAACTTATTAAATGCTTTGAACAACAAATACGAAAGCATTAAGTTCACACATGAAATAGAAGATCCAGCATCACGTTTAATATACTTCTTAGACCTAACTTTAACGCGTGACAGTGACAACAAAATAGAAGTTTCCGTCTATAGAAAACCAACAACAACAACTCGATTCATCACCAACGATTCACACTGCTCCCGGCAAAACAAATTAGCTGCCTTCCATTCAATGATTCATCGTTTATGCACCTTGCCCTTATCACCAGCAAATAATATGAAAGAATGTAGCTACATCCTTAAATTAGCCGATGAAAATGGTTACAATAAAACAATAATCGATCAATTGGTGACGAAACATTCAAATAAGATGAAAAAACAAAAACTTTGTTTACTCAATGGAATCTGCATCTATTCAAACTATTCAAGCAAAAAAACAACTGCAGCAAAATGTATTATATAGCATACAAAAAAAAAACAAAGCAAATTCATTATAAAAAAATAAAAAAAAATAATAATGTATTCTAAATACATAATTTAAAACATGCTAATATTTTATTTGTTTAAAATATTCTTTCCGTATTTATATATATAAGATTTTATTTGGTACCCAATTTCCCAAATCTTGGTTAATTTTTTATAAATTTAGTGCAGATATAAAAGAATCGCAAGCCAGTTTTTTTTTTGTAAGCTTATTTTTATAATCGTCAATTTTGAATAAAAAAAAAACTTTCGGCTGAGGTGCTGCTATGAGGCAAATTAAAAATGTTTGCAACAAACATACATACATATGTACATTTTCAAACATATGTTCATTCAAACTATTTTAAGATTCCCCACTAGCATACCAAAATTCTGCTTTATCATTAATTTCGTTTCGTTTCTCGACGAAAATAAAACGGCAACGTTCAGTAAATTTTAGTGTTCTTTTTCATTCTTTTTTGTTCAATAAAGAATAAAATCTTACTTAAACAGAAAAAGGGGCCATTTTGATCATTTTTGAAAAAGTGGGGGCCACGGGTCCCGAGTCTGAAAAAGGGGCCATTTGGTCCCTAAAGGGGCCAAAAGGCAACACTGGTGGCATCTATAACTAATACTCTCTCTAATACTTTTGCTAAATAGATATGAAAATAGTTTACAAAAACAACAACAAACTGAAAGATGTTTTGGGTAGTACAAAAGATCCAATACCTATACAAAACAAATGCTGCATTTATAAAGTACATTGCTCAAATTGTGATGCAAACTACATCGGACAAATCAAACGTAGAATTAACATCAAAACTCTATAACCAGCCATGCCATACATAAATCATCTGTTGCTGCACACGCGTATGACATCATTAACGGCCCACCACACAACTTAGGTAACTTCAACGACAACTGCAAATTAATCAAACACGTCACCGATGATCGAAAATTAGATGCCTATGAAGCGATGTACATTTCCAAAGGAAAAAATCTTATGAACACCGACAATGGAAACATCACACAAAATTATTTAAATTTGCGAGATGACTTACACTCTTATTGTTCAAATGTCTCTTAATTTTGTCTCTTTGTTTAAGCCGAGTATACGGTTCTTTTGAACAAAAAAAAAAACATAAGTGAAATAAGTGGAAAATCTGAGTTGAAATAAAAAATTTGTATTCGTTGTCCTCTTTTTTTCCACAAAACAATGTCACCAACATTGTTTTGCGCGAAAAAATTTCCGTGCTGAATATAAATTTTTTTCAACAGGTTTGGTTCACAGTTCGATAATAAAATTTCAAACGTCAAAAAAATTTTTTTGCGATAAAATCACTCATAAGAAGTATGTACATGTATTTTTTTTCGAGGAAGAACTGTATACTAGGCTTAAAAAATTTTTTTAAAAAATATGATATTATTAATTTAAAGTTAATCTCTTTCTCTATTACAATTGTACTACTTGCTCTTTTCTATGTTTTTATTTAAAAATAAACTTCAGTTTATAAGCGTGAGGCTGATGATGGCACGTTAACCGCCGCCGAAATGCATACAATAGTTTTAATTATAAAAATAAAAAAAAATTGTTTTTTCTTTTAAGGAAAAAAAGTGTAAACATTTTGTTTTTGTTCTTAAAACTAAATTTTTTGTAATCAATAAGGAACATTACTCATATCAAAAAAAAAAAATAAGATCATTGAACAACTGAATTGATTGAATATTTTGGGATATTAATTGCACTGCGACCTTGATATCTATTGTGTCCATCCAACAGGATTAGAATTCCTAATCATCAGGCTTGAAGTTTTTGGCCTATGGCCTGGCATTGTTTATATAAGTTAACGACAGCATCATTGTTTGTCAACATCACCCACACAAGACATTAATATCCACATCCAACATCTGGTCATCGATCGAACTTTATAAACACCACGGTCGACCACCATGGATGATGAAATCAACACTCCACTTCCCAATGCGTTATCGAAAGCTGATTCAACGAATCAATATGCAGATCAATTTTAGCTGACATTATTTTTAAGTAGAATATAAGATAGAATATTTTAAGATTATTTGTTAGTAAGATTGTCAAAAGAGGCAACTTGCCCAGAGAAATATTAAATAAAGATTTTTTTTAAGAAAATTAAACACAAAATCTTTAATTTATACAAATGTTTTTTTTTTGTCAAAGTAATTTTTAACGCTATTTTTTTTTAATTGTTTTTGGCGGTGTTTTCTTTAGATAATTGAAATTATAAAGAAAAAAAATGTAAATAAAGCAATCTGGGTATTTTGTTCGAAATAGATCATATATAACGGGTGATTTTTTAGCTGGTTTGGTTTTGGCAACACTGGTTTTGACAGCTGACGTGTGTTTAGTACCTTGTGTCACTGTCAAACAGCTTCAGTTTGGTTTGCAATTTAACCATGGATCGTCTTACAAATGAACAACGCTTGCAAATTATTGAATTTTACTATCAAAATTCGTGCTCGGTTCGAAATGTTCATCGCGCGCTGCTTCCATTTTATGGTCGGCATTCTCGACCTTCTGAGCAGTCTATTCGGAAGATTGTGACCAAATTTCGCACCAAATTTACTTTGTTGGACATTAAGCCACCAACACGTTTACGTATTGTGCGTAGTGAAGAAAATATTGCGGCCGTATCAGCTAGTGTGACAGAAGACCGCGAAATGTCGATTCGGCGCCGTTCCCAGCAGTTAGGCCTTTGTTACAGCACTACGTGGAAAATTTTGCGGAAGGATTTGGGCGTAAAGCCTTTTAAGATACAGCTGGTGCAAGAACTAAAGCCAGCCGACCTACCACAACGCCGAATTTTTGGTGAATGGGCTCTTGGAAAGCTGGCCGAGGATCCGCTTTTTTATCGAAAAATTGTGTTCAGCGATGAGGCTCATTTTTGGTTGAATGGGTACGTAAATAAGCACAATTGCCGCATTTGGAGTGAAGATCAGCCAGAAGCATTGCAACAGCTACCAATGCATCCCGAAAAAGCCACTGTTTGGTGCGGTTTATGGGCCGGCGGCATTATTGGGCCATATTTCTTCAAAGATGATGCGAATCGCAGCGTTACTGTCAATGGTGAACGCTACCGAGCGATGATAACAAACTTTTTTTTGCCCGAAATGGAAGTTCTTGACTTGCATGATATGTGGTTTCAACAAGACGGTGCCACATGCCACACAGCACGCGAAACAATGGCGCAATTGCGAGGCGAGTTTGGTGAACAGTTAATTTCACGTTTCGGGCCGGTCAATTGGCCGCCTAGATCGTGCGATTTGACACCATTAGACTATTTTTTGTGGGGGTATGTCAAGGCTAATGTCTATAGGGACAAGCCCGCTTCGATTGACGCACTGGAAGCCAACATCCATGCATTCATTCGTGAGATACCGGCCGATATGTGTGAAAGAGTATGCCAAAATTGGACTCAGCGGATGGGCTACCTGAGACGCAGCCGCGGTCAACATTTGCATGAAATTATCTTTAAACATTAAATTGCAAGGTTCAAACTATCGATTCAAATAAATATTTCATTAATTTTTTCGAATTTTTTGTGTTTTTTTTAAAAAAAAAGTTCTAAACCTCTTAAAAAATCACCCGTTATATATTATTTCTGTTGTCAGACTCCTTTTTTCTCACTTATAAAACAGTCAAATCTACGTAATTAGGTATCACTGGATAGGAAATTAAACATAGCACAAAAACTTTATGTTAAACTACAATATTTTATATACATTTCGGCAATTTCAAATAATTCAATAAATGAATAATTTGATATAAACAATGCCTCACTTTTAACTTCTGTATTTTAAAATTCTCTTTTTTCGCTGCACCTTGAGTGAGTGGGGGAGAAAATATATTTGTTACTTTGTTGTTTGTAATCGAATGCATTTATTAGGTATCACTAGATTGCATTAATGAAAGAAACATATTTATAAATTCTTTAATTTAAAATCCTCTTTTTTCTCTTGCACATTGAGTGAGTGGGGGCGAAACATTTTTTTCGCTGCACCTTGAATGATTGGGGAGAAACATATTTATTTGTCACTTCTGATTACACTCTTACATCAAAATATATTGTTTACAAAGAAGTTTTGTAAAACTTATATTGTTCGTACCAATAAAGAATTTATTTATTTTATTCAAATATTCTATTTGATAATTTAATTGCAAAACCTAATTGAATGTGCGAAAGTTTCGCACGGGTCTCCTGGTTAAGCCTAGTACGCCTAAAGCCTAGTACGCTGCTGATGCGAAACGAAAAATCCCATACAAAAATGACACAGCGAAATCATAAACGGAAAATTTCGTTCAGCTTTTCGTTTTGCAGTACGCTGTTCGAAGAGCGAAATTTATAATTGTAGCAGATTATTTGGAGAAGTCTCCGTTCCTTTTTCGCACTGAATTAATTATACAGGTCATTTATTGTGTGCGAAAAAATGACATTTGAGTTTTATTTGTGTTTTTTTTTGTTTATCATTTTCTTACATCATTGGTTTCTCTGATTTTTTGCGTTTTTGTTTGATTTGGTTTTTGGAAATAGTGAAACTCTCCAAGGATATTTTCCGTTGTGTTTTCGCGAGCGTTTCGTTGTCTGTTTGGAGATTACAGAAAAATTTCGTTTCGCATCAGCAGCGTACTAGGCTTAAGACTATTTATTGTGTGCGGAAAAATGACATTTGACTTTTATTTGTTTTTTTTTGTTTATTATTTTCTTACATCATTGGTTTCTCTGATTTTTAGCGTTTGTTTTATTATGTTTTTGGAATCAGTGAAACTCTCCAAGGATATTTTCCGTTGTGTTTTCGCAAGCGTTTCGTTGTCTGTTTGGAGATCACAGAAAAATTTCGTTTCGCATCAGCAGCGTACTAGGCTTTAAAGCGCAGCGGCCGATTCGGTATGTGTATAAACCGTACATCATATGGACCCGCTAATTTTGATTGAGTTCATGGTAAGATGGGAAACCTTTTAAGACCATATTATGCCCATCAACTTTTCTTTAAATATGTACATCCATTATTCGAGTTACACTTCCAGACCTTTGTTTCAACTTTCCTGTCTTAAGTGGATGGAGAATAGATGCCATACTTATGTACAAAAACTAGAATCAACCGTACAAAACAGAAGTCTTACTTCTGACTCATTTAAGAAGATAATGGAGGACTTTGATATAAACATCTCTGCAGCCAAATTAATAAACGTGGAACAGCGAAGGGTTAGGTCTTATTCCGTGGACTAAGTGCAAAATGTTATGAATAAAAGACAATATCTTAAAATTGACGTGTACTAAGTTAAACCACCGGAGAAGGTGGTTTAGCGAAGGAATAAGAACCAGATATGTCAAACTTATTCTGAAATAAAAAAAAAATACCTAAGTGAAGATTGCTAATTTAACTTCGAATAAAATTAATAATGTCTGCTAGATTTACCAAGTTTTTAAACCATTAATTCTAATTACTGGACAATCAGCCATCAACCACCATAAAAAGATCGGCGCAGCGGCCGATTCGGTATGTGTATAAACCGTACATCATATGGACCCGCTAATTTTGATTGAGTTCATGGTAAGATGGGAAACCTTTTAAGACCATATTATGCCCATCAACTTTTCTTTAAATATGTACATCCATTATTCGAGTTACACTTCCAGACCTTTGTTTCAACTTTCCTGTCTTAAGTGGATGGAGAATAGATGCCATACTTATGTACAAAAACTAGAATCAACCGTACAAAACAGAAGTCTTACTTCTGACTCATTTAAGAAGATAATGGAGGACTTTGATATAAACATCTCTGCAGCCAAATTAATAAACGTGGAACAGCGAAGGGTTAGGTCTTATTCCGTGGACTAAGTGCAAAATGTTATGAATAAAAGACAATATCTTAAAATTGACGTGTACTAAGTTAAACCACCGGAGAAGGTGGTTAGCGAAGGAATAAGAACCAGATATGTCAAACTTATTCTGAAATAAAAAAAAAATACCTAAGTGAAGATTGCTAATTTAACTTCGAATAAAATTAATAATGTCTGCTAGATTTACCAAGTTTTTAAACCATTAATTCTAATTACTGGACAATCAGCCATCAACCACCATAAAAAGAAAACTATACAAAAATACATGTATATGATCTATAATGGAAGTGCTCAGATACATTCCATTTAAATAAATAAAAACAAAACAGAAAATAGACACAACGCAACAATATTGACAGAAATATATTAACAAGAGAATTTCTAGGTGTGTTTGGTAACTTGACCTTTTTTTTTACAAATTATCATAATTTTCTGTCAGAACCCATACGAAAAATACCCAAGTTTGCGAAACTTGGGGAAAATTTCAAGGTACCAAACAGGCATCTTATTTATTGTAGTAGATTTTCTTAAGGTAAACGTCAATTTACTAATCCACGAACATTTTGGTTTTATTCATGGAAATTTTTAACCCATAGCTAAACTCTTATTCCCTGCTTTAGTTAACTCGTGGAATAAAGGTGGAATAAGCGTTTTTTATTATTTTGGCTGCTGAAATTTGAATCTAGGTTTGACTTACTATGTTACTATTGGTCTATTTGGTAACGTGAAATTTCTTGCGAATTTGAACAAATTTTCATAAAATTTAACAATTTGCTGTCAAAACCCATAGAAAAAAAACGCAGTTTTTGGGAAATTTGTTGGAAAAAAAGTTACCAAACAGGCATTATGATATATTTCGTGTCAAATACAATGCTGCCAAAAACCATTATAAAACATAATGCCTGTTTGGTAACATTTTTTTCTACAAATTTTCCAAAAACTGAGTTTTTTTTCTATGGGTTTTGACAGCAAAGTTGCTGAAATTTGCATGTCCCATAATTGTTTTCAGTTCAGGGATGAATGGTACAAATGTGATTCTGGAGCAAGCATGGGAAACCCGATGTCACCTTTAGTTTCGGAAGCCTTCCTAACAAATTTCGAGTCAACATTGAAAGAAGAAGGTGTACTACCGAGACTCCGGATCCGGTACGTCGACGATGTTTTTGGTGTCATCAAACCACAAACCTACAAACTTATTAAATGCTTTGAACAACAAATACGAAAGCATTAAGTTCACACATGAAATAGAAGATCCAGCATCACGTTTAATATACTTCTTAGACCTAACTTTAACGCGTGACAGTGACAACAAAATAGAAGTTTCCGTCTATAGAAAACCAACAACAACAACTCGATTCATCACCAACGATTCACACTGCTCCCGGCAAAACAAATTAGCTGCCTTCCATTCAATGATTCATCGTTTATGCACCTTGCCCTTATCACCAGCAAATAATATGAAAGAATGTAGCTACATCCTTAAATTAGCCGATGAAAATGGTTACAATAAAACAATAATCGATCAATTGGTGACGAAACATTCAAATAAGATGAAAAAACAAAAACTTTGTTTACTCAATGGAATCTGCATCTATTCAAACTATTCAAGCAAAAAAACAACTGCAGCAAAATGTATTATATAGCATACAAAAAAAAAACAAAGCAAATTCATTATAAAAAAATAAAAAAAAATAATAATGTATTCTAAATACATAATTTAAAACATGCTAATATTTTATTTGTTTAAAATATTCTTTCCGTATTTATATATATAAGATTTTATTTGGTACCCAATTTCCCAAATCTTGGTTAATTTTTTATAAATTTAGTGCAGATATAAAAGAATCGCAAGCCAGTTTTTTTTTTGTAAGCTTATTTTTATAATCGTCAATTTTGAATAAAAAAAAAACTTTCGGCTGAGGTGCTGCTATGAGGCAAATTAAAAATGTTTGCAACAAACATACATACATATGTACATTTTCAAACATATGTTCATTCAAACTATTTTAAGATTCCCCACTAGCATACCAAAATTCTGCTTTATCATTAATTTCGTTTCGTTTCTCGACGAAAATAAAACGGCAACGTTCAGTAAATTTTAGTGTTCTTTTTCATTCTTTTTTGTTCAATAAAGAATAAAATCTTACTTAAACAGAAAAAGGGGCCATTTTGATCATTTTTGAAAAAGTGGGGGCCACGGGTCCCGAGTCTGAAAAAGGGGCCATTTGGTCCCTAAAGGGGCCAAAAGGCAACACTGGTGGCATCTATAACTAATACTCTCTCTAATACTTTTGCTAAATAGATATGAAAATAGTTTACAAAAACAACAACAAACTGAAAGATGTTTTGGGTAGTACAAAAGATCCAATACCTATACAAAACAAATGCTGCATTTATAAAGTACATTGCTCAAATTGTGATGCAAACTACATCGGACAAATCAAACGTAGAATTAACATCAAAACTCTATAACCAGCCATGCCATACATAAATCATCTGTTGCTGCACACGCGTATGACATCATTAACGGCCCACCACACAACTTAGGTAACTTCAACGACAACTGCAAATTAATCAAACACGTCACCGATGATCGAAAATTAGATGCCTATGAAGCGATGTACATTTCCAAAGGAAAAAATCTTATGAACACCGACAATGGAAACATCACACAAAATTATTTAAATTTGCGAGATGACTTACACTCTTATTGTTCAAATGTCTCTTAATTTTGTCTCTTTGTTTAAGCCGAGTATACGGTTCTTTTGAACAAAAAAAAAAACATAAGTGAAATAAGTGGAAAATCTGAGTTGAAATAAAAAATTTGTATTCGTTGTCCTCTTTTTTTCCACAAAACAATGTCACCAACATTGTTTTGCGCGAAAAAATTTCCGTGCTGAATATAAATTTTTTTCAACAGGTTTGGTTCACAGTTCGATAATAAAATTTCAAACGTCAAAAAAATTTTTTTGCGATAAAATCACTCATAAGAAGTATGTACATGTATTTTTTTTCGAGGAAGAACTGTATACTAGGCTTAAAAAATTTTTTTAAAAAATATGATATTATTAATTTAAAGTTAATCTCTTTCTCTATTACAATTGTACTACTTGCTCTTTTCTATGTTTTTATTTAAAAATAAACTTCAGTTTATAAGCGTGAGGCTGATGATGGCACGTTAACCGCCGCCGAAATGCATACAATAGTTTTAATTATAAAAATAAAAAAAAATTGTTTTTTCTTTTAAGGAAAAAAAGTGTAAACATTTTGTTTTTGTTCTTAAAACTAAATTTTTTGTAATCAATAAGGAACATTACTCATATCAAAAAAAAAAAATAAGATCATTGAACAACTGAATTGATTGAATATTTTGGGATATTAATTGCACTGCGACCTTGATATCTATTGTGTCCATCCAACAGGATTAGAATTCCTAATCATCAGGCTTGAAGTTTTTGGCCTATGGCCTGGCATTGTTTATATAAGTTAACGACAGCATCATTGTTTGTCAACATCACCCACACAAGACATTAATATCCACATCCAACATCTGGTCATCGATCGAACTTTATAAACACCACGGTCGACCACCATGGATGATGAAATCAACACTCCACTTCCCAATGCGTTATCGAAAGCTGATTCAACGAATCAATATGCAGATCAATTTTAGCTGACATTATTTTTAAGTAGAATATAAGATAGAATATTTTAAGATTATTTGTTAGTAAGATTGTCAAAAGAGGCAACTTGCCCAGAGAAATATTAAATAAAGATTTTTTTTAAGAAAATTAAACACAAAAT
This sequence comes from Epistrophe grossulariae, assembly GCA_929447395.1. Lineage (NCBI taxonomy): Eukaryota > Metazoa > Arthropoda > Insecta > Diptera > Syrphidae > Epistrophe > Epistrophe grossulariae. The sequence goes on from OV839566.1 coordinate 81,858,582, forward strand.
CTTTAATTTATACAAATGTTTTTTTTTTGTCAAAGTAATTTTTAACGCTATTTTTTTTTAATTGTTTTTGGCGGTGTTTTCTTTAGATAATTGAAATTATAAAGAAAAAAAATGTAAATAAAGCAATCTGGGTATTTTGTTCGAAATAGATCATATATAACGGGTGATTTTTTAGCTGGTTTGGTTTTGGCAACACTGGTTTTGACAGCTGACGTGTGTTTAGTACCTTGTGTCACTGTCAAACAGCTTCAGTTTGGTTTGCAATTTAACCATGGATCGTCTTACAAATGAACAACGCTTGCAAATTATTGAATTTTACTATCAAAATTCGTGCTCGGTTCGAAATGTTCATCGCGCGCTGCTTCCATTTTATGGTCGGCATTCTCGACCTTCTGAGCAGTCTATTCGGAAGATTGTGACCAAATTTCGCACCAAATTTACTTTGTTGGACATTAAGCCACCAACACGTTTACGTATTGTGCGTAGTGAAGAAAATATTGCGGCCGTATCAGCTAGTGTGACAGAAGACCGCGAAATGTCGATTCGGCGCCGTTCCCAGCAGTTAGGCCTTTGTTACAGCACTACGTGGAAAATTTTGCGGAAGGATTTGGGCGTAAAGCCTTTTAAGATACAGCTGGTGCAAGAACTAAAGCCAGCCGACCTACCACAACGCCGAATTTTTGGTGAATGGGCTCTTGGAAAGCTGGCCGAGGATCCGCTTTTTTATCGAAAAATTGTGTTCAGCGATGAGGCTCATTTTTGGTTGAATGGGTACGTAAATAAGCACAATTGCCGCATTTGGAGTGAAGATCAGCCAGAAGCATTGCAACAGCTACCAATGCATCCCGAAAAAGCCACTGTTTGGTGCGGTTTATGGGCCGGCGGCATTATTGGGCCATATTTCTTCAAAGATGATGCGAATCGCAGCGTTACTGTCAATGGTGAACGCTACCGAGCGATGATAACAAACTTTTTTTTGCCCGAAATGGAAGTTCTTGACTTGCATGATATGTGGTTTCAACAAGACGGTGCCACATGCCACACAGCACGCGAAACAATGGCGCAATTGCGAGGCGAGTTTGGTGAACAGTTAATTTCACGTTTCGGGCCGGTCAATTGGCCGCCTAGATCGTGCGATTTGACACCATTAGACTATTTTTTGTGGGGGTATGTCAAGGCTAATGTCTATAGGGACAAGCCCGCTTCGATTGACGCACTGGAAGCCAACATCCATGCATTCATTCGTGAGATACCGGCCGATATGTGTGAAAGAGTATGCCAAAATTGGACTCAGCGGATGGGCTACCTGAGACGCAGCCGCGGTCAACATTTGCATGAAATTATCTTTAAACATTAAATTGCAAGGTTCAAACTATCGATTCAAATAAATATTTCATTAATTTTTTCGAATTTTTTGTGTTTTTTTTAAAAAAAAAGTTCTAAACCTCTTAAAAAATCACCCGTTATATATTATTTCTGTTGTCAGACTCCTTTTTTCTCACTTATAAAACAGTCAAATCTACGTAATTAGGTATCACTGGATAGGAAATTAAACATAGCACAAAAACTTTATGTTAAACTACAATATTTTATATACATTTCGGCAATTTCAAATAATTCAATAAATGAATAATTTGATATAAACAATGCCTCACTTTTAACTTCTGTATTTTAAAATTCTCTTTTTTCGCTGCACCTTGAGTGAGTGGGGGAGAAAATATATTTGTTACTTTGTTGTTTGTAATCGAATGCATTTATTAGGTATCACTAGATTGCATTAATGAAAGAAACATATTTATAAATTCTTTAATTTAAAATCCTCTTTTTTCTCTTGCACATTGAGTGAGTGGGGGCGAAACATTTTTTTCGCTGCACCTTGAATGATTGGGGAGAAACATATTTATTTGTCACTTCTGATTACACTCTTACATCAAAATATATTGTTTACAAAGAAGTTTTGTAAAACTTATATTGTTCGTACCAATAAAGAATTTATTTATTTTATTCAAATATTCTATTTGATAATTTAATTGCAAAACCTAATTGAATGTGCGAAAGTTTCGCACGGGTCTCCTGGTTAAGCCTAGTACGCCTAAAGCCTAGTACGCTGCTGATGCGAAACGAAAAATCCCATACAAAAATGACACAGCGAAATCATAAACGGAAAATTTCGTTCAGCTTTTCGTTTTGCAGTACGCTGTTCGAAGAGCGAAATTTATAATTGTAGCAGATTATTTGGAGAAGTCTCCGTTCCTTTTTCGCACTGAATTAATTATACAGGTCATTTATTGTGTGCGAAAAAATGACATTTGAGTTTTATTTGTGTTTTTTTTTGTTTATCATTTTCTTACATCATTGGTTTCTCTGATTTTTTGCGTTTTTGTTTGATTTGGTTTTTGGAAATAGTGAAACTCTCCAAGGATATTTTCCGTTGTGTTTTCGCGAGCGTTTCGTTGTCTGTTTGGAGATTACAGAAAAATTTCGTTTCGCATCAGCAGCGTACTAGGCTTAAGACTATTTATTGTGTGCGGAAAAATGACATTTGACTTTTATTTGTTTTTTTTTGTTTATTATTTTCTTACATCATTGGTTTCTCTGATTTTTAGCGTTTGTTTTATTATGTTTTTGGAATCAGTGAAACTCTCCAAGGATATTTTCCGTTGTGTTTTCGCAAGCGTTTCGTTGTCTGTTTGGAGATCACAGAAAAATTTCGTTTCGCATCAGCAGCGTACTAGGCTTTAAAGCGCAGCGGCCGATTCGGTATGTGTATAAACCGTACATCATATGGACCCGCTAATTTTGATTGAGTTCATGGTAAGATGGGAAACCTTTTAAGACCATATTATGCCCATCAACTTTTCTTTAAATATGTACATCCATTATTCGAGTTACACTTCCAGACCTTTGTTTCAACTTTCCTGTCTTAAGTGGATGGAGAATAGATGCCATACTTATGTACAAAAACTAGAATCAACCGTACAAAACAGAAGTCTTACTTCTGACTCATTTAAGAAGATAATGGAGGACTTTGATATAAACATCTCTGCAGCCAAATTAATAAACGTGGAACAGCGAAGGGTTAGGTCTTATTCCGTGGACTAAGTGCAAAATGTTATGAATAAAAGACAATATCTTAAAATTGACGTGTACTAAGTTAAACCACCGGAGAAGGTGGTTTAGCGAAGGAATAAGAACCAGATATGTCAAACTTATTCTGAAATAAAAAAAAATACCTAAGTGAAGATTGCTAATTTAACTTCGAATAAAATTAATAATGTCTGCTAGATTTACCAAGTTTTTAAACCATTAATTCTAATTACTGGATAATCAGCCATCAACCACCATAAAAAGAAAACTATACAAAAATACATATATATGATCTATAATGGAAGTGCTCAGATACATTCCATTTAAATAAATAAAAACAAAACAGAAAATAGACACAACGCAACAATATTGACAGAAATATATTAACAAGAGAATTTCTAGGTGTGTTTGGTAACTTGACCTTTTTTTTTACAAATTATCATAATTTTCTGTCAGAACCCATACGAAAAATACCCAAGTTTTCGAAACTTGGGGAAAATTTCAAGGTACCAAACAGGCATCTTATTTATTGTAGTAGATTTTCTTAAGGTAAACGTCAATTTACTATTTCACGAACATTTTGGTTTTATTCATGGAAATTTTTAACCCATAGCTTAACTCTTATTCCCTGCTTTAGTTAACTCGTGGAATAAAGGTGGAATAAGCGTTTTATATTAATTTGGCTGCTAAAATTTGAATCTAGGTTTGACTTACTATGTTACTATTGGTCTATTTGGTAACGTGAAATTTCTTGCGAATTTGAACAAATTTTCATAAAATTTAACAATTTGCTGTCAAAACCCATAGAAAAAAAACGCAGTTTTTGGGAAATTTGTTGGAAAAAAAGTTACCAAACAGGCATTATGATATATTTCGTGTCAAATATAATGCTGCCAAAAACCATTATAAAACATAATGCCTGTTTGGTAACATTTTTTTCTACAAATTTTCCAAAAACTGAGTTTTTTTTCTATGGGTTTTGACAGCAAAGTTGCTGAAATTTGCATGTCCCATAATTGTTTTCAGTTCAGGGATGAATGGTACAAATGTGATTCTGGAGCAAGCATGGGAAACCCGATGTCACCTTTAGTTTCGGAAGCCTTCCTAACAAATTTCGAGTCAACATTGAAAGAAGAAGGTGTACTACCGAGACTCCGGATCCGGTACGTCGACGATGTTTTTGGTGTCATCAAACCACAAACCTACAAACTTATTAAATGCTTTGAACAACAATTACGAAAGCATTAAGTTCACACATGAAATAGAAGATCCAGCATCACATTTAATATACTTCTTAGACCTAACTTTAACGCGTGACAGTGACAACAAAATAGAAGTTTCCGTCTATAGAAAACCAACAACAACAACTCGATTCATCACCAACGATTCACACTGCTCCCGGCAAAACAAATTAGCTGCCTTCCATTCAATGATTCATCGTTTATGCACCTTGCCTTATCCAGCAATGTAGCTACATCCTTAAATTAGCCGATGAAAATGGTTACAATAAAACAATAATCGATCAATTGGTGACGAAACATTCAAATAAGATGAAAAAACAACTTTTGTTTACTTTGTTTACTTTGTTTACTCAATGGAATCTGCATCTATTCAAACTATTCAAGCAAAAAAACAACTGCAGCAAAATGTATTATATAGCATACAAAAAAAAAACAAAGCAAATTCATTATAAAAAAATAAAAAAAAATAATAATGTATTCTAAATACGTAATTTAAAACATGCTCATTCAAACTATTTGAAGATTCCCCACTAGCATACCAAAATTCTGCTTTATCATTAATTTCGTTTCGTTTCTCGACGAAAATAAAACGGCAACGTTCAGTAAATTTTAGTGTTCTTTTTCATTCTTTTTTGTTCAATAAAGAATAAAATCTTACTTAAACAGAAAAAGGGGCCATTTTGATCATTTTTGAAAAAGTGGGGGCCACGGGTCCCGAGTCTGAAAAAGGGGCCATTTGGTCCCTAAAGGGGCCAAAAGGCAACACTGGTGGCATCTATAACTAATACTCTCTCTAATACTTTTGCTAAATAGATATGAAAATAGTTTACAAAAACAACAACAAACTGAAAGATGTTTTGGGTAGTACAAAAGATCCAATACCTATACAAAACAAATGCTGCATTTATAAAGTACATTGCTCAAATTGTGATGCAAACTACATCGGACAAATCAAACGTAGAATTAACATCAAAACTCTATAACCAGCCATGCCATACATAAATCATCTGTTGCTGCACACGCGTATGACATCATTAACGGCCCACCACACAACTTAGGTAACTTCAACGACAACTGCAAATTAATCAAACACGTCACCGATGATCGAAAATTAGATGCCTATGAAGCGATGTACATTTCCAAAGGAAAAAATCTTATGAACACCGACAATGGAAACATCACACAAAATTATTTAAATTTGCGAGATGACTTACACTCTTATTGTTCAAATGTCTCTTAATTTTGTCTCTTTGTTTAAGCCGAGTATACGGTTCTTTTGAACAAAAAAAAAAAACATAAGTGAAATAAGTGGAAAATCTGAGTTGAAATAAAAAATTTGTATTCGTTGTCCTCTTTTTTTCCACAAAACAATGTCACCAACATTGTTTTGCGCGAAAAAATTTCCGTGCTGAATATAAATTTTTTTCAACAGGTTTGGTTCACAGTTCGATAATAAAATTTCAAACGTCAAAAAAATTTTTTTGCGATAAAATCACTCATAAGAAGTATGTACATGTATTTTTTTTCGAGGAAGAACTGTATACTAGGCTTAAAAAATTTTTTTAAAAAATATGATATTATTAATTTAAAGTTAATCTCTTTCTCTATTACAATTGTACTACTTGCTCTTTTCTATGTTTTTATTTAAAAATAAACTTCAGTTTATAAGCGTGAGGCTGATGATGGCACGTTAACCGCCGCCGAAATGCATACAATAGTTTTAATTATAAAAATAAAAAAAAATTGTTTTTTCTTTTAAGGAAAAAAAGTGTAAACATTTTGTTTTTGTTCTTAAAACTAAATTTTTTGTAATCAATAAGGAACATTACTCATATCAAAAAAAAAAAATAAGATCATTGAACAACTGAATTGATTGAATATTTTGGGATATTAATTGCACTGCGACCTTGATATCTATTGTGTCCATCCAACAGGATTAGAATTCCTAATCATCAGGCTTGAAGTTTTTGGCCTATGGCCTGGCATTGTTTATATAAGTTAACGACAGCATCATTGTTTGTCAACATCACCCACACAAGACATTAATATCCACATCCAACATCTGGTCATCGATCGAACTTTATAAACACCACGGTCGACCACCATGGATGATGAAATCAACACTCCACTTCCCAATGCGTTATCGAAAGCTGATTCAACGAATCAATATGCAGATCAATTTTAGCTGACATTATTTTTAAGTAGAATATAAGATAGAATATTTTAAGATTATTTGTTAGTAAGATTGTAACATCAAAAGAGGCAACTTGCCCAGAGAAATATTAAATAAAGATTTTTTTTAAGAAAATTAAACACAAAATCTTTAATTTATACAAATGTTTTTTTTTGTCAAAGTAATTTTTAACGCTATTTTTTTTTAATTGTTTTTGGCGGTGTTTTCTTTAGATAATTGAAATTATAAAGAAAAAAAATGTAAATAAAGCAATCTGGGTATTTTGTTCGAAATAGATCATATGTATATATTATTTCTGTTGTCAGACTCCTTTTTTCTCACTTATAAAACAGTCAAATCTACGTAATTAGGTATCACTGGATAGGAAATTAAACATAGCACAAAAACTTTATGTTAAACTACAATATTTTATATACATTTCGGCAATTTCAAATAATTCAATAAATGAATAATTTGATATAAACAATGCCTCACTTTTAACTTCTGTATTTTAAAATTCTCTTTTTTCGCTGCACCTTGAGTGAGTGGGGGGGAAAATATATTTGTTACTTTGTTGTTTGTAATCGAATGCATTTATTAGGTATCACTAGATTGCATTAATGAAAGAAACATATTTATAAATTCTTTAATTTAAAATCCTCTTTTTTCTCTTGCACATTGAGTGAGTGGGGGCGAAACATTTTTTTCGCTGCACCTTGAATGATTGTGGAGAAACATATTTATTTGTCACTTCTGATTACACTCTTACATCAAAATATATTAGGGGTATTCCCGATCCGATGCAACTGGTCTTGTATCATTGCAAAAATGCAAAAGTGTAAAATTGCTATACCCTAACCCCATTGTAAAAAAAAAACTTTGCACTTTTGCAATGATGCAAGACCAGTTTGCATCGGATCGGGAATACCCCTATTGTTTACAAAGAAGTTTTGTAAAACTTATATTGTTCGTACCAATAAAGAATTTATTTATTTTATTCAAATATTCTATTTGATAATTTAATTGCAAAACCTAATTGAATGTGCGAAAGTTTCGCACGGGTCTCCTGGTTAAGCCTAGTACGCCTAAAGCCTAGTACGCTGCTGATGCGAAACGAAAAATCCCATACAAAAATGACACAGCGAAATCATAAACGGAAAATTTCGTTCAGCTTTTCGTTTTGCAGTACGCTGTTCGAAGAGCGAAATTTATAATTGTAGCAGATTATTTGGAGAAGTCTCCGTTCCTTTTTCGCACTGAATTAATTATACAGGTCATTTATTGTGTGCGAAAAAATGACATTTGAGTTTTATTTGTGTTTTATTTGTGTTTTTTTTTGTTTATCATTTTCTTACATCATTGGTTTCTCTGATTTTTTGCGTTTTTGTTTGATTTGGTTTTTGGAAATAGTGAAACTCTCCAAGGATATTTTCCGTTGTGTTTTTGCGAGCGTTTCGTTGTCTGTTTGGAGATTACAGAAAAATTTCGTTTCGCATCAGCAGCGTACTAGGCTTAAGACTATTTATTGTGTGCGGAAAAATGACATTTGACTTTTATTTGTTTTTTTTTGTTTATTATTTTCTTACATCATTGGTTTCTCTGATTTTTAGCGTTTGTTTTATTTTGTTTTTGGAATCAGTGAAACTCTCCAAGGATATTTTCCGTTGTGTTTTCGCAAGCGTTTCGTTGTCTGTTTGGAGATCACAGAAAAATTTCGTTTCGCATCAGCAGCGTACTAGGCTTTAAAGCGCAGCGGCCGATTCGGTATGTGTATAAACCGTACATCATATGGACCCGCTAATTTTGATTGAGTTCATGGTAAGATGGGAAACCTTTTAAGACCATATTATGCCCATCAACTTTTCTTTAAATATGTACATCCATTATTCGAGTTACACTTCCAGACCTTTGTTTCAACTTTCCTGTCTTAAGTGGATGGAGAATAGATGCCATACTTATGTACAAAAACTAGAATCAACCGTACAAAACAGAAGTCTTACTTCTGACTCATTTAAGAAGATAATGGAGGACTTTGATATAAACATCTCTGCAGCCAAATTAATAAACGTGGAACAGCGAAGGGTTAGGTCTTATTCCGTGGACTAAGTGCAAAATGTTATGAATAAAAGACAATATCTTAAAATTGACGTGTACTAAGTTAAACCACCGGAGAAGGTGGTTTAGCGAAGGAATAAGAACCAGATATGTCAAACTTATTCTGAAATAAAAAAAAAATACCTAAGTGAAGATTGCTAATTTAACTTCGAATAAAATTAATAATGTCTGCTAGATTTACCAAGTTTTTAAACCATTAATTCTAATTACTGGACAATCAGCCATCAACCACCATAAAAAGAAAACTATACAAAAATACATGTATATGATCTATAATGGAAGTGCTCAGATACATTCCATTTAAATAAATAAAAACAAAACAGAAAATAGACACAACGCAACAATATTGACAGAAATATATTAACAAGAGAATTTCTAGGTGTGTTTGGTAACTTGACCTTTTTTTTTACAAATTATCATAATTTTCTGTCAGAACCCATACGAAAAATACCCAAGTTTGCGAAACTTGGGGAAAATTTCAAGGTACCAAACAGGCATCTTATTTATTGTAGTAGATTTTCTTAAGGTAAACGTCAATTTACTAATCCACGAACATTTTGGTTTTATTCATGGAAATTTTTAACCCATAGCTAAACTCTTATTCCCTGGTTTAGTTAAGTCGTGGAATAAAGGTGGAATAAGCGTTTTTTATTAATTTGGCTGGTTTAAAAACCAGAACCGAAGAAAAATGGAGAAAACTTCATCGGTCAGTTTCACAAAACAATTCTTGGGCGACGAAATGTAAAAATGCAGCAATCCTGCAAGATTTGCGTTCATAATTTAAAATAGATTGCATTATCTTTGCATGATAGCAGATACACAACTGTGTTCATAGTCTAAGAGCTGGCAGCAGATTTTTGGCGTGAAAGGAAACCAAACGATATTAATACCATATGTAGTCCTGGGGAAGGTGATATGATAACGAATACGTTCGTCTGCCAGTACATAGTGGCAGCGTTTGCGAGAAAAAGTGCATCGAAAGTACAACTTTTCTGAAAATAGAAATAGTAAGGGAAACCACTTCAAATGCATCGCATCCCAACGCCCTCGATTCCCTTATTTCAAATATGGTTTCGACAGACGTCTAGGTGGCCGCAAAACCACCGACAAACGTCGCCGAAAATGCATTTTTTTGCGTTTTTAGACTTTTGGGAAACCACTTGAAATCGATGGCATAAGAAAGTCCTCGACTGCCTGAGTGCGAAAATGGCCGCGACAGACGTCTAAGTGGCCGCCAAACCCCGACAGACGTCTAATTTTTTTTGGAATTTTAAAAATTTTGTGAAACCACTTGAAATGTATCTCAAATGAAAGGTTTTGACCCCCTGAGTGCAAATATGTTCATTGTGCACGACAGACTTCTAAGTGGCCGCCGCAAACCCGCAACAGACGCGATTAAAGTTGTGGATTTTTTATTGAAATTTTTATATAACTGGTAAAACACACCAAAAACGATTGCAACCGGTAGGCCTTGCCAATAGGAGTATAAATATGTAATGTCGAATTCCTTTCAACAAAAGAATCGAATTTTTTTCTAAAAAGAATCGAATTTTTTCTGTCGTTGAAAGGAATACGAAAAGAATCGATTTTTTTTTGTGATTGTGTGTGTGGCACTTTACAGAAACAATTTTGAAGTGAAATATCCAGAAAATATTCAATTTGGAAAATATTATTATTGTTAATTGAACAGCAACGCACTATAAAATTCACCGAAAATTCGTTGCAACCAAAAACACAATTTATTTTCTTAAAACGCCGCGACATTCAATTTGACATTTTAAAAATTTCAAATCTTGCTAGTTTGTGTGCAAATCGGTGTAAAATCTTTCTTGAATCTTGTAAAATTACCAAGATTTGTTTTGACAGAAAAAATTCGAATTGTTCAGAAAAAAATCGATTCTTTTAGAAAAAAATTCGATTCTTTTGTTGAAAGGAATTCGACATAAAATAAAGACGTTTTGGGTTCCTCCCAACAGCTGGAGAGCGCGATAAAATCGCGGATTTCTTAAATTAAATGAGCGTTTGGAGGAAACCACTTGACATGTACCGTAAAACGGGGTTACTTTGCGCCATTGACGAAAAGAGTTGATTTCTTGATTCACGCTCAGACATGTTTCGTTTTCTGAATCGAAACTAGTGTAGTGTACACACACACATATAAACATCTGCCACGAGTTGCAAAGGATCGTTTACCAGTTGTTTGTAAGAAGCAATTGAGTTGTCAAATGCAGCTAGTAATTTTGTTTTTTTGTGGAAATTTGTTGTATACAAATACTTTAGAGAACTTTGATCAAGTAAATACAAATATTCTAGTTAAAGTAATGTTCTATTATTACTTTACGCTTGAAAATTATTTACTCAATTTATAAATATAATTATTCCTTTTTTTTGTGTTACTATGCAGTTTTTCCTATTTATGGGGTTACTTTGCTCCAGGGCAAAGAATACAAATGTAAGCATAGTTCTACATTTTTAATATGCTTATTTGCTTCTCAAAATGCTTGCTGCTCATGTGAAAAACGTTTTGGAGAACGTTGTCCAAGAAGTAGGTAAGTTCATTGCATTCATATAATGACGGACAAAGTGTGGCAATTATAACTCGATGCGGAAATCCTTTAACCGCCATATTATTCACTCAATTAATCCAGTTCAAAACTTAAATCCGAGTGTAAATTAAAACAAATACAATGAATTAATCGGGTGAAAAATATGGCGGTATAACTGGTAAAAGTGGCCATTTGAAAGGGATTGACTTATCCTAGTAGCGATGTTTAAGCTCATTCAACCACCCAAACCGGGTTCTAAAACAAGAACCTTTTCCGTACAGGAGCTAAACTCAATATTTGATTCAGACTACTTATTTGTTTAAAAAAAATGATTTTATTTTTTGTTCTTTGAATTTGTAATAATATATAATAAGATTTTAATGAAATAAAACATTACTGTTTTGTCAAAATGTGTTCGTTATTTTTTGTATTTTTTTTTTGAACAGATATAACCCTTGGATCAATGTTAATCAGGTACGGTATTCCCTTCCCTTGGACAACTTTGCCCCAGTTTTCGAAAAAAATAATAAATAAATATTTAAACTGTTATTTAAATAGTTATCATATTATCATTGTGTATTATTTTATATCTTGCTATCTTTTATACATATCAGGTGGTTTCCCAAAATTCTATGAAAATGCCAAAAAAAAAAAATGCATTTTTGACAACGTCTGTCGGGGGTTTGGCGGCCACTTAGACGTCTGTCGCGGCCATATTCGCAATCAGGGAGTCGAGGAATTTCAGATGCCTTCGATTTCAAGTGGTTTCCCAAAAGTAAAAACGCAAGAAAATGCATTTTCGGCAACGTCTGTCGGTAGTTTTGCGACCACCTAGACGTCTGTCAAAACCATATTTGTAATCAGGGAATCGGGGGCGTTGGGATGAGATGCATTTGAAGTGGTTTCCCTCACTATTTCTATTTTCATAAAAGTTGTACTTTTGATGCACTTTTTCTCGGAAACGCTGCCACTACGTACTTTCAGACGAACGTATTCGTTATCACCTTCCCCAGAACTACTTATGGCATAAATATCGTTTGGTTTCCTTTCGCGCCAAAAACCTGCTGCCAGCTCTCGGTCTGTCATAAAAGCAAAATTGTTTTGTTTTTTTGCCTCTTTGCAGGAAGATGGCAGGAGAAAATATTTTCTTTTATTACCGCCTACTTTTGTTTGTATTTGTGAACTATTGTTTGGCAATGCAAAGCTGCCGCCTGCTTGCAGTTTTTTTTTTTTTGTTCATAAATGCATTGAATAAATATTTTATTGCATGGATGGGAAATAATGTAGTAATTATTAACATAACACTATTGTGCTCACGGATAGAATGAGCTGTTTTCGAAAACTTCAAAAGCATTTTCCTTTGCGTCGATAAATATTTTTTGCATGGCATTGGCAACAAAATTGTAATTATTAAATTAACCCTAATGGGCTTACGGGTAATATGAGCTGTTTTCGGAAGCTTCAACAACATTTTCCTTTAAGGGGGGTTTGCTGATACTACACATAACGATTTAAGTTGAACTTAATTTCTTAAGTATCACTTTATGACATGGAAAAAGTACCCCTTAAGAATTTAAGTTCAACTTAAATCGTTATGTGTAGTATCAGCAAACGGGCCTAAGTCAACTACGTCGGAGATGTGCTGCTCAAAATTTGGTTCAAACTATCCCCAAAGAAAAGCATTGGTATTTCTATCAATGAAGCTCAGCAATCGCAGTTTCATGATGAGTACTGCAACTTATTATTGCGATTTTCCGAATTACTTTCTCCAAAGAGATATTAAAAGCAAAAAGTGGATTGCTTAATTTGAACGCAAGAGCTTTCCAAAATAACATTACTGCCTCATATACTATTTCCAACCTAGAAACATCAGCAAATAATAATAATCAGCCTTATTGTGAGTTTCAGTTAATAATGGACTAAAACAAAATTTGTTCCAATAATATTATGTTAGATGGTACTGATAATAGCTGCATTTTACTGTCCACATATGATCTGATCTACCTTATTCACTGCTTATTAAAGGTGTTTCTTCAGGATTTAACGCAGCACCGCGTGTAGTTTTATATTTGTTTTTCAATGAAGTATAGCATATATCCCCTTTATTTACTTTTATTTCACTTGTTTTCTTAATTTACTGAGCTTTTTTTTTTAAGATTTTCACAGTTAAAATTCCTTTGAGCGCCTCAGAATTTAGCTGTCCAACTGCATGCCTTCCCTGTGTGAATGCATGTTTGTGTAACTCACACTATTATGAAAAAGCCCCACTTTTTTCTCGATATGCCCGTTCCTTTAGGAAAAGAATTTGTCATATTTTTTTGTGACGCTTCATAGGAAGGGAGAGCAGAGCGCAAGCTTAAAATGTTTATAACTTTGTTAATATTTTCCGCACTAAATAGTTTTTATATTCGTTTCTTTTGTAGCACAGTTTTTTTTCTGTATTTTTTTTTTTTCGTATGTGCCGAATGGAAACCTGAGCCAAATAAAAAGTTTTGAAAATTTCCTTTAAAATGTTTTGCTAAACTCGAATTTTGCTTTGGAAGTGGTAATCATTTGGGATTTCATATCAGTTCAGGCTAGAAGCGTTAGGTCGTTTTTTTAGATGTGTTTTTGCGAATTGCTTTCAAAAATGATTGCTAGAAATTTTGCGATTGAAAACCAAAGACGTGAAGAATTTCTATCCAAAATAGAGGTGAATTAGAGGGAGAGTTCATCAAAAAAAAGTCGACACCAAAAATTCCAAATGGCTTTGTACCACAATCATAAATAAACTAAACATTTCAATATAATGATAAAATATGAAAGATTTTTCCTTAGGTATGGAACAAAAAATCGGTTATAACGAAAATCAGATATAACGAATAAATTTTCCATTTCCTCTTGAACCCATTTTTACTATTTACATAATATGCATACTAAATTTCTTTCTTTTCGTAAAATTTAAAAAAGTTAATTCAAAGATGCCAAAAATAAGAAAAAAAAAAAAGAAATTTATTCAACTATATGAATAAATTGCTTTCAATGATTTACTCGGCCCTATCATGAATTCCATCGTAATCGGAAAATTTTCCGAATACCGAAAAAAATTATCACCGAATCCGTTCGTAATGACTATTTGTATGAGATTTTCCACTACGATGGAATCTGTGATAGTTTTTTTCGGTATTCGTAACAAGTTTCCGATTACGATGGAATTCGTGATATTGCTGACTAATTTTAGAACTTTTCGGAAAAAAAGCCACAATCACGTTTGGTTAAGTTTATTCAAAAAAAATTTGCTTAATTTTCGGCGGCAAAATCCTTGAGAAATTTTCATCAAATTGTATAAATTTTGTCTCCTACAAAATTTGACATTTCATTAATCAAATCGTAAACTTAACCAAATGGTAAACTTATCTACTGTTTTACATCATTGCATGAATACCCTTATTATTATATATTTATATGTATGTATACAAAATTAATTTTAGCATTAATGTGATTTTTAAAACTTATAAAATTAATTTTTGTTTTTTAATTTTGTTTTATAAATTTATCCCACTAGTTTCAGTTTCATTTTATAAGAAAATAAGATTTTTGTCATATACTATTTTAATTGTATATCATTTAATGAGCAAATCGAATAATCAACCCTATCGCAAAAGTAATTTCCCCGGAGTTTTTCCCACTTTGGGAAATTTGCTATCACGAATCATCTTGGGAAAATATTCCTTTCAGCAAAGAAGCTATATAATTTTTCCAGGGATTTTTTTCCTTATGTCAATGCAAAAATTTCCCCAAGTATGTTCGTGGGGTAAAATTATTTCGTAGGAAATTCGCGATTGGAAATATTCTTCCTACGGTATTTTTGGTTTTCCGGGGAAAAAAATGTCCCATTTAGTTGGCGATAAGCTTGAATAGAAATAACAAAGTAAATCCATATCACCTAGAATTACTTGAGATAATCAACTGTTATTAATTTGAATTATAAAACAGAACATTTATTAATATATAAAATGGTTGCAGAACTTTTTGAGCAAACAATACAATAACACATATTTACTATCACACATTGATGGAAGATTCAATACAAAAACAATTCATAGCTGGAATACATTTTTTAGGCAATAACACAACCTCTTTTTTCAGGTTTTTGTATTACATTAACATTAGTCGGTTGATAAGAAGGTTGCTCCCACCAAACATCGATTTCACTTCTTTGTCTATCTCTTGGAGAGATGCGCGACGGCCAAGCAATACTTTCTTCCTCAACCTGTCTTCTTGGCAAATCAGTTGCGTGTGGCTTATATATTGGAGTTACTATGCTTTGTTGATTTCTTAAAATGTTTTCTCTAGTCGTATTTTCTTTCCTTGATTCTTGTTTCAAAGACTGGATTTTTATGGGTTTATATTGATCATTTCTTTCTGTGACGCATTCACTAAAAGAAGCTTTACTCTCAATCCGTGCGTTAAGTTTACCTATGTTCTCTGTATTAAAATAAAGATTTGCGTAATCGGAATTGCTTTCTACAATTTTAAATAATGGATTTGTGATTTTAGAGCCGGTTTGACTTACGACTTCAACATTGTTTTCGTCAAAATGTTCGCTTAGAACAGTTTTTTTCTTTGTCTCTTTAAAAAACGGAAATTTGTTTGGTTTGGAATCGTATTTCTTATAATGTGTTCTGTTACCGTTCCCTGAAGATTTTGGTTTTAAATGCAATTCTTTTGAATTTAGATTTGTTTCAATTGAGCCTGCTAATGAAATATTATTAGTGCAATCTTCACTCGATACATTAAATCCACCTCCACCTCGAATACAGTTGACTTTTGCACATTCATCAATGATAAATTTAAAATCCTTATTTTTACTAAGAGTTTTTGGGTTCCCAATCATAATAAGAAGAGCTTTGGGGCGAGACAGAATTACATTGAGGCGCTGTTAATGAAAACTTTAATTAATAAAATATATAAAACAATTTTAAAATATAAAAAATTACTCTTGGGTTTTCCAGAAAGCCTAAAGTTTTGGTAAACGATCGAACAGTTGATACAATTATGATCGGTTTTTCTTTGCCTTGAAATGTTTCGACAGCACCAACTTCAATTCGATTCCATCGACGACTAAAAAGCTCTTCTTGTATTCGAGTATACTGTTTCTTATAAGGAGATATTATACCAATATCAGTTTCCTCGATTTTACGGCCCTTCAAGCCGAAATACATCAGATCCTTTACATAATCCATTACAGCATTTACTTCTTGTTCATTGCTCAAGCTAAAATTAAGTTAAATTTAAAAGTTATGTAATTAAAAAATGGATAAGATTTAAAATCTTGTGTTCCTTCGGCTTTTTGGTCACAATGGATGTGGCAATGAAACAATTATGTTAGCATTAGCTTTTCCCAACGTTTCGGCAGGGGTTGTTGCCTTCTTCAGGGGAAGTTATGTGAAAAAAAGTAGAAATTGAATTAATTTACATTTGTAAAAAATTATAACAAATTATTTAAAATAAAAATAACTTAATGCACTTCAAAATGAAGTTTTGTCTATCTATTGAAGTGCATTAAGTTATTTTTATTTTAAATAATTTGTTATGATTTTTTACAAATGTAAATTAATTCAATTCAATACGTCGGGAAAAGCTGATGCTAACTTAATTGTTTCATTGCCACATCCATTGTGACCAAAAAGCCGAAGGAAAACAAGATTTAAAATCTTATCCATTTCTTAATTACACTTCTATTTGGTCAGTAAAAATATTTATATAAAGTTATGTTGATTGTTGATTAATAATATTATGATATAAGAATAAGACAAAAGGCTAAAGCAATCATATTTATTGAGATCATTACGTTTAAATTCATAAAATTCAAATATTTGCTTTGTTGTGATGCTGATACGCAGAATGCCTCCGAAATAACGCAACAAGAATTTACACTACATAACACCATTGACAGAAGTTTTGTATATTGTATTATTAGCCGTTTTTTTATGACCCATGATCCATATGGACCATCCCGCCTCACAGTGTCGAGAATCAGCAGCCTGTTTTCGGATCATGAAACGTGGACCCGATAAAGAGCAGGTTCATGTATTGTTGTTGTTATGTATGTTATTTGATGATCCATATAGATCAATTCTGATAATAAAAAACGGCTATTGTATAGTGTTATACTACGTATTATATTATAATACTAGACCCAAAACTGGGTGTTTTTACCTTTGGATTTTGTCAGCAAATTATGAAAATTTGTGCGCATTTGCAAGAAATGTTATTTTACCAAATAGAACTATTATAACATCAGTCGCTGCAAAGTTTTTTGAGTATTGAAGGTTTGAATAAAACAACAACAACTTTACAATTGTTATTATGTATATTGGGCTTAAATAATCAGTTATTAAAATACTAATTTATCTTTATTTACCCTAAGTTCTGTAACAACTTGAGTTGGTAGGACACTCAAGCTTATATTTTTATTAAACATTTTGTTTAATTAAAAATTACAACAACTGAGAAAATATACATTTATTCACGACTATCCCAAAATAACATGAGTGTACAATTTCCTTATATGTCTTTATTTCTAATATTTCAAAAACTCAACGAAGATGGCATTGAATAATAATTTTTTCGCCAGAAGCAATATTTGAGAAGAAATACTAAATTCATAGACATAAAGCAGGAAAATTCAAACATTTTAAGAAAAAATTATATATTATGTATTTTAAAATGCATCGTTATGATAATTTAAATTTAATAACATTGGCGCAAAATTTTAAACAGTTCTCGTTTAAGCAATAAATTCGTCTCTAGTTAAAACAGTCCTTTATTTAAAAATTCTTGTTTAAATTTTTCTTATTTTTAAACACTTTAAACAACTCTTCTAACTAAAGAACATGTTTAACGTCAGCAAACTTTTGTGAAACACGCCTAATTTTGAACGAAAAATTAAAAAAACAAAACCAAATCTGTCATTTTGCCGAGCTATAGGAAAGTGTTTCAAGATTTTAAAACGTTAAAATACTAAATATAAAAGTGAAATAAAAGTTAACACAGTGAATACTTGCATTAATTTAATAAAAAAAATATAAAACAACAGTGCTGGGTTAAATCGTGTAAAAACTCCTATAATATGGAGTTTTCAAATTTTTCTTTTCACGGGCTGATTGTTTCTCATATTAAACATAAAGTAATGTGAAGTGACATTATTTAGGTAAATACATTATCTAAGAATACTTTACAATTGATATTTTGTAGGATTTTGCTATAAAAAGGCAAATCGTTTGAAAATAAAAATACACTTCAATCACGGGATATAGATGAACCCGATCTGTGAAAATTGAAATTCTCGTCCAGGGTAGTATTAGTTTTTGTTAGTGATGGCAAGGCGCTCAAATCCATTGAGAGAATAATTTTACTTACTTTATGTGGAATATGAGAATTGAGACACTGCTTACCTGTGAAATGAACAAAAATTACACTGATTGTTATAGGTGTTTTTACAGCATTTAACGCAGCACTGTGTGTAGTTTCCAATTTTTATTTTCAATGAAGTATTGCATGTTATCACTTTATTTACTTGCAGATCACTTGTTTCTTTAATTAACTAAGCTTTTTTTTACTATTTTAACGATTTAAATTTCAAAGCACTCCTAAAAAACAGATCAAAATTTTTTTCGGATGCATTTGCGTTTGTATAACTCACACTCACAGTGATAATTTCATACAGATAAAGCATACTTTAAAAAGATAGAGAAGCGTTTTACTGGTTTTGAAGTTAGAAGACTTCTTGGACGCTAAAGTATACTTTATGTCATTGAAAATTTACAAAGAGCTTACTCTCATTCTAAAGTTATTATTTAGAGCAGACTCCCATTTTAAAGCAGATTTAGAGCCGCGTTAAAAAGTTTAAAATTTTGCGCCATTGTTACCCTAGGTTAATGCTGGTGTGATGGCTTCCTATGACGATGCAAGAAATGTTTCTCCCTATCTGATTTGGCTGTTATATATAAGAACTCGCATATTTGGGAAGGTGCACCATCAACCTGTTTGAATTTTTGAACAGAATACAGAAAAATGTTTGAAAATGACAGGTGATATAACTATTAGCAAACTTTTGCTGCTCTCTAACACCATCGTATTGTTACTTGGCTTTTATCACTTTATCGCTATACTTCAATAAACAGTGTTCCATTGAAATAGTTAGTTGCATTCCTCCCCTGAAACAATTTAACTGCAATATTCGCGCTTCCAGGAATGCCCATCAGTTTACCCTTTAGTTCAATATTGTGTTTTTGCTGGGTCTGGATTCACTTCTACCATTTAAAATAATAACCTAGATTACATGAGTTTTTGCATTTATTTTATGATTTTGTGTGTTCAATAACTGGACTATGAATTATGTATATTCTGTAAATTTAAAGAAAATTAAAACGCTTCAATTGAGATTTATTTTTGCATTATTTTAATTATTTTCCAAAATAATTAGCTTAAATGTGTGAAGCTATGAGCAGACGGCATATAAAAGTCGCAAACGTTTGCGACTCTGACGTCATTTTTACGTCATTTATATACGACTTGGTCGCATATCGTCTGAACACCCTTTTGAGACAGTCCGCATATGCTCGCAAATGATTTGCGGACTATATGTTACATCCAGGTCGCATATAAGTTTGCGACTTTCTTGGATATCGTGTGAACACCTTCGCATATAATTTGTGACAGTTTGCGAGCATGTGCGACCGAATGTACGTTTGCGATTGGTCAGTTAGTTATTCTTCATTCCACTATAGTGTATATATATACTATACTACCTATACTATAACATAAAAAGGCAGTACATGTCTTATGGGAAAGCTTTTTCAAAATCAGAAGCTTGCCATATTTTTGCACCATACTAAATTGAAAGAACTCTTCCATAAAAAAGTGTTTGCCCGCCCGTAAATTTCCGATTGCATCTACTATCGCACTGAGTATTAATGCAAGTCAAATTGAAAGTGGAAAAGAATTCCATACTACTGCCAAATTTGTGGGAGAAAAATGCCTTTTCATTTTTTTACCCACACAATAGTTTAATTTAACCTCAATAAAAATGTGATGAGATGTGTGATAGAATTAGAACCATTTCTCAAAACTATCATGTATTAACACATGCCAAATCGTGTAGGCCGGAATACCATGTTGTGTAAGATGGGCTCTCGTATTTTGTTTTCACACTATTATACATGTTTTGTTTCCCACTTTTTTAGCATGTGTTAATACTCAGTGGGATAGTGTGGAAGGGCTTTAAGCGCACATCTGAGTGTGCACTGAATTGCTGTGGCCTATGGCTGCTGCTGCTATTCAGCCCCCCTAAATACTGATGTGCATTACTTTACCGCATTCAGAGTTACCCGTGTCCATTTGGTAACTCGTTCAGTTTTTTTTTTTTTTTTTATTTATTTATTTATTTGTTTGGCTATAAGTGCAAAAAAAACTTTCTTAGACTTAAAAATAAGTTAATTTAAAAACTAAATATGTACATTAAAATATTGGTTAATAAAAGACTTAGGCAAAAAAATGAAAATCAATAAATTATTATATAGTAAGATAATTATTATTATAAATCAATTATTATTATTATTTATTGTAGATAGATAGATAGATAAGTTTATTCAGTTTAAATTTATGAGTACAATTTTTCATTTAACAAATTATTGAATAATTTTTAACGCATGACATATCAATGTCGTCTGCCCAGTAAATCAATTAAAATCACATTCATTATTTTAACATTGAAAATGTTTATAGGGTCGTTGTGAGAAAAATATGGTGTTACCAAAATGATTACATGAAATGAATTCAAAGACAACGAATGAACTGTAGCGTATAGGGACCTCAGCATCGAAATTTTGGTTGGTGTTACCAAAGAAATTACCAAAATGAGCCTAAATACACAATCGATGAATCGTACCTACACGTTGAACGTCGCCAACCGACGAGCTTCAGTGGAGAGTTGAATTTGTATAAAATCCTAAAATCACTCGATTTGAGCCCACTAATAAGCCTATTACTCAGGTTATAATTATGGGATGCTTAATATTAAGGTAGATTAATTGATAATTGATAAACTTATTGACGCGGTTGCTTTTATCAAAGAGCACCTTACTCTTTTTCATCCTTTCACAACTCGGAATAATACCTAAATCACCAAAAATTTATAACTTAAGGAAGACAGCTCCGAAAGTAATTGAACCTCCTGCTCCTATCCGCATTACCCGAAATAATTTAAATAGAGCAGATGTTGCTCTGACACCTTTAAATAAAAAGACTAAGAAGCCAACACTGCCATCAAAATCGTCTTCAACCACTTGTACAACTTCATCGTCTATAATACCTTCAAGTTCTATTTCTACAACATCGTCCACATTTGTCTCATCATTGTCTTCTATATCCTCATCATCAGTATCATCTTCACTATCAACTCCACTTCCTACGTTACCTACGATATCTTCACCATTCACGGCCTCTACTTCTTCACTTCATTCTCCGATTTTCTGTGTATGAGTCATCTTCATCTTTACCTACTTCTATTTCAACACTCACCTTTCTACCTTTGCTACCAAATAATACTCACGACACAAATTTAAATAAGGATACTCTTGCAGAACAACTGAAGGCAGCTCAGCGTTTAAAATGTATTTTTTTATTTAACTTTGATCCCAAAACAAGGATTGATGACAAATCCACGTTTATTAATTTTCGTTTCAACAAAGCAAAATTTAGACTTGAACAATTGCCAACTAAAAGTATAGATTATGCATCTTTTAAACTGTATCTCACTCAGGAATTGTTTAATCATCTGCTGGATAAGAAATACTGGTCAGAAGGCATCATATATTTTTTTATTTATTTATTTGGCTCAATAGCCATTAAAAAAACTGAATAAATTTTACATTTTATGATTATAACATTCAATTTTTTTCTCCAGGAATTTAATTAATAAAAGATCTTACATATAAACAAATTTCATTTTTAAATTGATTTAAGTTATTAATATTTCTTAAAGAAGGTGGAAGATTGTTATACGCCTGTAGTCCCATGTTTTTCGATTCTACAATAAAAATGTTCGAATTCGCAAAATCTCAGCTCGCTAATTCTTTATCAAACGCATATAAACGAAAATAGAACAGCGCTAGTTGAAGATTCTGTGGCAAAAAGTCGAAAGCACCAAAATTGGATCCCACTTTCATACATATTACCACTTAAAATAACCATTGAAAACAACTTTCGAATGGATTCGAAAGTAAAAGCAAGCTACACAGTAGGGCCCCAGAACACTGGCCTGTGCTCTTATTGTTCTGGTTCGAATGATATTGAACTCTTCAACGTTTCGAAAATTGTAGTGAGGAATTCTTCTTTCTGGTATACTTGATCGAAGATATTCCGAAAACAAATGATATTTTATTTTATTTTACAATCAACATTGCCATCATGTATAGCCTTTGATTAATATTTAGCCAGTTCAAGGCCTCAAGCATCGATGTGATCGAGGTGTAATTATCACACTTTAATATTGTTCGCATGTCTTTGTTTTGCAATTTTTGAAGTCTATTTTTTTGCGAAATATTACAAACATATAAAAGACTTGCACAATATTCGAAGTGTGGCTTAACAGTTACATTGAACACTTTTATTGCACTATTTTTTGAAATGTTATTTCGAGTTCTTCTAAGCGCTCCAAGTCTTTTTGACACTTTTTTACATATGCAATCAATGTGATCATTTAAAGATAGTTTATTATCAAGGATAATGCCAAGGTATTTGATTGATGTTACTTCTTCTATATGTGTATTGTTAATTTGAATGTTTATTTGTTGTTGAGTGAAGGGTTATTGTCATGAATTTTGTTTTATTTGTATTAAGTAATAGCTTATTCATATTTAGCCAAGTATAAATTGCGGTAAGGTCTTTTTGAATTTTGCCAATTAAAGTGTTTAGGTCTTTTCCTGATATGTAAAGTAAAGCATCATCTGCGAAAAGCACAAGTTTGGAATGCTGTATTACTTTTTCCATATAATTTATATATAGAAGAAAAAGTAGTACTCCCAAGATTGATCCTTGTGGAACTCCAGTTGCAACTGAAGAAGGGGAAGACATTTTGTTGTTAACCGAAGTTCTTTGGGTTCTGTTACACAAAAAAGTTTTAAACCATTTAAGTTCTTTTTCCAATCACTAAACACAAAATTTACAGAAGTTTCACATGAGTGATTAGAACGAAGACCTGATTAATATTTACTTAAAATATTATTATTATTTAGATGTTGTTGAAGTTGATTTGATGAGATTTTTTCCATGATTTTTTCATAAAGTGGGAGCATATTGATAGGTCCACAATCACTACACTTAATTGAACTTGCTACTTTCTTTTTTGGAAGCACAAGAGATTCTTTCCAGGTTCTTGGAAAAATTCCAGAGCTAAAAGAGCTGTTTATGATACGAATAAGAACAGGACCAATAATTTCTATAGCATCTTTCAATATTTTAGTATTCATATAATTAAAGTCATTTTTAGAGTTTATCACAGAAAGAGTATTTATTAGTGTCTATCAAGCTAAACTTAAATTCTATATTGCACTCATCAACTAAACTAATATATTCAGAAAATATCACAGAATTGCTTAGATCATTTACACTTTGAATAAAGAAGTTATTAAGCTTCTCAGCTATTATTTTCGGTATCACAGTTATCAAATTGCACTTCAGTTATTTCATCTTTATTTGTTTTTAGTACATATTTCTTTAATTGTCTCCACATATCCTTTTGGTTTTTAGCATTGTGTATTTTATTTATATTTGATATAAATGTAGATTTAGCATTTTGGATTTGTCTTTTGTAATAGTTTCTGTGCTGATGATATGCTTGCCAGTCACTAGAAGTGTTAGTTAAAACAGCTGTTTTGTACAAATTTATTTTGACTACTTTTGAATTTCTTATTTCACTGTTAAACCATTCACTATTTTGATAGGGGACAGTACGTGTAACTACCATACTAATTACTACGTTTTTTAGTTCTTTTGCGAATTTTTCGCTTAAGACATGTATATTATGAGGGTATTCAGGGTCAAAATCAGAGAAAAAATGGTTTAATCTCAGTTCATTTATTAAGAGTTCTTTATTGTACTTACAGTAGCTGATGGTTTTATTGTTTTCTTCACATTGTTTCGTGCATTGAATAAAAACTTCTAGAGCTTCATGATCACTTATTTTAAGGTTATGCTCAACTTTAGCACTGCAAATATTTCTATTATTAGTAAGGACATAATCGATTAGTGTACGAGATGTTTGCGTTATTCTCGTTGGTTCTGTGTTTAGCATAGATAAACTGTTTTCTGTCATAATTTGATTTAAACGTCTTGAGTGTGTATTGTTTCTGTCAAGCCAATCGATGTTAAAAACTCCCATTATTAAATAATCACAGTTACATTGTTGAAGGAAATCTATCCAATGTTCTAAGTTATCACAGAAGGTATTTTTTGTCGACAGATGAGATCGATATGTTGCACTAAGGTATATTACAGATGTATTTTCATATTGCACTTTAATTATAAGACACCAAAAATTCATTGCAATGGCAAATTGTTTAACCAAAGAACTATTTTTTGACATAGAACACTAATCCTCCAGTGTGACTAGATTCACTATCACAGTTGAACATATAATAATAACCCTCTAGTTCTACTTCAGCAATATTGTGGTTTTTTGTTATATGGGTCTCTGTTAACACTACAAAATCACAGTTGTATTCATTAATAATTATTTGTAGACTAGAAAAGTTGTTTAACAGTCCGTCAATGTTAGAGAAAAAACACTTAATAGTTTCTAGTTGCTAGAAACGACTACGTATTTCGGCAGCCTTAAGCTTTCTCAAAAACACTGGGCAATTATTGTCAGATGCTGCATGGTTAATGTCTAGTTGTTCAATTTGGGAAACACAGTTAGCACATTTATATATGTCACTTGTGCAATCTTTTATATCATGATTTCCTGCACATTTCAAACATATCTTATTTTTAGTACAATATTTTGAAATATGAATGTATCCACAACAGTTATAACATTTTAGCACCCTTATATATTGATAAGCACCCTTATATATTGATATTGGTTGTCCCAACCAATATTTAATTTTCTCATGTTAATAATATTGGTGTTGGTAACTCTATTCACTTCAACGATCGCATTATATTTTTTTGTTTTGTGGGACAAATATATCTTGACACATTTTATGTCACATTCACCATCAATTTGGTTTTGACATTTAATAGCTTCTATTAATTGATCTTCACTAATTGTCTCACTCATACCCACTATATTAATGCGCGGATTGCGATGTTCTTGTATCTTTGCATCATAGTCACACATTTTTGTTTTGATTTCAGATTCAATTGTTTTAACTGATTGCTTGTCACTTTTTATTAAAATCCCACCATTTTGCACATTTCTAACTTCTTCTATTTTTAGTTTCATACACATTGGATTAATAACATTTTTAATATCTTCTCTTGTTTTTTCGTTGTTTTGATCACTCTTGGGCTTGACAACAATTACTTCACTGTTTTCTTTCAAAGCTTGTGCATATTAGAGCTTTGATTGTGTTGGTGTCGTTGCATTTATGTTTTTTATTTCATCTACACTTTTTTTAATTTCAATATTATTTTTAGTGGGTTCTATTATTTGTTTACTTAGCGCAGCTAAGATATTCGGACAGTCCAAGCACATAAATTAAATTCTTGCATTACTTTTTAGCAGGTTCACATCAAATTTACTCAATTCAACACATTTAATATGAAATTTTTTCCCGCACGTCCCGCTACATAACACAAAATCGTCACTTCGGTTTATTCTTTTTTCACAGTATTCACCACTACAATAATGGTCTTCCATTTTCACTCAATCAAAATGGTCAGCTATATGCAAATTGATATTTATCAATTATTAGTTTTATTCACTATTTATTATAAATTTCAATATTATAACAAATTCGTATAGTTATATAAGCACTATTCTTAAAGCTGTTTTGAACTTTATGTTTTTATTTGTAAGAATACATGAAAAAAACACTAAATTCCAGGAGCTAGGGTTTGAACGTTCCGTATGATAGAGAAAGTAGAAGAAAATAGATATCATATCATATCATTCATATCATTTATGAATAAAAGGAAAAACGTTCGTAATCCTTTTCAGAAAAGTTTGAGAAGACAAACAAATCATCGCAATTAATTGATATATTTTATCAAAATGTAAGAGGTCTTCGGACTAAGGGCCAGTTTGTTCACAGTGGGTTAAATCTGAACCATCACTTTAACAGGTTCTAATTAATTGGTGCTAATCAATGAAAATCAGCTAATTAGCAATTTCCATGACAACTCAAATTTTGATTTCCCTAACAAAAATTTTGGTTAAAATGCACATTCTATGATTTACCAGTTGCATTAATCCTTGATTAAAGATAATCAACTGTGAACAAACTGGCCCTAAGACCAACAAGATCTATTATGCCTCTTCAATCAGCTCGTATGATATTATTTGTTTCACCGAAACATGGCTACATACGGGTATCAATAATTCTGAATTGTTTGACGACACATTTAATGTATATAGACGTGACAGATACTATGTTACAAATATCGATACTGTTCGAGGCGGGATTCTAATAGCTGTAAAGTCTTCTTTCGTAACTTAACTTCACCGATTAATGTTCCTGTTGCACTTGACAATGAAATTCTTTGCGTAAAAGTATCATTTAAAGACAAAAACCTGTATGGTATAACATTATATATAGTTCCTGGAAGCCCACAAGGGGTTTATTCCAATGCTTTCGAATACTTCAGCTTTATCTATGATTTATTAGAGTATCAGGATGAAACCATTTGCCTTGGTGATTTCAACCTTGCAAATGTCGCTTGGTTGCGCTGTCGTGACACAAATTGTATGTTACCAATTGGTAACCTCAGATCTAACGACTCAAAACTAATTGATGATTTAACATCACTTGGATTTCTTTAATAAAATTATATTTCAAACACTGCTGGATCTAGTGTTTACTACCAGTGACGACGATATTACGATACAAAAATCCACTGAACCCTTAGTGCCTGAAGATAACCATCACCCACCACTGATCTCTTCACTTTTTAAAAACTTTAATAATTTTGATAATGAAATGTGTGATAACTTTTAATCTTTTAATTTTAAAAAGACTGATTTTTCAAAACTTAATTCTTTGTTGTCACAAGTTGATTGGTCTTGTTTGAATAATTGTTTAAATGTTAACTTAATGGTATTTAAATTTAATAATATTTTGTTGGATTGCTTTCTTAAATCAGTTCCTATAGCGATTGTAAAATCGAGATCTTTTGTGCCAGATTGGTACGATAGTGAAATCAAAAAGCTAAAAAACCAAGAAACAAGTAATGGTCTACTTTTAAACTTTATCCAACAGAAACCAATTTAAAAAATTTGTGTGAATCAAGGGATATTTTTAATAGAATATCTAGTTTAAAGTATCTTAATTACATTCAGAAGGTGCAGAGATCTGAAAATGAATCCAAAGTGTTTTTGGAATTTTATTAATAGCAAAAGAAAATCTTGTCCCTACCCGTCTGTTCTCAAGATAAATGACATTTCAAGTCATGACCCACGGGTTATAACGCAACTTTTTTCTGACTTCTTTCAAAGTGCCTTCAACTGTGATACTTTAGACTGTGATACCTTAACCTGTGATTCTTTAATCTGTGATAAATCTGACGAAAAGGCTCAAAATTTTGACCATTTGAAATCTTTTACTTACTTGACTGATATGAACTTTAACATTAATACTGACAACATTGTAAAATTCATATCTAACCTTGACGATAGTTGTATACCAGGCCCTGATGGTATACCCTCTACTATTTTGAAAAACTGTGTACGTCACTTGTCATTACACTGGTCTATTCTGTTTAAATTTTCAATGTCTTCATGTGTATTCCCATCTATTTGGAAAAATTCTTTCATAATTCCTCTACATAAAAAAGGAAAGAAAGACGAAATTAAAAACTACAGGCCTTTGCCAAATTATCTGTGATTCCTAAACTTCTTGAGGCTATTATTTGTGAATCTTTGTGTTTTTATGTTAAATCATTTATTGTTCCCAATCAACATGGTTTTACAAAAGGTCGCTCTACTGTTACTTTTTTTTTGAAAACTGTATTGATTCATTTAAAAACAAAAAACAAGTAGATTGTGTATTTACTGATTTCAGTAAAGCCTTTGACAAGCTGTCACATCGAGTTTTCAATCGAGAATCGAGATGGATTCAATCTTATCTATTCGATAGATTTTACTCGGTGCTATTTAACAGTAGCGAATCGAATAAGTTTAAAATCAACTTTGGAATCCCACAGGGTAGTCATTTAGGCCCTATTCTTTTTATTTTATTTATAAACGAGTTACCATCTGTGTTAAAATACTCTAACAGGGCTATTCTGGCGTTGTGAGGGCTCACAACTCACAAGTCACAAGCCTTTGTGAGGTTGATTTCTTGTGAGGTTGTTGTGAGGTTCTCAAAAGGAGATCACAATTTCGATAGTTTTTGTGAGGCTCACAGTTGTGAGGGTACGAAAACCTCACAAAATCGATTTCAACTTTCCTTGTGAGGTTGTTGTGACTTGTGAGGTATCAGTGAGGTTTGCCAGAATAGGGCTACAAGTGTCTCATTTACGCCGATGATGTGACAATTTTCAAAGCTATTTCAAATACTCGGGATTGCGAAGAATTACAATGTGACCCTAATTCGTTTTTCGACTGGTGTACTCGTAACTGTTTGTTTCTCAATATCGATAAATGTAAAACTAGGTGTTTTACCAGAAAGTTTTCTTTTACTTCGTTCAACTATTTGTTTAATAATATATCAATATCTCGTGAAATCGATGTATCTATTCTTGGCAGTGGCGAGGCGTCATATTGTTCATTTCGTTCATGAACGCCTAAATTTCCTATGCAATTATTAAAATTTTCTCGTTATCCTAACAACCTACAAAATTATATTACTTATCTGCTAATTTGAGTGAATTTCTCACTCTGTTTCCCAGTTTCCGACTCGTGCAACACTTTCATGCACTCAATTTAAATCAAAACAAACACCATCTAGCAACAATAACGTCTCTCTCTTTTGACTTTCAACATCAACTCGTTCACATGATTTGAGAACGAAATGTATCCATTGGAGGTATACACAACAAAACAAAACAGCTCACATTTTTGTAGTACCCATTTCGTTCACATGATTTGGAAACGAAATGTATCCACTGAAAGTATACACAACAAAAAAAAAAGTATAGCTCTCATCGTATCATCCGATTCGTTCAAATTAGCTGTGAACGAATCCAAGCAAATTTTGCTCAAAGTTTACACTCAGATATGTGTATGGGAGAAGTGTAGGCACAATGTGTAGGTACATAATATATTTAGATAGGATAGTTGGTGTATGTTGACATTGTTCTATTCGTATTTCGTGCTGGAAGATTATGAACGAAATGGGAATTTTGGCAATGAATTGATTTTTTTTTAATGAAGGTAAGAAAACGATTTTTGTTTAAACTGTAGATTAAATTTTGGAACTCTTTTAAGTAATGATTTTTTAATTTGGGTAAAATTTATTTAAAAAAGTGAAAAAGTTCTTACGTATGCGATTGTATAATTGAAAAACTTTGGAAGAGTCAACAATTTTTTCGTGAAAATTCAAGTGACTTATATGAATTAATTTTTTAAATAAGCAATATTATTAAGTAATTTCTTGAAAAAATACGAAATGATGATGAATTATTTTTCAGAAATATTTAAACTTTGTGAGAGAAGTATTAGAACTTTCAATGATTACCATTGAAAAAAAAAATTTTTGCGACAGAAACAGTTGGTAGATTCTTTTCATTAAAATGTATTACAAATATAATTGAATTAATAAAGAAGATTTGAATTAGAATTTATGTAATACCAACATATTATGTTACTGTTAATTGTAAACATACAAAAAATTTAAATAAATGCAGTGGACGACCGCATTTTTAATTCACGCTTCGCCACTGATTCTTGGTGTCACATTTGATCGCAAACTGCATTTCTAATAAATCCAATTCAATTCTTGGTTGGATTTAAAAAGAGATTCGAAACAATTTTCTGACCCTTTCGTGACAAAGCAGCTTTTTATATCTTTTGTACGACAGAATACGCTTGTCAGGATTCCTTAGATTTGTTCTCAGAGGACTGGGACGGGTAAATCCTTATGATCTCCCACCTTATAACAACAGACTAAGACCTTTTGATTTACCCCCTCTCGAGGACAGACGTTCCTATTTATGTTTTGTTTTCATTGTAAAATTAATCAACGGTAACATAGACTCTTTGCACCTTCTGTCTCGTATTAACTTTAATATTCCACAAAGAAACTTGAGGAACATACCGGATAATATACTTATTCAAAACTATCGTACCAATTACGAAAAATTTTCTCCTTTAAATAATATGTTTAAACTATTTAATTTTTACAATAGATGTGTTTTATTCATTGCTGCATAGCCAGCGCAGCAAAATTTCCCTTGGCAAACAAAAACAATTTGATTGCTGGCGAAAAAAAAAGTCAGTAAAAAAAAAGATGGCTGTGCTGGCGATAGAGCTTTCAATTATTGAAATGGACGTTTTATTCAGACTTGTGCTACGCTGGCTATGAAGAAATGAATAACACACCTAATAATAAGAATTTTGTAATTTTGTTTTTTTGTGTTGTAAACTAGCAATTTAGTTATGTTAAATAAATAAAATGACAGGCTACAAATCTACATTAAAATTTTTGCAAAAGCTTACAACATTTCATACTAAAAAAGTGAAAGTTTGGCTTTTGAGAACTAATTTCATGACGGCATATGACGGGAGGAATAAGAAAACAAAAACGAAAAAAAAAAATTACCCACAAAGAATATACAATATACATTGCTGTAAGGGTGATGGCAAGGCGTTGGAGTGTTGTGTGCAATAAAAAACCACCATTCCACTGTGGCTGGTGGCAAACAAAATTGGCTTCGCATGGGGAACAAAAATGATATAAATACATAGCTACATTATTAAGTAGGTTAGGTATGTCTGTAAAATGTAATATTATGTTGATTAAATTGTTGTCATATTTTGCAAATATTATTCGTAATGGTACGATTAGGTTGGTCTGGTTGGCTTATAACTTTTATTCTAAAAATCGGATATTTAAAATAAAGGTAAAATATCAAACTATTTTATTCAGTTAAAAAATCATTGAAATAACATAAAAGTGCAGGTGAAAAACGTTTAGGGTTAATTCATCAAAATAAATAATTACATAAATTAAAAAATTGAATTACGTATCTACGTAGGTATATAAAGGGTGTTTTTTTTAGACATGTGGTTTTCAAGAAGAAATAAAACGCATATAATTTAATGTTATGGCCAAGAATTTAGCTTTATTATAAAGATAAGGATTTGCCATTATTTTTTAAAAATGATTTCGGGCAAGTGGCCGCCGCGGCTGGCTCGAATAAATTCCAGCCCCAATTCAAATTCCAAGAGGCACCAGCTCCAATTGTTGGCGCGATGGACTCAACCGGGTCTTCTTCGATACTATGCTCCACAGCAGCAATAGCGTCTTCGGTGCGCACTGTACGGCGCACAGTGGTTCGGTTTGTATGGGAGAGCGGAAAAAAGTATGTTTTATCTGAACGGTTCAACGGATTTAAATGAAATTTGGCAAACATGTTTAGATTAGTCTTATACATAATTTGGTTGAAAAAAAATAATTAGAAACAAAGTTGTTGACATTTTTCTAAAATTTGAGTGTTATGTATTTGTATGGGAGAGTGGAAAAAAAATCTGTAACATCTGAACTGTTTAACGGATTAAGATGAAATTTGATTCGCATTTTAAAATTAGTCTTATACACATTTTGTCAAAATTTGGCAAAGAAAAAATAATTAGTAAAAAAAGTTATTGACTTTTTTCCTAAAATTTGAGTGTTTTGATGTTTGTATGGGAGAGCGGAAAAAAGTCTGTTAACTGTTAAACGAATTTTAATGAAATTTGACGCACATGTTAAGATTATAGTCTTATACATGCTTGGTGAAAATTTGGTTAAGAAAAAATTATTAGAAAAAAAGTTATTGACATTTTTATAAAATTTGAGGATTTGGATGTTGTATTTAAATAAAAGTTTTTTTAAGTAAAATCTTAACTTTTTATAAAAAGGATTTTAAATAAAGGATTATCCCTAATCCTTTTCTTTATTTTGTTTTAAGCTCTGTCATATAATTCAAAATATCATAAAACTATATTATTTTTTTTGTGTTGTTTTCAAGAAAATTGAGTTGAAAGTTGAAAAATTTTCCAGGCAGAAATAAATGGTTTCGCAAAAATCGAAATTCTCAGACCTGGGTCAATGTATTAATTTTGTTTTATTTTTAAAATAAAGTTTGACATTTTTTCTTAAAATAATGGGCTTAACCAGTTCATTCTGACAATTAATACCGAAGAAATCAAACTTTTTGGTAAACACCACCGTCAAGACGGAGTTTTTTGAAATCCGATTCAGTGAAACATTTTTGAGCATAACTTCCACATCTGCAGCTGATTTCTGTGCTTTAACATGAATGTATGGAGCATATGCTAGCATACTTACTTTCTTGGTATCTTTTGGCGCTTTTTTTTTAATCAAAAAGTTAAAAAAAAAAAAGCATTTTTTCTTAGTACTAAAGCTTCAGCCTACTTATAGAAGGTATCTTTTATAAATAATCAATTTTTTTTTTTAATTTATAGATAATCGAAAATAGACCAATTAAATTATTTAAGAAGCTAGAGAATTTATTTAAAGGAACTTCGGAAAAAAACATCTCAAAATTTGTTGAAAATACGGTTCGCGATTTGAATAAAATTATTTTTCAACTTTGAGGGCTTGTAAATCAGAACATACAATATATATGTTAAAAAATACTTTTAATTCATACGCTCGGGTTATCTAAGAGTACTTAAACATAAAGTTTAAAAGGATAGATATGACTCTTTCAAAAGACTTTTTTCCGCTCTCGCACCACTGTGCGGCGCGGGGTCTCATGAGGATACGCATTACCCACTAGACTAAACGTGGTGCGAAACCGATCGATCCATGGTTGCTCGAATTACTCTGCTGGGCGATTATGTCTACCAAATATTGGACGAATAATGGTTGGACCGAACCATTATTTTGGTAATAAATTTGCACGATTTGCAAACGTTGTTCAAGAGTAAAGGCTTAACTGCACAAGCCAAAAAGTACTGAAGTACAAAAGTAAAAATATTTTTTGTACCGATAGCGCCGTTGTTTTGTGAAAAAGAATACACAAATTTGTTTTTAAACCAAAATTTAAGCTTTCTGCATCATTTTTATAAGTTTTCCAGTCAGAAACACTATCCTAAAATGAGTTTGAAAATTTTCACTTTTTTGGCTTATGTAGTTAAGCCTTAAGTCTATTCATTATGAAATGGCCATAGAAGAAGAAATAGAGGAACGGGCATATCGAGGAAAAAGTGAAGCATTTTTCAAAATAGTGTGAGTAACATAAACACAGATGCATTCACACAGGAAAGGCATGCAGTTAGACAGCTAAATCATGGGGCGCCCAAAGGAATTTTTAGCTGTTGTTTTGAGGAATGTGTTTTGAGATTTTAAATCGTTAAAATAGAAAAAAAAGCTTAGTAAATTAAATAAACAAGTGAAATAAAAGTAAATAAAGTGAATATATGAAGAATAATCATTGAAATAAAAATATAAAACTAAATGCAGTGCTCCGTTAAATCCTGTGAAAACATCTATAATAATCATTGCAACTTTTGTTCATTTCACAGGTAAGCTGTGTCTCATATTCCACATAAAGTAAGTAAAATTACTCTGCACTCTACTCGGCGCTCAATGTATTTGAGCCCCTTGCCATCACCAACAAAAGCTAATTCGACCCTGGGCGAGAATTTCAATTTTGACAGATAGGCACCTGACATACCACGTTTCAAAGTATATTTGCATTTTCAACAAATTAGGCTTTTTATAGCAAAATGCTATGAAATATCAATTTTAAAGTATTCTACGATAATGTATTTACATAAAAAACATCACTTCACATTAATTTATGTGGAATTTGAGACACAATCAACCAGTGAAATGGAAAGATTTTTAACTCCATATTATAGGTGT
The DNA here is from genome assembly GCA_929447395.1 of Epistrophe grossulariae. Lineage (NCBI taxonomy): Eukaryota > Metazoa > Arthropoda > Insecta > Diptera > Syrphidae > Epistrophe > Epistrophe grossulariae. The sequence goes on from OV839566.1 coordinate 81,892,987, forward strand.
TTTTACACAATTTAACACAGCACCGCATGTTGTTTTATATTTTTATAATAAAGTACTGAAAGCTTTCACTATTCTCAGTTTTATTTCATTTATTTATTTAGTTCAATTATCTTTTTTCACTATTTTAACGATTGAAAAACTCGAAACACTTTCGGCAAAATGACAGATAGGCACCTTTTTGTTTTTTTTTTAATTTGGTGCTTCACTCACATACACTGTATATGTGATATATTTCTCTTCCTTATCTTCTTATTCAAGGGAAATGGCAAACCAAGCTGAGCATAAATCAAGTGACAGCTGTCAAAAAGACTAACTCCGAAAAAGTGTGAAAACCACACGTCTAAAAAAACACCCTTTACATATGTATGTACATTTATATAAAAGGATTGATTTGGTTGGTGAGTCTGGTTGCCTTTTTACTTCTGTACCTACTAATAAAATTGGATCTTAAAGATTAAGGTTTTGAAATAAGTTTAATGTGAGGCTACAAAATTTATGTGACAAACTTGACTTCATTCTTAATCAATTCCATTGTTGAACCTAAAATATGCATAGGGACCTATACTTGAATCTCTTTGATTAACTTATAACTTTAGTTCTATAAGGGCCAGATGTTGAAGGTTAAGGTATTTAAATTAAGGCTAACCAGGCTAGAGGTAGAATTGACCTAGGAAGCAACTTAAATATAATACATAATTGAAAAGGGTTGATCCGATATTTAGAACAGAAGATATCAACTTCTGTTCTAACTATCGGATCTTTGAGGTTAATGTCATAGAATTAAGGATAAATCTCAGGCTAAAAATTTATGTGACAAAACTTGACCAGGATCTAAACCAATGCGATTTTTTAACTTGTGACCAGGATCTAAACCAATGCGATTTTTTAACTTGACCTACGACTAAGCCAATGAGATTTTGAACTTGACCTACGTCTACAATCTACGTGCAACGATGCCATTTTTGAACTTGACCTTCGTCTAAGCCAATGACATTTTGAACTTGACCTACGTCTAAACCAATGCGATTTTTGAACTTGACCAACGTCTGAACCAATGCGATTTATGAACATGACCTACGTCCAAGCCAATGTGATTTTTGAACTTGAACTACGTCTAAGCTAATGCGATTTTTGAACTTGACCTACGTCATAAGCCAATGCGATTTTTGAAAATGACCTACTTCTAAGCCAATGAGATTTTTGAACTTGACCTACGTCTAAACTAATGCGATTTTTGAACTTGACCAACGTTTAAAACCAATGCGATTTTTGAACCTGACCTACGTCTAAGCCAGTGAGATTTTGAACTTGACCTACGTCTACAACAATGCGATTTTTGAATTTGACCAACGTGTAAATTAATGCGATTTTTGAACTTGATTAACGTCTAAGTCAATGCGATTTTTTAACTCGACATAAGTCCAAACCAATGCGATTTTTGAACCTAAAATATGCAAAGGTACCTACTTGCGAATCTCTTTAATGAACTTACAACATTAGTTCTAAGGGCCAGTTGTTGAAGGTGTTTAAATTAACGTTAATCAGTCTAGAGGTAGGATTAACTTACCGAAGCAACTTAAATATAATAATGGAAAAGGGTTGATTTGGTAAGCTTTTATCTTCATAAATCTTTTTCTTAACAAGAGATTTAAACATTTTTTGAATTAACTGTAATTTTGCAATTGGCCGATAGTTTTCAACACATTGTTTTGGTCCAGATTTATGAATAGGAGTTATGTATGAACTCTTCCAGCAGTCAAGAAAAATACCATTTTTAGGGACATATCAAAAATACGCAAAAGTGGTTTTGACAAATTCAATTTACAATTTTTTAGAAATATTGAGGGAATGTTAACCGGAGGCATACTCAAACTGTTTTAGAATTTTGTTTTAATTTTTAAGATTCCATTGACCAAACATATTATTGTCTATGCATACATTTTTTTAAGATAATCGTACTCACAGTGGCGCGGCGCAAACGATAGTATTCGCTTCGAAAACTAGGGTCGACTTTACTCCTAGTTTGCATTTTTATCATAGCATTTTTCAATCAAGATAAACTCTTGCAAAACCAAGCGGGTTTACCACTCTTCTTAGTCCGTTTAACGGGTACAAAATTGGAATAAGCACCATACAAGACGTTCAGAAAATTTACGTAGTTAACGGATACGTCTTGACAATATAAAATTAAACTCCACTTAATATTAATCAAATATTATTATAGAATAATGCCAATGTAATCAGCCTTATTGAAAACATATCTATAATTTATATATTGCTCTGTACAGTGAATTTTATTAAAAGAGATAAAATCTATAGAAATATTCAAAGCATTATGGTGTACATCATTTTTATTTACTATTTAAAAGATCATCAAATCAAATCATCTTTGAATTTGTATTTTTAAAAAAACCTTCTTATATAAACTAGCCAGGCCCTGGGCTAAAAACAAAAACTTCCAATTTAATGATTAGGAATTCTAGTCTTGTTGGATATAGTTCACACTAGGTATTCGTCACGAAATCTGTGTAAGATGAACTGAACTTAGCAAAAATTGCGTATTGACAAAGGCCTTCGGCCTCACTATAGTCAACTAATGAGTCCAAGTGAGATCGCCGGGACGAAACGCCAATTTTTGTAGGACTTAAGCTAGGACCGCCACTCGGCGGAACTGCACTTCAGCGGAACTGAACTTCACCACTTATTTGTAGGAAATTGTATGAGCTATATCGCACTAATCGACAACTGCACTTCACAGCGCGACACTATGCGACAAAGTTGGTAATCTGACCAACTGTGTCGCGACGTGAAGTTTCGTTCAGTTCCGTGCGAAAGTGCGCACGGTGTCGCTGAAGTGCAGTTCCGCCTAGTGCGGTTCTACCTTTAAAGGCCGTTAAAAGCTATTTTGAATCAATAATTCAACAAAGTCCATTAAAATAGTGATAAGTCTTCTACTTGGCTGATGTATTTCAGTAGTATAGAATATAGAATTTGTATTATTACAAAAACCTTCTTATAGAATTTAATTCGTTTATAATAGATTAAATATTATTTATACGAGAAGCATAGACATCAAAACTTGCATTTGGAGGGATATAAGATACAAAAAAATAAATATTCATTGGATTGCAATTATAATCTTTAGTATAAGGAAACTCTACTTGTACATATAATTGTTCAATCAAACCTGAAGAGTTTGAGAGAATTATTTGTCTACTTTTAATACTAGACTTTACCGCAAAGAGCACTCCTCCTCCTCTGGTTAAATTAGTGCAGAAGAAATTGCGGTCTTTTCTATAAACTTTAAGGGTATTCACGCAACGTGCGTCGCGGTCGTAAGTTTACAAATTGTGTAAAATGATAAGATTACGCAAAAGTTTGCATGAACGCCCTTTTTAATTCTTTTGGTTAAATGCTGTGTAATTGAATTGAATTGAATTTTATTTAGACTTAAGAAAATTTTACAGAGTACAATTCAGATTATATTACTTAGCAAAGCTATGTTTAACTGCGGCTATAATGTATTGCCTGCTCTATCTAGTTACAATTTTGAGCCTCGTGGCTGTCATTTATAATATATAAGAAATATATAGTCATTCTGCTCTTGCAGTTACGTGTTGGCTGTTGCAAAGGATAAAAAAAATATACATATATACAATGGGCCCTACCAATAACCAAATTTAGTGACGACTTAAATATTTCAGTAAAATGGACCATAATAGAATGGGCTCTAGCTAATAAACCATATATAGTATGACCTTAATATTCAAGTGGACTCTTAATAATGAATCATATATGGAATGGACTTCAAAAAATTAAACATTCCATGAATGGTACATTATTTGGGATCACCAGAATTAAGGTTAATTTTACTGAAATATTTAAGTCGTCGCTAAATTTGATTATTAGTAAGGCCCAATACCTACAAATACAAATACCTTATAAACTAATATGCCATAGAATACATTTATATACATAAAATTTCGTGTTATAGAGCGAGAACGCGCTATGTAGAATTTTCAAATTTAATGAAATCACTTTTACATAAATAGGTATAATTAATTAAAAGAACTGTTTTGATTATTTTACATTCACTTCTTTCACAGTTAGTTACATTAAAAAAATAAATTACTGGCAATGAAAATAAAGTAAAACGATATGTAAAAAAGTCATAAATTACATTAAAACATTAATGATTTAACACATTACAATTAGATTGTTTTTTTTTCGATTATGATGATGATTTACCCATCTGGGTTCACAGGGTGATGGCCTCGCCTGGAGAATCTGCCAGCTTGCGCTGCGTCTGTTGCTAGTAGAAATTGTCTAACTGTAGTCCGTTTTAACGGTAAACGGAGTAACGGGGTTAAGTTCCAGTCTGGTGACGATGAACAGGAACTAATAAGTTGTTGAAGATAGAAATCTCCAGATTACCAAGCAAGTATCCCCCTCCAAAGAAACTGCCTGGCAGACCGTTTTGTCGGTAAACGGGAACGGTATAGGCCTGGCACGAGGCACAGGAACTAATCAGTTGCTGGAAAAGCCTCTCCTAATGCCATGCAGAAATCCCCTCCCCAAAGAACTCTGCCTGGTGGTGGATCACTTCCACGGTGAGTGAGAACGAGTGTAATCAGTCCCAGTGAAGAGGCACAGGAACCAATAAAAAAATTACTGGCGTAAAATCTCCGGAAAATGCACGGTGTGCAAGGCACGACTGGCCACGTTGCGCTCTCAAACCAAACTCCGCTGTGTAATTGAATCAGTTGTTCGTTAAATGTCAAATATAAAACTTCTAAATATGCATACAAATAAGCGTGTTCAGATTTCGAAGTTATTTTTAAATGGAGAATCTCTCCGAAACCAACTTGAAAAACTTGAAATCGGAGCCCAATGTCTCAGAACGGAAAAAAATGTAAGATACACGACTAAAATCATGTTTTTTTTTTAAGCCCGACAGGAAATAGAGGAGAAAACGATTTCATGCTAAATGTAGAACTGTATTAGTCGCAAGCTCACGGCAATGATCGAACGCAAATGGGCGAATACAAGAAAAATAATATGGCGCGCCCATAATTTCTTTCAGTTTAGTTCACTTTCGTTTTCGGTAGTAAAAGTTGTCCCGAGCTCGACTCAACTGAAATTTGGTGAAAGGAATCAAAAAAATTAATAGTTCCTATCAGTTCGAAGACAATTCGGAAAGCAAAGCAAATAAAAGAAAAAGCATTTACTATTGTTTATCCATATAGCCCATTATATGAATTTGTGTAAATAAACAATGCTGATCAATAATAGTTATAAAATGTAGACGTCCTAATTTTTTTTTTTTTTATAAACTAAGTTTTATTCAGAACATTTTATAGCCAACTAATCTCAATGCGATAGTTAAAGAGTTTTTTTCAGTTCTCTGAGATACCCAATATATCATATTTCACGCCTAATTATAAAAGTCACAATGACTTTTGGTTAAGTTTACCAAAAAATTCTGTTTAATTATATCCAGCAAAATCCTTGGAGAATTTTAACCAAATTGCCTAAATCATTTCTCGTACAAAATTTGACAGTTCATTAACCAAATGGTAAACTTAACCAAATGGTAAACTTATCCAGTGTTTTACATCATTTCGTGAATACCCTTATTATTTTCATCATTATACAATTCGGAATTGTAAATTTCATCACTAAACCACGTCTCCGTAAGTGCAATCACAGCATATGGACAATCAACAACGGCAGAATAAAAACTTCCAAGTTTCGTTCTCATTCCCCCACATTATGATAATAGACGGAGAGAGCATTAGAATTAAGATCATAGAGTACGTATATTATCTAGAGAACCTACTTAAGGGGTTTGTTCTCTTTCGGCCTACAAGCTGCTAGAACACTGAAATCTACTTTTTCATAGGCATGTATTAGTGGTCCCGTGCATTTTAAATAGGACCAGCTGCCCCCACTACATTTGAGCATAGGAGACACGCTCAGTTTTCAAAATAAGATTCCGTTAAATTCAAAAATTGAAAAATTAAATTTAATTTTTACTTTTTGATTTTTATCTTTTTGACGGATGCTTTAAAAAATCTCAAAGTCATACAGATGATAGATGTTGGTTGTCTACTTGTTTTGTAAAATTTTCAGATTTTTCGAAATTTTTCAACCGAGATATTGACATATTTCTGTTGTTTTATTTATCACCTCATAACTCTTAAGTTATTGCATCTATAGGATTAGTTTTTTTTTAATTCGCATCAAGGAAAATAGACAATTAATTTGATACATAACACATAACATAACATAATACATAGCAATACAGTGTACACCCTACACGACATACACAATAGTTAAATAGGAAACCAAACAAAATCTCGAAAAAATTGCAAACCGACGTGTTTCAGTTGAGAATTGCCCAATTTTTGCTAAAATTGAAAAACACCCGATTTACGGTTACTTAAATGCTTATATCTTTTGATCCAATGGTCGGATTTTCAAAATTTTAAATTCAAATTAAAGCCAGAATGACAGGCTTGTACTACCTTAACGATCCGACTGTTAAAATAAAAGTTATCAGCCAACCAAACTAACCATATGAAGGCACCTTAACAAATAATGAATGAAAAATACCTACCTTGTGTTAGCAGTTGTAGAGAGTGCAAGTGTTTTTATCGCCAACCACGGACAAACATAATCATTTCTCACAAACGAGCTCGTAGTGACTCTGGTGAAGGCGATGATCGCCCTCCCAGCAAACAATTAAATACGAAAAAGTTTAACTATTCTTCTAAAATGAATAATAGACAAAATTATTATCAACCGTTGCAAAGCCTTATGGCTGATACGGATGAAATGGATGATGAAAATAATAATGAACGTTCTAACGTCATTAAAGAAAGTGTACCCCCAATTGTGGTGCTTAAATCTACTAGTGAACAAGTGCGTACCCACAAAACTAATGACTGTACTTCTGCTGAGGCGATACGTTGCGCCAATTGCAGTGGACCCCACAAATCATCCGATCCTAACTGCATAAGTCGCAAACAATATTTGGACATTCGCAACAAAATCTCTACTCATCGCCTAACTTCCAACAATATTCGCACACCACCTACGCCAAAGTTACCTCAACATGTTTCAACTGATCGTTTTTCTCTATCCCATTTTCCTCCTTTACCTCCTCAACCTACACATCGCTCTGCCGATCATTCATCTTCATCGGCACCAAAATCTAAACAGCCTCCACTGGTCCATCGGGAGAACCCTGCAACTTTAAATGCTAATGAAAGCAAAACATTGTTCTCTTTTGAAGAAATCAACTCTCTTTTAAATGAAGTCATGACTAAGCTTGGAAATTGTCATAATAAAACGGAACAATTTAACGTAATCACATCTTTAGCTATTAAGTATGCATACTCATATTAATATGTTAAATAACTCTCTTAATATAATTACTTGGAATGCAAGAGGCATCACAAAAAAAAAATTAGAATTTTTCAATTTTATTATAAATAAAAAAGTTGATATTGCGTTGATTACTGAGACTTGGTTTAAATTTGAAAAATCTTTTTCTCATCCAAATTTTAATTGTTATCGTCTTGACAGGGGACACATAAAAGGTGGCGGTGTCGCTATTTTAGTTAAAAAAGAAATCGAACACATTGTACATCCAAATTTGCACCTACGGTGTATTGAGATAATTGGTGTAGATATAATTGTAGACAATAACATTAAAGTGAGTGTTTTTTCTGCCTATTTCCCTGGTGGAAATAGAACCGCTGACAGAATCCCCCACTTTAAAAGTGATTTACAGAAAATATTTAGACTTCGCAGTAAAATTATCTTAGGCGGTGATTTGAACTGTCGACATCAATTGTGGAATTGTCTTCGTGCTAATTGCTGGGGTAATCTACTATACGAAGTTAATGAAGCTTATCCAAGTTTTTCTTTGTTATATCCTCCCAACCATACTTACGTTCCTACATCCTCATCCAAAAGTCCCTCCACCCTCGATTTTTTTCTCACTAATATACCAACATATTGTACAAGACCATTTACGTACAATAAACTGGGATCTGACCATCTTCCAGTGAATATTACTGTTAATAACATAGCACCTGTTACACAGACCCAATTTAACTATAAGTATTCCGCCGCAAATTGGAATCTATTTAAATCATTCATTAACAGAAATTGTAATATCAGTGATGTCACTTCAGATAGTATTATGGACACAAATCAGGTCGATTCTTTAAGTGAGAACTTTGTTTCCACACTAAACAGAGCCGCCGATCTTGCAATACCTAAGTTCTCCGTAACAGCTAATCATGTAGTGCAACTACCAGATAATATTTTTATTTTTTTACTTTTGATTCGATTGAGAAACTCTGAAAGGAGACAATGGCTTCGCTACCGTTATGACTTCTTTCTTCATAATGTGTAATATTTAAATAAAGTTATATCAAAAGAAATAACTGATTTCAGAAATTATCGGTGGAATGGCCTACTTTCCTTCTTCAAAAAATCAACTAAGCCATTTTGGAAAATTACTAAAATAATAAAGAAAAGGGGGTCCAGTATTCCCCCTCTTAAAGTTCAAAATCAGCTTTTTATCGCGCCAATTGGGGTGGCCCCGGCGCAGTGGAAGTAGTGCTTGACTGCTAACCTGGATGTGTGGGTTCGATCCCCAGTCTAGGCAGCATTCTTTTCTACACTCCCTCAACTGAACGCCTCCCCTGGGATTTAGTGAGAAAATCAAAAACCTAATTTCTCAATCCACTGTGCCAACAAAAATCTATCCTATCCTTCTATTCCTTCTAACATTTGCGTAATTTATAAGACCCTAGGTCTTACTGGCATATATATGTTTGTGTTGTTTTTTTTTTTTTTATTGACAAAGCAAACCTTTTGGCAACAACTTTTACCAAAAACCACAGTATTTCAGCCAACTTTAGCGATGATAATACTATATCTGAAGTTGCTAGCTCTGTTACTACATTATCCCAATCAAACTTTGTCTTACCTGAATCTTATTTGGTAAATCCTAGTAAAGTAGTAATCTGATAAAATCTTTAAAAACTAATAAATCTGCTGGTTTAGACGGCATCAATAACAAATTTTTAAAGGCTCTTCCGCTCAGTGGAATAAGATACTTAACAGCTTTATTTAATGAATGCCTTAAAATGTCCTACTTTCCTGAATGTTGGAAAACGGCAATGGTCATACCAATTGCAAATCCAGGTAAACCTAAAGATGATGTTAATAGCTACAGGCCTATTAGCTTACTCAGCTGCCTTAGCAAATTATTAGAAAAAATAATTAAGGAAAAACTCGATGATCACTTAACTGAATATAATATTCTACCTGACTTTCAATTTGGTTTTAGAAGCAACCACAACACAAACCAACAGTCAAAAAACACGTCATTGAAAAATTTAATACAAAAAAATCGACTGGTTTAGTGTTGTTAGACATTGCAAAGGCTTTTGATACAGTGTGGCATGATGCCTTGATTCATAAGCTATTTAAGCTTAACTTTTCAATCCCACTTATCAAAATAGTTCAAAGCTTTTTAGGTAATAGAAAATTTTTAGTTAAAGTGCAAAATGATAAATCTTCTATTCAACGTATTGAGTTTGGTGTACCGCAAGGCTCAGTACTTGGCCCCATTCTTTTTAATGTTTTTGTTGCTGACTTGCCTGTTCTTGGTGATGACGTAGAACTAGCTATGTTTGCCGATGATACGGCTATTTTTTGTTCAGGTGTTTTCTATTTAGATGTTTACCAAAAGCTGCAATCTTCTCTCATTAAATTAGAAAAATATTTTACCAAATGGAAAATTAAAATTAATCCAGAGAAAACACCAGCAATTTGGTTTACACGACGGAGAAAAGTATGCTTTTTACCGGGAAATCTTCAGCTTCAATTGGGTTCTGTCAACATGGAATGGTCCGAGCATTGTAGATATCTCGGCATTATGATAGATAAAAAGTTTAATTTTCAAAAGCATGTATCAACTACGATTGATAAAATTAATACTTATACATAGTTGCCACTATTTTTCAAAATAAATTTCCCTGACTTTCCCTGACTCTCCCTCACCAATTTTAAAGTTTTCCCTGACCAAATTAAAAAAAATTAAAATAGTAACTCTTTGAGAAACATAATTTAATTTTTGTGACGTCATCATTATGCGCTTATTAAGTGCTAATTAAGTACCCAACGAAAAAATTTAGTGCTCGAGTACTTTTCTTGTAAATTAATGCAGTTAGCAGGGCAATCACCGGAAAAAGTTTAAAACGTAAGGAAAAAAGTTTTAGTCTAGTATTATGGAGCTATTTACGAGCTCTAGGAATCCGAACAAAAATTTCAAAAAAAAATTCTTAAAAAATAGAAGACATGTAATCAGCTATAGTTTTTAGTGATCGAATAAAAATGGATGATAGTATTATATACTAAAAGATAAACAGGAATTTAATAACATGTGTACCTACATTTTTTTAAGAAAAAAAAATAGTAAATATGTGTAACATGTTTTTTTTTTTAATTTCAAGTTTGAAAATTAATGTTAAAAAACTATTCATTCAAATATAGTAATTTAAATGTGAAATAAAAGAATAGATTTCAAAAAGCTATAGTAATATTATGTTACCGTTATTTTTTTAATAATTTTTTTCCAAATTAAAATTTCATATTCTATTTTTTTTACATGACCGGTAATTCATATGGCAAATAGTTTATAGAACAGAATGAAAAAGAAGCCAAAACTGTTGAAATGACTTTAAAAATCAATTTTTAAGGTTTCAAAAGTGAAGCGTACAGAAAAATGCATCCCACCAGCCAGACTTTCCAAATTTCACTCGAGATAGTGAAAAAAAAAATCATGACTGTTGAAATGCTTTTTTCTGTCGACGTTGTTAGCTCTCGTACTATAACTTAAATTCGATTCTTAAACAATTTAATTTAACTTTTTTCGGCCCAAATTTTTTTGATTATTTAAAAGCTGGTCTAACTCGAGCTAAGTACCCTATTTTCAAAAACATTTCCCAGGATTTACAAAAATTAATCAAAAATATTCGCAATCTGAAAAAAATACTATTGTTTGCCCTTCGAAAGTTTTACAAAGTTCCAATTCAAAAGCGGGACGAAAAATCACTTTCGGATACAACTGACTTTCGGAACAAAATACAAAGTAGGGTCCCTGAGTTCAACGAAATATTCAATTTTTTTCATTGTCCAAAAAAATTCAGTGCTCAAAAAATTTTCCCTGACCACTTTCGAAATTCCCTGACTATCCCTGACCAAATTCGCGTTCCCTGACTTTCCAGTCGGGTGGCAACTATGTTATATTAGAATTCTCTACCCTCTTATATGTAGAAACTCTAAACTCAGCAAAGAAAATAAACTAGTTATGTTCAAAACCATCTTTCAAGCGATCCTCTTATATGGTGCCCCTGTTTGGTATGATTGTGCAAAGACACATAAATTAAAACTACAGAGATGTCAGAATAAAATCCTTAAAATTATGCTTGATTTACCACGTTATTACTCAACACAGAGACTTCATGAATTGGCCAATATCAACTTTTTGGACACTCTCATATATAATTCTAAACAAAAATTTTATGAAAACTGCTTATTATCTGAAAATGAACTTGTTAAATAACTGCCATCATTGTTATAGTTACTTATTATATAAAAATATACATAATGTATAAATAAATTATTTCAACATGAATTTTGATATGGGAGTGTTGCAATATTAGATTTAAGTTTTGTATAAGGGTTTTTGTTTTTTAGCTTTCCCTTGAAATTAAAATTATTGATTCTCTTTATAAAATTATTGTTATACATTTATATGGTTTATAGTTGTAAAGGAATTGTTTACCCTAAATCTCTTACAAAAATAATAATAGTAATTGTTAAAATAATGTTTATAATGCTACTAAATAAATAAATAATAATAAATAGTAGCAAACTTTTTTTCTTTTTTTTCTTGTGTATTCCTCTTCTTCGTTCCGTTTGCCTCGATGAAAATTATTCTCCAAAAATTAATTAAATTTTTTTAGTATGAAATTTGTAACGCTTTGTAGTTGGTACTAGCCTATCATTTTGGCTTTAATTTGAATTTAAAATTCTTAAAATCCGACCATTGGATCCAAAGATATAAGCATTTAAATGACCGCAAATCGGGTGCTTTTCAATTTTTCAACTTTTTGAGCTACTGGCACAAATTTGTTGTTGTATCAACAATTCACACGTATTCACGGACAGGGAATTTAAGGAAGTTTTCTCTCACTGAGCTAAAATCAAATTTGAGGGTGTTTTAGGCAAGGGGGTACGAGTCGGTTCTCTAGATAATATAGGTACTCTATGGTATATACGATGAAGATTTGTACTTTCAAATGCTGCTAAGAGGATTTTTTAAAAAAATTATTTTGTCAAATAGAAAAAAACGATTTTTGCAATTTAAGTTAGTATATTCAAAAATCTGAGCTGATGGAACGATTCCGAGCGGGGATTCTAATTCAGGGCATCAAAAACTTTCGGAAAAGTGGTATGGTTTTCGACAAAAACTGTGTTGACACTATGAAAAAGACTAATCTTCAATGTTGTTCTAAAATTGTCAAAATTAGCTAAAAAAATAAAGTTATTTAAGTTAAAAATGCACTTTTTTTTTACCCATTCTACATAATACTATACTACGAGTTATAGAACGCTTTTAAGTTTATGATGCTCATAAATCAAATATTGTTTGTGTTATAAATTGTTTATTTAGTGAAGTTAATCTACGAGCACTCATAACTAATATTGACTTTTATAGCTAGAGCTCTTAACTTTAGTAGCGTTCTATATATACCGTTCTTTGTGTTATTAAATTTGGACTTATTGTTGTTTTACAAGTTGATTAAGTATATCAAGATGAAATTTGCTTTTGCATCTTAGACAAACTCTTGGTTTTTAAAAGATCCACAAAGATTTGTTCTCCTTTTTTATATTGTAAGAGTTTCTAGGATTTGTATTATCAAATACAAATTCTTATTAGACCAAGCCTGGCAATGGACAAACACCTTTTATCAATTACAAAATTTTTGTCTGGACCACAAATAAAACGATTTATAATTAAAATTTTTCTGTTCAATGTCTTTGTCTGGATCATTTAGTAGCTATTTGAATTAAAATGTTTATTGTTCAATGTTATAAGTAGTAGTATAGGAAAACATACCTCACACAACGGCCGTTTTTTCCACAGCTTCCATAAACTGAATGGAAAATAATAGGATGATTACGATTGGGCAACATGTGCCATTGCAAACACCAAAAAGTGTCATCTGTTAAAATTAACATAATAATTTAATTACTCTACTTTTCAACATTTTGCTTTTACCTTTATTGGCTAAAGGTTTTAGTTCATTGTTGTAGTATAAACGATTGTATAAACCGACAATTTCAGGATGTGACCGATAGTTTCGGATAAGTCGTGTTTGAATCGATCGGTCATAGTTACCATTCTCGTCCACTTCATAACACTTCCTGTTTAACAAGCGCTCCATAAAAGAGACCTGCAAACCAAGATCAGCAGCTCGAGTCGATTTTAATATTGGACCCAGCTGTTTATGGTCCCCAGATACAATCAACCGTGTTTTCGATGACGAAGTTCCCATCCAACCAACAAGAACTTCAGGCTCCGTTGAAGCAGCGCATTCATCAATAAATATATGAGTGAAGAAATTCGAACCGATTGCTGCCGAAACAAGCTTTCCGACAATAGAAAGAGTACAAACTATGATCCGATATTCTCGAACAGATTCTATACTTGGGTAGAAATGTGCACCATAGAAGTTAGAAGCTTCTAACAAAATATCTTCAATGCTATCAAGCCGTTTCTCATTTGATTTAGCAAAAAGGCGAAGAATATTAGGTTTTTCCGGCTGAATTTCGTTGAGCACCTTACACAAGCGTATTGCGACTTCATCACAAGCACTATTCGAACCTGCCGTAATTAGAACTCGAGTATCTGGACGTCGTTGCCAAAGTTGGAGAACAGTTTCGACTATTGTTGACGTTTTACCTGTACCTGAAAAAAGTCAAATATGTTTTTAAAAAAACCCACTTGCTATTCATCAAAATGCTGCAATAAAACTTTTTTATTTATGTTATCACTTAATAACCAAAATGGAAGTCAAAAACAGTTAGTAATAATAACAAAAACGGAAATTCACAAATCTGTTTTTTGTATGATCTTCTGTTATAAAATCCCGAATTACAAAATCGTACTACTTTTGGAATACAAAATTTATTATTATATCACTGGTCTGCAACGAAATCCTCCTTTAAAAAATTATGCCATAAAAATGAACATTTTAATGCTCTGAATCTATTCCCGTTGGCCGATTTTTTCTATCACCTCTAGATTTTTCGATACGAATTTTTCCTGGGCTTAAAAATGTATCTCAAAAACCTTTAGTGTCAAGTGACAAAATGTTCCTGCCACCACTTCACATAAAGTTGGGACTGATGAAACATTTTGTGAAAGCTATGAACAGGGAGGTGCAGGATTTCAGTATCTCAAAACGAAATTTCCTCGTGAGCGAAATTAAAAGAAGGAATTTTCGTAGGTACACAGATACGCGAGCTTTTGACAGATGGAGCTTTTTAATTCAAAGTTAAACAAAGCAGAAAAAAGAGCTTGGGTAGCTTTTGTAGAAGTGTGTCATAATTTTCTCGGGAATATAAAAGCTGGAAAATACCAACAAATCATTCGAGAGCTTCTTTCTGCTTATAAAGCTTCAGAATGCAATATGTCACTCAAAATTCATTTTATGGACTCGTACGTGGATTTCTTTCCCGACAATCTTGATGAGCATGGTGAAAGGTTTCATCAGGATATTATGTAAATTAAAAAACCCTACAATGGGAAATGGTCAGCAGCAATGCTTGCTGATTTCTGTTGGTCGATTCGCCGAGAAACTCCAATGGAAACGATGAAGAGAAAAAAAACTACCAAGTAACTTCAATCTTTTCACCCAGATACGATATACTGATATTTCTAGAACTTGTGACTGTAAAACTTGGACCGTGGTGTTTTTTTTCTTTTTTATAATTTTTGTTACTGTAATAATATCGTTTTTTGATTAAATGGACTTTATATTAAAAATCTGTGCTGTACTTATTTGCATGTTAAATTCCCTGTTTACAGCACAAAATATGAAGACCATATGAATCACATGAATCTTCGTTCTCTAGATTTATCTTATTGAGGAGTGACTTTTCAAAATTCAATATTTTGTTCTTCACATTCAAATATTTTGAATTTTAGAATTATTTTTTAACTCCCAGCCTATGCCACCTAAAAACAGAAATGTTTTTAAGAACAAAAAGAATAAATATTTTTTTTTTTTTTTTTTGATCAAGATTTTCTTGATTAGCGTTGTCGCCCAAAACAAAATTATCGTGACACATTTTAAATAATAACGTGCCATTTGGTCTAAGTTCAATCCTCAGTTCAGGCAAAATATTTTTAAAATTAAATTGAATTTAATAGACAAAGGAGTCTAATGATCGGCCTGGCAGTCGTGAAATAGTTATAATTCCAACCTTTAAGAACTTGGTGGATGATCACCCAAGTGGTTGTTTTTTCTTTAAACCTTCAATATAAATAAATTATGGGAGCCTATATTGTATACCACCTGCTTAAAACGTAGTTAAGTTTAAGGTAGTATTATGCGAGAAGGTACATTTATTTATGAATTTATGAACAATATAGCACTCTGTTGCAAATATGCATGGAACTTACAGTTTAGACTGAAAAATTGTAAAAAAAAATGTAATTAAACATAAATTTATTTGACAACCTTTGAAATTGTTTTGACACCGATTTCTTAAGGAAATCTCAATTTATAAAAAAAAAATCGTTGGAATGGTTTTCTAAAAAAAATAGTTTTGTATTTATAAAAATTTGAAAAATTAAAAAAAAGGGTACGCAATTTTGCGGAGTTAAAAAATTAATTGAAAATAATATCCTCTATACATTCTAAATAATATGGAATTTAAAAAAAAATAATTTTGAAATTTTTTTTAAAAATCAATAATTTATTCTTTTGAAAATTTTGGTATGCAATATTATTTTAACTTATTTGAAGCTTTTGTGCAAAAAAAATCATTGAAATCAGTTCAACTGTTAATGAGATAGTCGAAAATCAAAAAAATGGTTCTTTGAGAGATACCATTTTTAAACGATAGATAATTTTTTTCCAATAATATGGTACATCGTACAGAAGTTTACACAAAAATTTTAATTTTTGAGAAAAATGAGATTTTCAATACCGGTTTCTAAACATTTGTATGGGAGGTACCGTTATTTGTTGTTATAAGAATAATTTTCATTTAATATCTGCTAGACAATCACCCTTATTACAATAGGCGTTTTTCTTGCACAACGATTGTCACTTTTTGTGTGGAGTCACTTTTACGGCGTTTAAGAGTCGGTATTGCGATCCTTGAACGCCAGACAAGTTCATAAATAAAGAAATGTATCTATCTATCTATCTATCGTTTTGATTAAAACGCCTTCCATAGAAACAGCTGATATTGACAATTTGATATTTCCGAAGCAATTGTACATAGTTTTTGTTTTAAATTCAATCTTCCGATTTAGGTTCAAAAATAAAGTGCAAAATGAGTGTTGTTGTTGAATAAGAAACGAAAGGAGAGATAAGACCAACAAAATTAATTAATTAAATGCGGGAATGACGCTTAATTAGACACAAATCTAATCCATTCGATTTTTGCATCGAACCAAACCTGTGAAAACGTGCTATAAAATATGAAAATGTTTCGTTTGATTTTATGTTTGTATTTTTTGTCATTTTTTCCCATTAGATTTCAATTTATGGTTTATACAAATCTTTACTGACATGGCAAAAGCCGTCTGCCAGATTGACACATTTAAAAAAGAAAACAATAACCTTTGATTTATACGTTTTTAGTGCATAACAAATACTCATACTAAAATTACTTTTGAAAAATTTATTGAAAATTTACATTATTAAAATTCTTCCCTTAGTATTTGGTTTCTATAGCGTGTTGCATGTTTAACATAGTTGTACAAAGCAGTCCAATTGCTACCATTCAAAAAGCAAAGAACTTCTTCGGTTGTGAAAATCGCTTTACCAAGGTGTAGTTTTCTAAGCTCGATAAGTATTGGGCACACTTCTACTTCTTCTCTGGCGTTCATATTGCAAAGGCTGCATTGTATTGGCAAATCTGAGCGTTGGGACTTGGGGTATATAATTTAACTGTAGTAATTCTCCACGCACTTTAAAGAGGGTTGATATTTTATCCACTCCTGCATCTATCATGAAGTATTTTGTTGTACCTAAATCGTATTCAAGCTGAGAATAATAGGATCTGTATATAGAGGACCAGGCTTCACCAATAAATGAATCACGCAATTTTTCATCAAGAACCGTTATAATTTTGTATAATTCCGTTTTCAACTGGTACATGTTCCTGGTTTCTAGATTTAGAGGGCATTCGTTTCTTTCCGCCAGCTCTTTCCATTTTTAAAAAAAGGATGTTTTTTTGTCAAGAGCAAGGGTTGCTACAATTTTGGGTAGACGCGATTCATTCATATTAAGAACTTTAAGCACATAATCGACGTGGAGTTTTAATGTCGTAATAAACATTGGTTGTAAGCCTGTCTCTATGTGTAGCATATAAGTGGGAGTGGTGACTGGAAGCTTCAGTATTCGTTTTAGAAAGAAACGCAACAGTTGCTCCACAGCATCGTTTTGCAAATAACCCCATACTTGTGATGCATACAGTATAACTGCTCTTGCTGTTGCTTCAAAAATCTGGTATTTCGCTCGAAGGCTTATATTTCTATTCTGCATGCATGTTAATATAAAGCCTAAGTACTTGTAATTTTCTACAATCTCTACTGGTTCCCCTTCGTATCTCCATATGTAGGTTCCACGTCGCTGACTTTTTCCTCTACCTAAGATCATGATTTGCGATTTCGGTCGGTTTATCGATAGGTTCCACGATTTGCAGTAGTCTTCAAGTTTAGTAATCATCATTTGTAGTTTTATTGGTGAATCCGCTAAAAGAACGATGTCATCTGCATACATAAGTACTTTAATTACAATGTATCGAAGTGCAACCCCTCCATTATGGAATGTCACTATATCGTTTAGGTATAAAGCGAAAAGAAAGGTACTCAGGGTACATCCTTGTCGTAGTCCAGTGGGTGTCGGAAAGCTTTCCGAAAGTATAGTTCCATCCCAGACCTTTGCAGTACAATTTTTATATAATTTTTTTAAGGTTTTCAACATTTTGGTGGGTATTCCTAATGTAGCTAGTTTATAGAACATTAATTCTCTATCTACATAGTCGAATGCGGACTTGAAATCAACAAACTATGCATAAATATTTTTCCTTTCTGCGCGGTTGATGTCAGCAATGGTACTAAGCGTAGAGATTTGGTCCACAGTTAAGTATCCTTGACGAAAACCAGCCTGTCATTCACTAAGTATCTTGTTTTCGTTCACCCAGTTTGTGAGACGTTTGAACAGTATACTTCCAAAAATCTTTCTAACTGTGTTGAGCAAAGAAATTCCTCTATAATTTTCGACCAAGTTTCGATCTCCTTTTTTGAAAATTGGAAGTATTACTGCCGATTCGAAACATGCAGGGGAAGTGTCGTTTTCATACAGGTCGTTGAAAAGTTGAAGTAAACAGCGGGCGAATTCCTCACTGCAGTACTTATAGAATTCATGTGGGATTAGATCTTCTCCTTGTGCTTTTGCATCCCTCAGCTCTTCTAAGACTGCTTTTAGCTCAAATATTGTGAAAGGTTGATCCATGCTTCGGTCTTCGACTTTATTGTCACAATATTTAAACGGCTGCGCTTTTCTTTGGATGTCCAAAAGGTATTGGAAATGATTTTTTAGGTCGGCTGCTGGAATACTTACACCGATTTTTAGCTTCGATCCATTTATGTACCGAAGTGCTTTCCAAAACTATTGAATATTTCTGCTAGCTATAATAATCTGCACTTTTTCTTCGTAAAATTGTTTTTTCTTCTTGATGCAGATGGTTTTGAAATTGGTATTTGCTTTCACGCACTCTCGTCTAAAAAAGGCAGCATTATACTTTCTGAATAGTTTTAAAAATGAGAAGGCTTTGTTTCTAGCTCGGAGGCACTCAGTATCAAACCATTCCTGTTTTGCGTTTACTATTTGTGTTTTTGTAGAGGCCTTGGGTGCTACCCAATGTCTTGCAGGTTTTCGATCGTAAGTGTTTGTTCATTTTGTTTCCAAATCTCCAATTCTGAGTTCATTGCTAATTGGTATGCCGCTTTCTTGTTATTTCTCCATATGAGTCTAGGATAATTAACCTCGCTGTCCAATAATCTTTGATTGTTTTCATTTACTTTCATTAACACTGAGACTGGCATATGATCGGAGAAATTTTGTGTATGAACTTCGAAATCAGTTACATCGTGAAGCCCTCTTATAAAAGTAAATTCTCCGCTGGTGTCCGCTTTGGTTCTTCCGTTTAGAATTATTAGATTATAAGTTTCAGCGAAATCCAATAGAGTTCTACCTTTATTGTCCGTTTTGGAATCTTTCGATCTTCGTTGATGAGAAATTTACGGCTGTTGTCCAGTTTCATTGTATATACCCTGTTCGACCCCAATTCTGACATTTAGGTCCCCTATAAGCATCAGTTTGTTTTTCCGATTATAACATATTACGTCACTTAAAGCGTTGAAATCATCTT
This sequence comes from Epistrophe grossulariae, assembly GCA_929447395.1. NCBI lineage: Eukaryota > Metazoa > Arthropoda > Insecta > Diptera > Syrphidae > Epistrophe > Epistrophe grossulariae. The sequence goes on from OV839566.1 coordinate 81,912,757, forward strand.
CCCAGTGGTTGCAGTTTATATAAAATGGAATTATACAATGATCATTGTTGTTATCGAGCTTAAAGGTTAGTACAGTATATCTCACCGTTGTTTCAAATTTCATGAAGTCCTTATAAATCTTTTTAAAACCATAAACACAACCTCCGCTGGCTCTCCCAAATTTATTAGTTTTAATTTCTTCTATGCATTTTAACTCGTACTCGTAAATAAATTAGTTATTTATAAGTATATATAATAAATTAGTTAAATAATTATTAGTAGGCGACAGACGGCTAAATTTTAATTACTAAAATGGTATGATTTTGACGGCCCTGGTCGACCAGCTGGTACCTTTTGCTGCGAACGTATGGATGTCGCAGTTGTCGATAGAGGGATGTTTTGTCGTTCAGCCAATTGACTTTTATCACTAGGGCTAGGATTTCCATGCACTTAAAAACGCAAAATATGCGCTTAAAATATGCTCTTAAAAATGGGAAATATGCACTTAAAATATGCATTTAAAATCATATATTTCACCTTCTATCTCAATTTCTTTTCAATGAACACAAAAAAAAAATTGGTATACAGTTTTTAGAAAAAAAGTCAGTCTTTTATTATCTTTTAAAGGAACTAAAAAGCAATTAGGTACATTAAGAAATTAAAAAAAGAGTCCTTTAACGGCAGTTATTTTTACAACAGCATTTTCAACTAAATCAATTCGATTTTTTAATGAGTTCCTTCCCTCAAGCTTTGTTATGGTATGACAAAGAAAACTGTAGTTAGAGCTAATTAATATTTTTAGGCAACAGCATCAGAATCATCAAAATTATTGCCACTTCTTCAAACTCCTCATTAGTGGGGCCGCTTAGTTATATAATTGTGCACTTTGTGATAAAAGCATACATTTTTTTTCATTGTTGGTACATTATATGAATATGATTTTAAGATATTGGGCCACTTCAAAATTCCGCCCCTTTAGTTGGGAGGGGCAAATTTAAAACAAAAATTACATAAGATTGAAAAAAAAACATTAAAAAACAACGGCAACACTTACAATATCATTCTATACATTTTTTTAAAGCCAAGAACCCATTCTTCAATACTGTTTTCAAATTAAGTTATTTTAGTGCTTAGTTTTTGAAAAAAATATTTTCAAACTCAAAATTTTGAAAAAAAAAAAAAGAATAAAAAAAAAAGTTTATTATAATTTTTTTTGCAAAATTTTACGTTATTAAGTACTAATTTGCTTTATCATTTTCGATACTCTTATTAACTTTTAGTTGAGTGCTAAAAACCAGATAGTCTTGTCATTTAGTTTTTTAGAAAATTGAAAATTACCATAACTACTTTTTTCTTAAAACCGTAATTTTTGAACATAAACAATGGATTTTGACTTTGTTTAAATTATAAAATTAGTTTAATCAATAGACCTACAATAGTTTAGGTAGTTATGAACTTTTAATATGTTATTTAATATGGTTGTTTGATGAAAAAACAAATTACGACAACCACGCCCCATACGCCCGCCTTCACAATTCTGAAAAACCCACACTTTTTTCGGTCTCTTGCTTCATTCTGGTTTTTATTTAAGCAAAAAATATTTTGCGACAAATACAATCAAATGAGAATTATTACTAAGATCTATTGCATGCACCCCATTGTTTTTCGTTTTAAGTGTATGGGGAGAGATTGTTTTATACTTTTTAGTAAAAAACGTATTATATTAAGATTTAAATTTTTTGTATTCATTGAAAATCACTTAATTAAGAAGACTTTAGTTGTTTTATAATATAAAAATTACATAATTTGGGTGTAATTTATACAATTTGTCTCAATTGATTACGGACAGTAAATTTTTTAATCAACAATAGTGTACATTCATAAACATCAAACATTTGCTTTGTTGCGATGCCGATGCGCAACGCTCAGCTGCAATACATCAGCAACTACGCATCGCATTTCCTTGAATCTGGTTTTGCTTTAAGTTTGCGCATTATATGATGCAAGTTTGCAATAGTGATAACTTTACATTAAAACTGATGCTGGTTTGAGGGCTTTATGAATGTTTGACCCAAGTGATTGTGCAACATCTCTACAATCTTCTCTCTTTGTGAATTTACATATATTTTTCAAACCATTCGTTGATCTTACTTTGGAAAATAGTTAACGGAATGAAAGAAGGATTTATAATGATCATTCCGGTTTTGTTCAGGTCCTCAATCTCTGACCCCCATATCCCCATTTACGCCACTTCATACGTTCTTCAAAGCCACTTGGGCCCTCTTATTTTTGTTCTAACAATAAACGATATTTACAGTCAATATAACTACTGGCTCATATCGTAGTTATGTAGTTGATATTCAAATCATTAAGGTCAATTCAATTTATTCCAAACTTGGTGCGAAAAGAATTTCTTAGAACTCAACATTACTTTCAATCTATAACCTTCTCCCGTAAACGGTATTACTTTCGCAACGTGGCTATTCCCATAATTTAATCCATTCGAGACCTTGGAATTATTTGTGACAGTGAGCTTAACCTTCGCTCCCATTTTGGTCAAATAATTAAAAAGGCCAATACCTCTGCCGGCTGTATTAATAATTTCCCACAGATATTTTGTCAACTACTACTGATTACTTCGCTCCTATTCTGTGTCTCAGTAAGGATTTTAAAGTTGTTTTCCCATCCAGATAGGACTGGCAAAACGACATCGTGACGAAAGACTTCGACACAACTATTTTTACTGATGGTTCAAAGATGGAGTGTGGGGTTGGTTCAGGAATATTTTCCGAATCTCTAAATATCTCTAGATCTTTTCGGCTACCCAAATTTGCTAGTGTTTTTAAAGCTGAATTACTGGCAATTGGGGAAGCATGTAATGTAAGGTACTCAAACAAGACCCCAACCAATACCGAAATACCACTATCCTGACAGCTGTTAAAGCCATTAGCTCCGCTGCATCGTCTTCCAAATTGGTGCAGCAATGCCGTGATGACCTCGCCAGCCTAAATGTGAATCTCAAGGAGAGGGAAACGAGCGGGCTGACGAACTGGGCAGGCAAGGTTCAGCCCTTCATGACTCACTTGCGGAAACAGTTAACATTCCACTTGGAGTCATGAAGGGCAATACATTCTCTATTTTTCTTACCGAATCCAATCGTAGGTGGGTCAATTTGTCAAATTCCATCATTTATAGGAAGACTAGTATATTTACCCGAACAGTTGGCTTCGCTAACTGTCACACGATGTATGTGCAAGACAATGTATTTGCAAGACAATGTATTTGCAACACAATGTATTTGCAACACAATATATTTGCAACACAATGTATTTGCAACACAATGTTTGTTATAACGCGTTGTATTTGCAACACAATGTATTTTGCAACACAATGTTCCAACACAATGTTGCAATACAATGTATGTTGCAACAGAAAGTATTTTGCAACACAATGTATTTTGCAACATAATGTATTTTGGAACACAATATATTTTGCAACACAATGTATTTTGGAACACAATATATTTTGCAACACAATGTATTTGCAACACAATGTATGTATTTGCAACCAATGTATTTGTAGCACAATGTATTTGCAACACAATGTACCTATTTGCAACTCAATGTATTTTGCAACACAATGTACTTGCAACACAATGTATCTCTGTAACTCTTTGTTCAGTATTGACCTACTTTTCTACCTCAAGCCTGATAATTCACCTTAATTTTAGGAAATTAACCTTGAAAATCTGACCATTGTTACTCCATCTAGGCTACCTTTTATTCCAGTAACTCACTTAGTTTCACCTTAGTTGATAAAAATCGATTGCGGGTCACCTGCCCCGCTCACGCAACTCCGTTGCTCCGCTTAGGGTATGTTCAGTCGCCAGGCAGGCGCCCAAGTCAACAGTTTTGTCGGAGAAAGGTACCTTTGGGTGAACCGTATGAATTGTTTTGCTAACTTAATATAGGTTCACTGTTTAGCCGGATAGGTACATACTTAATTAAAATTTAAAAAACTTGACCTTGAAAATCTGACCATTATAACTGAAGTTATACTTGCCACGTCAATCACTTGACTTCACTTTGCATGATTCTAAATTATTGCTTAGTCGATTTGATGGTTAGGTAGGTAGATAGTAGATACCTAACAAATATAATTATACCTAGGTACCTACTTTAACACACTGTCGTTTAAGAATCCCTATAAGATTAGAAGATAATTATGAATTTATATTATTGCAAATAAACAATTCAAATATGTATATCACAAACTTTTGTATGTAACTATGTATATGCCTTAACTGACATTATACCTACCTAGATACCTCTCTTAATTTTAAGACCTTAATCTTAAAAATCCTATCATTTGAAAAGAAACCAAATCAACCCTTTTCTATTAATTTACATACCTACATTATGTGCTTACATAGACACATACATATAGATGTAGGTATGTACATAATATGTATTTTAATATCCATGGCAGCGAAATCGATTTTTTTAAATCAACATCGAAATCATTCACCTTTTTTAAATACCTATATTTTCATATGATTTCAATTATTATTTTATATTATTATAACTCAAAATAAGTTAGCCTACCATTTAACCTTTATTTTAAGATTAATTTAAGACCTTAATCTTACAGATCCGATAAGTAGAACAAAAGATATAAGCCAACTAAAAAATATACTCTACCCACATCATAAATTTCCTTAAAAGGGTCCAGTACACGTGCATGAACATTTTAAGGCATCAACCTTAACGATCCGATCATAAGAACAAAAGTTATCAGCCAACCAAACCAACCATGAGGGGACTTTTAGTATTGTTGTGCATGAAAAAAAATACCTACAACCAACGTGCTGCCTGCATAATATAAAATAATAAATATACCTACATATATAGGAAATTATGATTTTTTGTTGCACACACTCCACCATCTTTAGAATAGCCATCTCCTTCCCACCAGTATATTGATATAGGAAAGTTTTTTTTATTTGTTTTATCGTATTCCTCTTTGTTTTTACGTTTGCCTCGATGAAATTTTTTCCCGAAAATATTATTTCATGTTTTTAGTATGAAATTTTGAAAGGTTTTGAAAATTTTTTTGTTGCTCTAACTCGACTGTCATTGTGGCTTTAATTTAAAGTTTGAATTTTAAAAATCGGACAATTGGTTGTGAAGATATAAGCATTTGAATGAATGGAAAAGGGGTGTTTTTGAAATTTAACAAAAATTGGACAATTCTCCACTGAGACACGATGGTTGGCAATGAATAAAAACCCCATTTTTTTGGTGTTTTGCGAGATTTTTCAAACTATTTCTTTTTAAACTATTGTGAAGGTCGTGTGGGGTGTACAATTATGAATGATGTATCAAATTATTTGTGTATTTTCGTAGATGCGATTAAAAGAAAAACTAATCGTATGGGTGCAATAACTAATGAGTTATGAGGTGATTAATAAAACAACAGAAAACATGTCAAAATGTGTGTTAAAAAAATTTTGAAAAATCTAAAATTTTTATAATAAATGTTACTCAATTATATGTATGAGGTGTATGATTTTGAGATTTTTTAAAGAAGCGGTTATTTTTTAAAAATTAAAAAAGTAGTAAAAATTGTGTTGAAAAAATGTAAATTTTTGAAAGATAAAAAATGATGTTAAAAAAAAAAAAAATCAAAATTTTGTAAAACATGGATAATTTTTTTTTAAAAAACCTTTCCAATGGTATTTTATTTATTAAAATCGGACTACCCCCTGATTTATTGGAATTATGTAATTTGTGAAGTTTGAAGTATAAAAAATTTTATAACTCGCTTTGTAGATTTTATAGAATTTATTTTTAAATTAATAGAGTTCTGGAAATTTAATAATGCATTTAATAAAAAATAAATGAAAATTGTAGAACTTACCGTTTGAAAGTTAGTTTTTGAACCTTTGACCAATTTTACCTTATTTTACCCTATTTATAATGGGAATTTTAAAAAATCCTCTCTTAGTGCTCACTTACATAAAATTTGTAATATAAAAAAAATAATAAAATATTTTAAAAACTTATAGTATAAGCTGTGCGTTGATAGCCTAAAAATGAATGAAAGTGATGCAGTAAGCGATTCTTTCTTTTATATAGTTAACTAGTATTGACAATATACCCTATGCTACGCTATAGGTATAAATTTATATTGTTATCCTTTTTTTTTTATATAATTTTTATTTTATTAAGATAAAAAATTATAATAATATTAATCTTTAAAATAAAAATTATTATTATTCTATTTTTTATAATAATATTTTAATTTTATTATATTATATTTATATATTATATAAACTATCGTGTAGAATTATTAGACAATATATAGCTTATTAAGATTAATTTTAAGCTTATTAAGATAAGATTTAAATAATAAAATTATTATTGTACCTACTTTTTTTTTGTTGTTTTGTTTTAAAAAAATGATTTTAATTTTTTTTTTTTTTGCTTTTATAAGAAAAAAAAATATAAATATAATTATATTTATTATTATAAATTTTATAATAATATTATATATATATATATATATATTTATATATATATATATATATAATATATATATATGTATATATATATATATATATATATATATATATATATATATATATATTTAAATATTTAATTATATTTTATATTAATAATAAATATATACATATTGTATATACATATGTACATACATATTTAATTATTAAATTATATAAAATAATAATAATGTCTTTCTCTATATAATATAATCTCTCTATATATTCTCTTTATATCTCTCTGCATTTCTTTGTCTATCTCTGTATTTCTTTGTATCTTTTTGTATCTCTCTCTATTTCTCCCTGTATCTCTGTGTATCTTTTTGTAAATCTCTCTGTTTCTCTATGTATCTCTCTGTCGCTCTCTGTATCACTCTATCTCTCTCTGTATTTCTCTGTCTCTCTCTCTGTATCTCTCTATATTTTTCTGTCTCTCCTGTATATCTTTGTATTTCTCTATATTTGACTGTGTCTCTCTATACTTGTCTGTCTCTTTCTTTATAACTCTGTCTGCCTCTGTTTTTCTCCGTGTGCCTCTCTGTATTTCTCTATATCTCTCTGTATCTTTTTGTCTTTCTCTGTATCTCTTTGTCTTAATCTGTATCTCTCTGTTTTCTCTCTATATTTGTGTCTGTATCTTTCTGTATCTCTCTGTCTACCACTGTATCTCTTTGTATCTCTCTGTTTTCTCTCTATATTTGTGTTTGTATCTTTCTGTATCTCTCATTCTACCATTGTATCTCTTTGTCTCTCTCTATATTTTTCTGTCTCTCTATGTATCTCTTTGTATTTCTTTATATCTCTCTGTCTCTCTCTGTATATCTTTGTTTCTCTCTGTTTTTCTCTGTTTACTTCCATTTCTCTCTTTCTCTCTTTCTCTCTTTTTTATCTCTTTGTATCTCTTTTTTTATTTCATTTTATATCTCTGTATTTCTCTGTCTCTCTCTCTCTCTCTCTGTATCTCTTTGTCTCTCTCTATATCTTTCTGCCTCTGTCTCTATCTCTCTTTCTTTATCTCTCTGTGTCTCTTTGTATCTCACTGTTTCTCTCTATATCTTTTTCTTTCTCTGTATTTCTCTGTATCCCTCTGTCTCTCGCTGTATCTCTCTCTCTTTTGCTCTCTATGTCTTTCTGTCTGTCTCTTTTTATTTTTGTCCCATTTTATCTTACAAACATTAATAAGCCAGCCATTTAATTGATAAATAATATTTTTACAGAGTTTTTTTTTTAATAATAATTACTAACAATTTATTTGAAAATTTTTGTTAATTGAATTATAATTGGTATTTTATTATCTTTCATTTGACATTTTATCCATAAAAATCGATTAAGAATTGCTAAAGTTATAAGCCATTTTTGGGCACATTATTTATGATTCTACCAAGTAATGAATTTGAATGACCAAATGTCTTGATTTTTGTTAAAATTTGTTTTTAGTGGGTGTATAAAAAACGTTTATTATCAAAATAATTGGTCATTTCTTAAAAATAAATAAATTTATATTTTGAAAATCGGTTAGGAAATGGGTGTTTAATTAACAATTTAATCGAAAACTTGCATTTTTATCTTATCAAGCCTGTAGACCATTGAATTTGGCTAAAAACCTATAACATTTTTTGTTAAGCATATTTGTGAAAGTTGTACCTATCTAGAGACATCTCAACATCCAAGATCGATTAAGTATTTCTTTTTCGATTTTGTGCAGGTGAATGATAATTTTGAAAATTTTTCTTACATTTACCTTTAAAATTTAAATATTTACCTTTGAATAGTAGAATTTGAAATGATTTTGTGAAACTTGTGAACATCGTAAAGCTATGTATATTTTATTTTTTGAAAATATTTATTGACTTTTCAGTAATTTATTTTGAGAATTTGAAGATATTTTGGGGGTGTGGTCAAAATGTTAATTATTGAAAACTTGAAAAATATGCCCACAATATACCTAGTAGTTTTTTTATTCTCTCTGTCCTAAGTTTTCTTATTAATAATAATTTCTTTCCATTTATTTAAAAATTATTATATTTTATTGAATTATAATTGATATTCTATTTTATTTTATTTTATTTTATTTTATTTTATTTTATTTTATTTGACTCCTTATTTATAAAAATCGATTGAGAATTGCTAAAGTTTTATGCCATTTTCGGGCAACTTATTCATGATTCTTTCAAATAACGAATTTGAATGACCAACAAATGTCTTCATTTTTGTTAAATTTTGAGTTGTTAAATATTCGTAAAATCATACCGCAGCTTGTGATCGATGCAAAAAAACAAAAGTTTATATACCAAAATTATTGCTCATTTTTCAAAAAAAAAAAAAAATAAATAAAATTAAATTTTGCAATTCGGTTGGAAAATCGGCGGGTAATTGAGAACTTATTCGAAAACTTGCATTTTTATCTAACCAAGCCTGTAAACCATTAAAGTTGGCTAAAAACCTATAATATTTTTTAATAGGAATATTTATGAGAGTTAAACCTATTTATAGACATCTTAATAAATATCTAAGATCGATTAAGTATTTATCGACTTATAGGATTTTATGCAGATGACTCGTTAATTTTGAAATTTTTTTACATACATATTTTAAATGACTTTATGAAACTTATGAACATCGTACAGCTATGTTTTGTATGTGAAAATATTTATTGACATTAAAGTAAATAATAATGAGAATTTGAAGATATTTTGGGGGCGTGGTCAAAATGCTAACGATCAAAAACTTATAAAATACACTCAAAGCATAAAAGTTTTTTCTTCTCCCATGTGCCAATTTTCTTAATTAATAATAATTTCCTGCCATTTATTTGATAATTTTTTAATTGAATAAAAAATGATATTTTATTATCTTTCATATAACACCTCATTTATAAAAATCGAATAAGAATTGCCAAAGTTATAAGTCATTTTTGGGCACCTTATTCAAGATTTATCAAAATAACGAATTTGAATGACCAAATGTCTTGATTTTTGTTAAATTTTGCTTTGTTAAATATTCAAAAAATCGTATCGCAGCTTGTAGTGGGTGTATAAAAAACATATATATATCAAAATAATTTGGCATTTCTCAAGAAAATAAATAAAATTATATTTTAAAAATCGTTTGGAATATGTGTGTGTAATTGACAATTTAATCGAAAACTTACATTTTTATCTAATCAAGCCAATAAACCATTGAAGATGGCTATAATTTTGTAATATTTTATAATATATTTATTTGTGAGAAATGTACCTAACTATAGACACCTTAATCTTGAAAATCCATACAGTATTTCTCGACTTATAGTTGATTTTGTGCAGGTGAATTGTAAATTTTGAATTTTTTGTATGTTTTCCTTTGAAATTTAAAAAATCACCTTTGGATAGAATTTGATTTGACTTTATGAAACTTGTGAACATCATATAGCTATGTTTTGTATGTGATAATATTTATTGACTTTTTAGTAAATAATTTTGAGAATTTGAAGATATTTTGGGGGCGTGGTCAAAATGTAAACGATCAAAAACTTGTAAAATGTACTCAAAATATAGTTGTTTTTTCTTCTCTCTGTGCTAATTTTACGCATTAATAATAATTTCCTGCCATTTATTTTGTAATTTTTTAAATGAATTAAAATTGGTATTTTATTATCTTTCATATGACACCTCATTTATAAAAATCGAATAAGAATTACCGAAGTTATAAGCAATTTTCAGGCACCTTATTCATCACACTTTCAAATAACGAATTTGAATGACCGTCTTGATTTTTGTTAAATTTTGCTTTGTTAAATATTCAAAAAATCATATTGCAGCTTGTGGTGGGTGTATTAAAAAGCATTTATATACCAAAATAAGTGGGTATTTCTTAAAAAAATAAATAAAATTATATTTTGAAAATCGGTTGGAATATGGCTGTGTAATTGACAATTTAATCGAAAACTTACATTTTTATCTAATCAAGCCAATAAACCATTGAAGATGGCTATAATTTTGTAATATTTTATAATATACTAGTATATTTACCCGAACAGTTGGCTTCGCTAACTGTCACACGATGTATGTGCAAGACAATGTATTTGCAAGACAATGTATTTGCAACACAATGTATTTGCAACACAATATATTTGCAACACAATGTATTTGCAACACAATGTTTGTTATAACGCGTTGTATTTGCAACACAATGTATTTTGCAACACAATGTTCCAACACAATGTTGCAATACAATGTATGTTGCAACAGAAAGTATTTTGCAACACAATGTATTTTGCAACATAATGTATTTTGGAACACAATATATTTTGCAACACAATGTATTTTGGAACACAATATATTTTGCAACACAATGTATTTGCAACACAATGTATGTATTTGCAACCAATGTATTTGTAGCACAATGTATTTGCAACACAATGTACCTATTTGCAACTCAATGTATTTTGCAACACAATGTACTTGCAACACAATGTATCTCTGTAACTCTTTGTTCAGTATTGACCTACTTTTCTACCTCAAGCCTGATAATTCACCTTAATTTTAGGAAATTAACCTTGAAAATCTGACCATTGTTACTCCATCTAGGCTACCTTTTATTCCAGTAACTCACTTAGTTTCACCTTAGTTGATAAAAATCGATTGCGGGTCACCTGCCCCGCTCACGCAACTCCGTTGCTCCGCTTAGGGTATGTTCAGTCGCCAGGCAGGCGCCCAAGTCAACAGTTTTGTCGGAGAAAGGTACCTTTGGGTGAACCGTATGAATTGTTTTGCTAACTTAATATAGGTTCACTGTTTAGCCGGATAGGTACATACTTAATTAAAATTTAAAAAACTTGACCTTGAAAATCTGACCATTATAACTGAAGTTATACTTGCCACGTCAATCACTTGACTTCACTTTGCATGATTCTAAATTATTGCTTAGTCGATTTGATGGTTAGGTAGGTAGATAGTAGATACCTAACAAATATAATTATACCTAGGTACCTACTTTAACACACTGTCGTTTAAGAATCCCTATAAGATTAGAAGATAATTATGAATTTATATTATTGCAAATAAACAATTCAAATATGTATATCACAAACTTTTGTATGTAACTATGTATATGCCTTAACTGACATTATACCTACCTAGATACCTCTCTTAATTTTAAGACCTTAATCTTAAAAATCCTATCATTTGAAAAGAAACCAAATCAACCCTTTTCTATTAATTTACATACCTACATTATGTGCTTACATAGACACATACATATAGATGTAGGTATGTACATAATATGTATTTTAATATCCATGGCAGCGAAATCGATTTTTTTAAATCAACATCGAAATCATTCACCTTTTTTAAATACCTATATTTTCATATGATTTCAATTATTATTTTATATTATTATAACTCAAAATAAGTTAGCCTACCATTTAACCTTTATTTTAAGATTAATTTAAGACCTTAATCTTACAGATCCGATAAGTAGAACAAAAGATATAAGCCAACTAAAAAATATACTCTACCCACATCATAAATTTCCTTAAAAGGGTCCAGTACACGTGCATGAACATTTTAAGGCATCAACCTTAACGATCCGATCATAAGAACAAAAGTTATCAGCCAACCAAACCAACCATGAGGGGACTTTTAGTATTGTTGTGCATGAAAAAAAATACCTACAACCAACGTGCTGCCTGCATAATATAAAATAATAAATATACCTACATATATAGGAAATTATGATTTTTTGTTGCACACACTCCACCATCTTTAGAATAGCCATCTCCTTCCCACCAGTATATTGATATAGGAAAGTTTTTTTTATTTGTTTTATCGTATTCCTCTTTGTTTTTACGTTTGCCTCGATGAAATTTTTTCCCGAAAATATTATTTCATGTTTTTAGTATGAAATTTTGAAAGGTTTTGAAAATTTTTTTGTTGCTCTAACTCGACTGTCATTGTGGCTTTAATTTAAAGTTTGAATTTTAAAAATCGGACAATTGGTTGTGAAGATATAAGCATTTGAATGAATGGAAAAGGGGTGTTTTTGAAATTTAACAAAAATTGGACAATTCTCCACTGAGACACGATGGTTGGCAATGAATAAAAACCCCATTTTTTTGGTGTTTTGCGAGATTTTTCAAACTATTTCTTTTTAAACTATTGTGAAGGTCGTGTGGGGTGTACAATTATGAATGATGTATCAAATTATTTGTGTATTTTCGTAGATGCGATTAAAAGAAAAACTAATCGTATGGGTGCAATAACTAATGAGTTATGAGGTGATTAATAAAACAACAGAAAACATGTCAAAATGTGTGTTAAAAAAATTTTGAAAAATCTAAAATTTTTATAATAAATGTTACTCAATTATATGTATGAGGTGTATGATTTTGAGATTTTTTAAAGAAGCGGTTATTTTTTAAAAATTAAAAAAGTAGTAAAAATTGTGTTGAAAAAATGTAAATTTTTGAAAGATAAAAAATGATGTTAAAAAAAAAAAAAATCAAAATTTTGTAAAACATGGATAATTTTTTTTTAAAAAACCTTTCCAATGGTATTTTATTTATTAAAATCGGACTACCCCCTGATTTATTGGAATTATGTAATTTGTGAAGTTTGAAGTATAAAAAATTTTATAACTCGCTTTGTAGATTTTATAGAATTTATTTTTAAATTAATAGAGTTCTGGAAATTTAATAATGCATTTAATAAAAAATAAATGAAAATTGTAGAACTTACCGTTTGAAAGTTAGTTTTTGAACCTTTGACCAATTTTACCTTATTTTACCCTATTTATAATGGGAATTTTAAAAAATCCTCTCTTAGTGCTCACTTACATAAAATTTGTAATATAAAAAAAATAATAAAATATTTTAAAAACTTATAGTATAAGCTGTGCGTTGATAGCCTAAAAATGAATGAAAGTGATGCAGTAAGCGATTCTTTCTTTTATATAGTTAATTTGGCCCACCTATAGTAAATCTCGGACAAACGACTCAATTTGCAGACCCAGGCGAGACATAGACAGGTCGTTGCAACATGAACAGGATACTGGCCAATCGGAGAGCATGCAGCGAAGCTAGATATACCCCACAATTATCACTGTCGTAGTGCCGGGGACCAGCAGGAAAAGGAAACAGTCATTCATTTCCTCTGTAAATGCTCCGCTTTGGCCAGAAAAAGAGCTCAGTCACTTGGTAAAGCTTTTTTCGTGACCTTAACGAATTTTCTGAGATGAGGATCAAAGATTTGATCTCCTTCCTTAACGAAACGCACTAGCTCTAGGATAAACCTCAGTAGCCACTGTACATCTTTCCAAGGACTAGATGATCGTTCTAAGAGTACAAACCTTGTAAGTCTCTGAGCCAACCGACAATCTGATCAATGTGGCATGTTGCTGCGAGACTCAAACAATCCATACCTTTTCCATCCATAGGTCCTATGAGTTATGGTATCAAAACGACGCACTCTAGCTCTAATTGGCTCAATAAGCTAGGTGGCTCGTGACCGCCATTTCAACCTACCTACCTACCTCTGCCGGCTTCTGCGGCCTTCCGTGGACCGATAACATCAGCCCCATATGTACTTTATTTCTTGTCTCAATAAGTTAAAAATCGTTCGCAAAATTTGTAGCGGATCGAAAAGAAATCGGTTTAATTGAAAATGAAACGTTTGAAAAAAAAAACACTTTCTCAATCCCCCCTCAATAAAGGTATTCGTCGCAAAAAACAAATGGTACCAGTAATTTGTATGTGATCAAATTTTAAATTTATTCAGAAGACTTAAGGGGTTATTGCGCTGTACTGTGCGAAGAAACTGAGAATTTTACAACTAACGGAATTTTAAGTTTTTGTTGGAGCTTAATGGCGTCGGTTATGTACAAAAATACCATGAGGACCATATTTGTAGCTTCTTTTGTTTTCTACAAGTCGCAAAATAACTTAAAATACATATACCAGAATGATGTTCAAGGCAAAACACTGAAAAAGTGATGGTTTTCTGTGATTTTATTATGATACTGAACACGAGGAGGGGGCGTGGTTGTGAAAATTTGTTTTTTTCATCTACCAACCTTATTAAGTAACATTTTAAAAATTTATAATTAAATACATGACCTTTAATAGTTTTATCGATTGGACCAATTTTATAATTTAAACAAGAAAGTCAAAATCTATTGTTTATGTTCAAAATGACGGTTTTAAGAAAAAAGTAGTTATGGTAATTTTCAATTTTCTAAAAAACTAAATGACTTAAGACTATCTGGTTTTTAGCACTCGACTAAAAGTTAATAAGAGTATCGAAAATAATAAAGCAAATTAGTACTTAATAACGTAAAATTTTGCAAAAAAAATCATAATAACCTTTTTTTTTTATTTTTTTTTTTTTTCAAAATTTTGAGTTTGAAAATAATTTTTTCAAAAACTTAATTTGACAACAGAATTGAAGAATGGGTTCTTGGCTTTAAAAAAAGGTATAGCATGATATTGTAAGTGTTGCCGTTGTTTTTTAATATTTTTTTTACAATCTTATGTATTTTTTTTTTTTTTTTATTTGCCCCTCCCACCTAAAGGGGGGGAATTTCGAAGTGGCTCAATATCTTAAAATCATATTCATATAATGTATCAACAATGAAAAAAATTTGATGCTTTTATCACAAAGTGCACAATTATCTTTTATATGGAAGCTATGCCGCTCCACTACATAGCACCTTGCGTATGGCCAAACCACAACCACGCTTCGGACGCTCGGCCTTTTGACAGGCTTTTCACCGAGTTTACGATATTTTACGATATCATGTGTCATAAAGCGCGACCTTAGGAATTTGCAAAACGTAATGTAGCTTCAAACCTCGGGCGTTGAGATATGAGAGAATAAAAGTTCTGTTTCCTTAAAATAACACTGCGCAGACTCTTCGCAGATAATAGGGAACCAAAAATGTCCGTTTTTATGGTTTCAATTAGGTACTAACAACAATTGAAATAAATAGCTTTGCCAATGAAAGTATTTACTAATGTCGAAGTTTTCTTTTTGATTTCAATGAAATATGAAACAACCGTATTACGACATTGACACAATGCTAGTTTACCAAAACCTTTCTTCAAGCAGATTGGACTTTGACAAGTAATTCGAAGAATGACTTTATATTTGCAATCGGGATGTGAAAAATAATTAATTATTATTATTACTATTTGTATTTTATTTTCCCAGATCAAATCTAGTGCCTATACAATTTGTAACTCTCGCATCGATTAAATTGGTCAAGAAACGTTGAAAAATGGAACAAAACTCATACGAGATGTTTCAATTTTCGAAGCTGAACATGTTGGTCTTTTCTCTCTATTCAACAAATGTAAATTTTAATCTTACATCCTTTTTTTTGCAGTACTCGCATGAAGATGAATGTAAATCTACCATTATATGGTTTTCACAAAATTTCGGATTTCGGCAAAAAGATCACGAAATCCGTTCACACCACACATAAACTAGATTTTGTTTGACATTTCGAACAAATTTCATTATTGAAGAAAACTGTCGAAAAATGTATGCATTGTAGTTAGGTAAAAGTCCCAAAACAATTACCTAAACACATTTAATTTTTTTTTCTTTTTTTTCCTATTGAAAAATTCACAAAAAGGAATAAAATGCCTCTGCCTGTGAACACTTCACTCAAAACTGTAATACGAAGAGATAAAACAACGATCCCAGTGACAACGTTGTTATATACCTATCTCTTTTTTCCATTTGTTTGTTTTATTTGTATCTACTCGTATCTGTTTGTTTATACTACTGGCGCCATTTTGCAAATTAAAACAGTCATCTACCCGTAAAAGTCGGATCTTGTGTTGTTTTTCCTAACACACAAAATAAGACAAGTGAGAAGTCGGCATTACAGGTACAAAAACCAGAGAAAATTCACTCTCCGGAACCAGACAAAAATTGACTAAATCAAACAAGTCCAACCAAACAGGGGTACTTCCAAAACAGCTGTTGAACAGCAAAACATTTTTTTTTAATTTTAGAGTGAAATAAATAAAACACAAACAGAGGCTCAACTTTCCAAAACGGGAACCTGAATTTTAATACGCGAATACTTTTATTCGGTAGAGAATGTATTTAAACTACTAAAAATATCAATTTTAAAGTGAGGAAACACTTCTTTATATTTTTAATTTAATTTTAAAGTTTCATATTTTCACATCAAATTACACAGAAAGAGCATTGTTTGTTTACTCATTTTGACTGTCTGTTTGATTCAGTGATGCCATATGTCTTTTTTTGGGATTTTTATGAGGAAATTATTAAATTCCTTTGATAAATGCGGGAAATTTGCTGTTGATTTAAAGTATTTTCTTTTTTACTTTACTTTACCTTACTACCAAAATGATAAAAAGAAACTTTGCATAGACCAAACCTCGCACCTACCCCAAATCCTATAGTGTGCCCAAGCAGGGGGGTTGCAGGGGGGCAGCATGCCCCCCCATACATACCTCAGTGTTTATTTAAATCGTTTTTAACACACGATATATTTGATTTTACACTAAAAAAAAACATTTTATCAAAAAAGTGAGGTTAAAAACGAAAACTTCAAACATTTTTAATTCAATTTTCCGGGGTTTCCTCACTTTAATATTTGAAATTTATTCTATTGATATCACCCCCAACCTGTAAAAAAAAAATCAAGTCTCAACGCGGGTTCCCGTTTTGGAAAGTCGCCCCCAAACAGATTTCACTTTAAATATGATTTATTTGTTGTTTTTATTCTATCAAATTTATTAAATCTTATCTACATGGATGTGTGTATCTTTTAGAATAATAAAATCATGCAAATTTATTTCCAAGAATCCATTGAATCTGGATGTTGAGCCACAATTTAACAAGCCACACGTACATAGGGATAATAATTTTTAATACAGCAGTTGTTGGATGTAACACTTATTTGAGTCACTCACACAAAAATATATGAATAGTTTTCTTTAAATAAGATATTTAAGTATTTTTATTTTAATAGAAACTTTCACATCCGAAAGAAATTAAATTACAAAAAAAAAAAAATGATTGTTGTGAGCTGAGCTGTCAAAGCGCCAACAAAATAGAAAATAGATCTATTCGGGCGTCGCGCTCCGGCTTACGATACTTACGATCTAAAGCGAACACGAAGCGTGAGGTAACATTTCAGATTGCTTCATAAGAGTCCATTGTTTCTATTCAATATGTCAAAGTCAGAGCGACCTGACGCGTGGTTGTGGTTTGGCTATAATGTACAACTGCTTCTATCCAAGTTCCCTACCTGGTAACAATAGGCTGTGGTGGAAGAGATGTTAAGGTATAATTTTCTCTAAAAAGTTCCACGCGAGATGGTGCCTTTAAAAATATTATTTTTTTTCGTTTGAAAGCAATAATGGAACGCAATGAATTTGTTTTTATTTTCACCCAGTTCAATGATTCTAATTTTAATAGTGCGTTTGCATTTCTTTGAAACCGATATTTTTCAATTTTATGGTAATTTTTTAAAAAATATGAAGGAAAATATGCATTTATTATAAATATATGCAAAAATATGTAAAATATGCATTTATAGTCAAAAATATGCAAAAATATGCACTAACGATTGAATGCCATTTTAAAGAAAAATTAATGATTCGTAAAGATAATTTGTTCTCTTGCTTCTAAAGTTTGTCAAAAAAAATATGCATTTCCATCAGAACTGTGTTTTAGTGTGACCAATAAGTGGTTGATTCCGTTGTTTTCACTATTATTCAGACGTACTGAATCCACTATATTTTCAGAGCCTTCTGACAGATTCTGGCAAACTTCTTTAACTTGTTTCAGAGGATCCACTGACTCTTGACTGGGCAAGTGAACAATGATATTTTTTTCGTTGGCTTTCTGCATAAGGCGTTCGATTTGTAGCTCAAGATTTTCAAATCGTTCTTCTATTTTAGCAACTTTTTGTTCCAATGCTAATTGTCTCTCGCTAAAAATCGCCATTTTGTTAGATAGCTCATCTAAGTCCAACTTTTTGGCCAAGTGTTGTAAATGAACTCTTAGCTTCTCATCCAGAAGAAGACTTAAATCATCTATCGACATATTACTTACTGCCATTTCCGTACTTTGAAGTCGTTTGTTCTGAGGGGCAGTGTCTGGAGAAATTAAATTCAGAAGAAATTAATTCAGCAATATTTCGCTTGTTCATTAAGCTTATAGCAATCTGAAGATGTAGTGCCCTTTGCGATCTTTTATATGAGATTTTATATCAATCTTAAGCTCTAACTGACTTACTTCTTTTCGGAATCAGCCGCAACTATATTAAATTTCTGTTTTTAGCACAACTTTGGACTTTTAGGCACTTTTTTTAAATTAAAAACTGACAAAAAGCAGGAGCTTATTTTCAGTTCGACTGTCGATTTCAGCTGTCAACTGTCATTTTTCCCAATATAACTGGTGGTCCTATAAGAAGTTCAATGCGCCTCATGTACATTCTCATTTGTTTTGATGAATTTTCGTCTTTCACCTCTACGAGACGTTTTATTTGGTAAAAAATTCTAAAAAATTATTGAAAACTTATATTTTTGTGAATTTTGCCGGCCAGTCGATTAAGAATTTGTATTCGACAAGAAATAGCGTTTAAGCTGTCGTTCAATGCAAGTTAAACGACAGTCATAATGAGGATGAGTGACATTTTTCTTACAAAAATTTACATTCCACTCAAAGTAAGGCGTTACGCCAACTAAAAAGACTCCATAACGCCATTCATGATACAATTTTCTTAAAATGAGATTTGTCGTTCAAGAAAAACGCCTATTATAATAAGGGTGAATGTTAAAAACTGCTGAGTGCCAAGTTTAATAAAAATTGACGGATTCGTTTTCGAATTATTAAATTCTCAAAAAAAATTTTGAAACTTTTTTAAAAAACCAAAACATTTTTTTGGAAAATTTTGGTATACAAAACTTTTTCAAACATTCTCCATAAAAAAATTGATCAATTTTGAAAAAATGGAAAACCAAAAAAATGATTCTATGAGAGGTTACATTTTTCGGAATTTTTTTTTTATAAAATGGTTGCCTTTTGTAAAAAAAAATTACTTAATTTTTTTTTTTAAGTTGTAGGAAAAATAAGATTTTCATTTTTTGGTAAGAAAAAAATTTGTACGGCAGGTAACTTTATTTTTGGTCTTTAAAAATGAAAAACAACGTGTGGGGGAATGCCCGAAAACGCTAGGTACCAACTTTGAAGAAAATCGACCGACCCGTTTAGGCTACAGCTGAAAGGACAGACAGAAAGACGGACAGAATTGCGAGACCCACTTTTTTCGACTTCGAAATTAAAAAAAAAAAAAAAAAATCAGCTATGGACAGGGTGACCAAAAAACTGGGTCAAAGTAGGGGTTTTTCGAAACAAAAAAAAATAGCCTTTATTTGAAAACCGTAATGATGTGGTACGGACAAATTACTAAATTCTGAGTGGTCATGACCTGGCATGTCACCAGTTTCAGTGTGGACCATCATTTATGGGACACCCTGTATATCGCAATAAAGAAAGGAACGAATTTAAATCTGAAAAAGAAATATAAATCTGAAAAAAAATATAAATGGCTTAGTTCCTACATTTTTTGGTAGGATTTTGTTATTTGAGATTTTGTACCCAACCCCACATTTGTTGACAACGCAAAACTATAATAGTATATACCTGGAGGTCCAAAAATTACGTACGGAGCAGAAACGTCAGGCCCAACCGCGATATTCCGTACCGCTTGTAATTGCTCATAATTGCTTTCTATTTTAGGATTAAAAAGTTCCAGTCTGAAAAAGATAAAATTAAACACAAAAAATTACAACAAAAACAAAAGCAAATTAAAGGAACTTACTTTTCTTTGGTTAAACATTTACGAAAATTTCCATCCTGCGGAAACAAATAGAGTTTCTTTTCCAAATTAAAAGAGAGCAACTCCAACGCTCTGAATTGATATTTCAATGACAAACGTGACGGTCGCAGCTTTATATCATATTTTTTGTTTTCATCTATGGTGGAACCGTCATATTTAAAACAAACTGTGTCATAATAAACACGTTCAACCATGGCAACAAATACTTTTCCTTTTCGATTTCTGTGGTTTGGTTTGATTTCATTTGGTTCTATATTAGTTTCAATCAAAATTATTTCATCTAAGGCTGACACAATATTTTCCAAAAATATATTCTTCGGAAGTTTTTTGAGCTGAAAATTTTAACATATAAACTTTTTGTAATTTCATGATTTAAAACCTGATTAAAAATTTCGTTATGAAACCCTACGTTCGTACTCCTAAATTTACATATTTGTTTTCAAAATAGCTTTGAATGGCCTTTAGTCCCCAAATGCACCACAAGTTAACTGATGAATCCAAGTGGGATTGCTTAAATTTTTGTAGTCTTATTAAGTTTACCAGGGCACGTTCATAGAACAAAATTTACTTTAAGCCTAGTTTACAGTGCATGCAACTCTGTCCAAGTTTTCAAGGGTACTTCAATTCCAGCTGTCAAGTTTTTCTATTGCCGTTTTCTTTGCTCTATTTGATCAAAACAAATTGCAAATTGGAATGAGAAACGGTAAACGTTTAATTTTATTTGTCCTAAAAAAATGAGGGGTTCCTACAAATGGAAAAAATTCTCAAACATATTTACGGAGAACTGCCACGAAGAAGAGATCATGAAAAACTATTCAACTAGTGAAATTATCTCCTTCAAAAACGCTCCACTTACATCCGTCGAAGTCGAACGGTAATTTTCTATGTATAAGAGTTTTTTTCAGAAATAAGAGACAAAATTTTGTTTTTGAAAATTTAAAATAAAAAGTATTTGCTATAACAAGGCTTATTCCATTAATTTGGAAAATAAAGTTCCTAATTCCAATCAGATTTTGAATACACTTTTTTATTTTTTTAAAGTTCAGAGTAAATATAGTTTGTTTATTTATGTTTACTTATTTAAATAATTTTTACTTTTTGTTACTGTTGAAAAAGACTGATTTATTTTTAAATTTTTAATGTTTTTTCTTTACTTCTTATTCACTTTTAGAGAGCATATTTTCATTTTTTAAGCGAATATTTTCAAATTTTAAGTGCATATTTTCTGTTTTTTAGCACATAAAAATCCGAGCCCTGGTTATGAGTATAGAACTCAACTGCGCGATGGAAATTTATTGATCTTAACGAAATCGAAAAAAAATCGCCGATCTGTTTCTATAACAAAATGCTTTAAAACATCTGCCCAATATCAGTGACATTTCATTCCAACCTCAATCAATCCAAGGTTACAGTCTACGCCCCCTGTTTGAAAAAAATGAAGTAGAAATTGTCCAGGAAATGAAACCCCAAGCTGTATACAAGTTCAAAAAACCTTCCGAAAACAATCAGCAGATAAATAAGAAACCTTCCGAAAGTACAGAGGAGATGAACAAAAAGCCTTCAAAAGATAATGAGCTATTCACAGGCCTCGCCTTATTTACATTTGACGTCACTGAATAGGTTGGTACAACGTTGAGGTTGAAGAATTCTTTCCCAATCCAATGCGCTGTCGTTATTGCCAGCTGTTGGGCCACACTAGAAAATGGTGTAAATGTAATCCTTCTTGCCAAAATTGCAATTTACCATCTCACTCCCCTGCCAATTGCACACGTTAGTATTTCCTGTGCAAATTGCAGCTGACCCGCTTCCATCATCATCAAGACAATGCTAACGATACTTGCAGGCTAATGAAAACTTAAAATTAAAACTGTCAAAAAAAGCAGCATGGCTGAGGCAAGACAAATTTATAATGAACAAAATCCCTCTGCAAACTTCTCCTCGGAAAAGAATAAAATAAATTTGAGCAAACAATCCAAAATCTTTCCAAACAATTATAAAGAGATAGCACCCCGAACTCAGACCATTGTGAAGTTGAAGGAAAATACTGGATTACGTGTTGTTCTTGTGCAAAGCGAAGAATTAAAACCACGAAATTTATCTAGCTAACACAATATCAAGATTCAATCAATTAATAACAATTTATAACGAGTTTCATTTTTGTTTAGAATCTGTAAATGATAATATAAAATGTATTAAATTTAAACTTATGTTTTTCAACAATGTTTAATAATAATTGTAAATTATGATATTAGATTATATTAGATTATAAGAACTATTTTTTTTTAACATTGTTATCGTTAGATTTTACCGAAATAAATAAATAAATAAATAAAGTAAAGGGGAGGCATCTGTTTATATCTATTAATTAATGCTACTGATAAACCCTTTACATTACCCAAGGACTTTGCACCGAAGTTCCAAAACTTCAACAAGTTTCGGGTTAAAGATAACGAAAAATTAAAACATACAGTGCTCAATATAACGAAGCAAGAACCAAATCGACGAATCTAAAAACTTCTTTCGACACTCAAAATAGGTACCGATTTAAATAAGGAAGAAAAATGTTCAATCGAAAATATTATCATTCGATTTAATGATATTTTTCATCTGGACGGTGACCCACTTACGCACAAGGACATTTTATCACACAAAATCCCTATTAAACCAGATCAGGGACATATCAACCAGAAGCAGTATCGTCTACCTCAAATAGCAAGGGATGAGATACATAATCAGGTGAAGCAAATGCTTCACGATAAAGTGATCTCACCGAGCAAATCACAGTGGAATCCTCCTCTTTTGGTCGTCTCAAAGAAACGAGGCCCCGATGGCCAAAAAAGATGGAGAGTCGTGGTAGACTTTAGAAAGCTAAACGAGGCTACGGTTAAAGACGCGTTTCCTCTGAAATGAATAGAAGACATTCTTGACCAGTTAGGAAACTGCGGCAAACTTCTCAACTCTTAAACTCGCTAGTGGTCACCACCAAGTGTTGATCGATAAGCAAGACCGCGAAAAAACTGCTTTCAGCACAGGGTTGGGGCATTATGAATTCAATCGAATTTGGTGGTTTAACAGGTGCTCCAGCGACCTTCCAAAGAATAATGAACTATATATTAACGGGTCTTCAAAGAATAGACTGTTTTGTCTACTTGAATGACATTGTTATTTAAAGTACAAACTTAAATTCACATTTTGATAAGTTGGTACGCATTTTTTCAAAGTTAAGGATTATAAACTTATACTTAACTCAGAGAAATGCAATTTTGTATGTAAAGAGGTCGTCTATTTGGGTCATATTTGCTCTGAAACCGGTGCAATACCAAACCCTTTGAAGACTATCTGCGTAACAAATTTCCCTGTTCCAAAAAACATAAAAGAAGTTCAATCCTTTTTAGGATTCGCGAGCTTTTACTGAAAATTTATCGCCAACTTTGCCAAATTATAGCTGCCCCAATTAACTGTCTGTTAAGAAAAGACGAGGAATTCAAATGGACTAAGATAAACCAAAACTCTTTTGAACAACTGAAACGAGCCATTACGTCACCCCCAGTTTTGATTAACCTGGACTTTTCAAAACCATTCATATTGACGACAAATGCAAGTAACGAGGCTTTGGGTGCCGTGCTGTCGCAAGGTGAAGTTGGAAACGACAAGCCTATAGCATACGCAAGTCGTTCATTGAACTCTAGTGAAAAGAAATATTCCACAATAGAGAAAGAACTTCTAGCCATCGTATGGGCTACAAACAATTTTCGGACGTATCTGTTAGGGCGCTCTTTTACGGTATACACTGATCATCATTCAAAGGAGTCTACCATGTGAAGGATCCTACCGCCCGTTTAAAAAGATTTCACCATAAGCTCTCGGAGTACGATTATAAAATCGAATACAAACCCGGGAAGGTGAACACAAACGCGGATTCGCTGAGCCGTATACCCCAAGAAAGTGTGGAAGAGCAACGCCTGGCGGTAACACGAGCGCAAGCACGTAAAAACGTCACCGATACTCATGTTGTACCGTCAGCAACTTCGACTGGTCTGCGTTATTTGCCCACTGCAAATGACATAGCGGGGACTACAAAATCAGCCCCAGGCAATAAAACATCCGAAGCTATCGAGTTCTTAACCGATCGAGAAGAAATCAAAACAATATTGAAAGATTTCCACAATTCGGCACTCGGAGGGCATCAAGGTAGAAAAAAATCACTAGCACGCATAAGGCAACAGTATAAGTGGAAGGGGATGGCAAAAGACTTCGTCGAAAAATGTCCACAGTGCCAAAGGAAAAAGTGTTCTCCCGCCAACAAAATGCCCGTGATGATAACCGACACTCCAAGATTGCCTTTCAATAAAGTTGACATGGATATTGTATGCGGTTACCCATTTCTCACTCAGGAAACAGATATATTTTAACATTTCACGATGACATGACTAAGTTCATGGACTGTGCGGCTCTTCCTGATATGGAAGCTTCCACGGTGGCTAGAGTTTTCTACCATCAAATCGTGACAGGGTATAGAATTCCAAAAATACTTGTCACGGACAATGGTGCTAACTTCACGTCGAAGATTTTTTCGCAGACATGCATGTTACTAGGCGTGAAGAAACTCCGCACCACAGCATATCATTCTCAAGCCAATGGTTCATTGGAGAGAAGAAAGAAACTGGGACCAGTGGTTAAGACAAGCCATGCATGTCCATAACAATTCCGTCCACACCGCAACACAGTTGACTCCTTTGAACGCCCATTTTGGTTTTAAGTTCGAGATGCCAACTAATTTAAGAAGAAATCCCACCCCATTCTATGATGCCGACAGCTATCCTTTACTGCTCAAGCATCAGCTTGGAGTGGCCCACAAGTTAGCTAACGAGAACCTAAAAAGGGCCAAGCTCAAATCGAAAGATAAGTATGATAAGAGCGCCAAAGGAATTACTTTTAGTGTTGGGCAAGGTTTTATTAAAGAACCCAGCAAGGAAAACCAAATTTTCACCTATATGGTTAGGTCCATTTGATGCCGTATCACCAAGCAAAAATATGAATACAATGATCAGAATGGGTAATAAGATTAAAAGGGTACACAATAATCAACTAAAACCTTTTTTCCTATAGTCTAATCCTCACTGCCAACAGGGACAGGGGGGATACGGGAAAAAGAGAAGAGGTAACAAAATGAAAATGAAATGATACCTACTATATTTTGTCCAATAAAACTAACCTCTCCTCTTTCCAGTATCCATGGGAATTTAAGAGAGGGGTATAATCAATCAAATAAATTTTTATTTTTCACGTTATTAATAATTTTTCTCTTTTCAGAACAAAACAAAAAAAAGGGAATTAATTTAAAATAAAAAACATCCATTTAAATTAAAAGAAAAGTGCAACAAAATGCTCGAAACACTGTGCAAAAGCATTCCGGATGACGACTTTCAACGCCATTGCCACTTGATAGTCAAGGAGACGGAGACAAATATTGCCAACCTACGTCAAACTGCAAAAGCGCTCGACAGGACAAAATGGGCTTTTGTTACAATGGACAGCGAAGGGGCAGGTCTACCAAAGGTTGGAATTTCTGCAAAAACGCGATGAAGAATCGTTTCAGCTGGCGCATCGACAACTTTCTGTCATGAGCTCGAACTTCGACAAATTAAGCAAACCGATCCCTCAACTGACAGAGGAAATCGAAAGCATAACCCAAGGAGAGCGGAATCTAAGCGAAACTTTCCTAACCTATAGTCAAAACACAAACAAGGAAGTTTCGTTGCTCAAGATGAGGAGCGATGCAAATGCAATGGCATCAGTAATCACAGCGAAAACAATGGAGATCCAAAATCGACAAGTTTTGGAACTTTCCATATTAGATGACCTTTACCAGAGCAAACTCCATCCTTGACGTAGGAAATATTACTGATGCGCTTAAAAATAACACCGTCAAACAGAGGTTCTCATTCCAAAATTTTCTCGGCTTATACCAAGGGGCCAAAACATCAGTTTTCATCAACGGAGAAAAGCTGTTTGTTTAAATAACGATTCCACTGCCAGACAATTTACGCTACGAGATTCATAGAGTGTACCCCTTTCCAAAACCGTTAGACGACCACTTGGATCTTACTGGGTGTAAGAAAAGAAATATTAATATTATTTTTAAAAGGGCCGTATTATATTTTAACATTGAAAGTGTTTATAGGGTCGTTTTGAGAAAAATATGGTGTTACCAAAATGATTAAATGAAATGAATTCAAAGGTAATGAATGAACTCTATAGTACAGGGGCCCACGATCGAAATTTTGGTTGGTGTTACCAAAGAAATTACCAAAATGAATAAAATGAACCTAAAGACACAATCGATGAATCGTACCTACACGTTGATCATCGCCAACCTACGAGCTTCAGTGGAGGGTAGTTGAATTTGTATAAAATCCTAAAATCACACGATTTGAGCCAACTTACAAGCCTATAGTTATAATTATCGGATGCTTAATACAGTGAAAACTCCTATTGCGGACAACTCCCTTAAGCGGAAAATCCCCTTGAGCGGACAAATTCTCACGACCTTGGATCTTGAATGTAAATTCCATACATTTTTTGATCCCTTAAGCGGACACTCCCTTAGCCGGACGCGGACAAGAATATCAGACGCGATTTGTCAAATTTAATTCTCTTATGGGCAGACAAAAACCTTTTGTAATTTGTATATTTCAACTATTATTTTCATCAACACTTTCCCATATCTTCTCTTTCATTAAAAATGTTCCCACCCGGTAGCAACGGCAATATATGCGAACGAACAAGACACACTAACTACCAAAACTAACGAAAATAACAGAACAACAATGTAGCACAGTGTATGAGTGGTGCATGCCATAAAATCACTGTCTGTGATGAAATGTATAACGGATTTTATTTCTGCAGCCGTGTTCTGTTTTTGTATCTTGAATCTTGTTTCTTGTATATTTATTTTTTTAAATTGGTTTTAATTTTTCCCTTAGGGGCCTGTTATAGCTTTCATTGAAAATTTTAATTTTCAGTTTTAAGGCCCTAAAAAAGCGATATCAGTGATAATTTTGATGCCAATAAAAAGCTGATGCCTCGATTATTATATCTAGTCAAAAAAATATTTCATTTTGGCCCTACCTTTCACATAAAATGTTTTCTAAGATTTCAATGATCAATGATAAGGTAGTTCAATTATTGAAATAAAGAAATTCATTTCCTGTGAAAGGCTGGGCCAAAATGAAATATTTGACTAGAAATAATAATTGAGTTATCAACTTTTTATTTGCATTAAAATAATCACTGATTTCACTTTTTAAGTGCCTCAAAATTAACAATTAAAATTTTCAATGATGAGTTTCAATGAAAGCTATAACTGGCACCTTAGACGGACAAAAGTTCTGCGACCGTCGCTGTCCGCTCAAGGGAGCTTTCACTGTATTAAGATAGATAATTGAAGGTAAAATGACAAGCTACAAATCATCATCATCAAAAATCAAAATTTTTTCAAAAGCGTACAAAATTTCATACTAAAAACGTGAAAGATTGGTTTCTGAGAACTAATTTCATCACGGCAAATGACGGGAGTAACAAGAAAAAAACAAACAAAAAATGTACCTACAATGAATATACCTATCTATTGCTGTAACTTGTAAAAGCCCTTAGAAGAAGAAATAGAGAAACGGGCATATCGAGGAAAAAGTGAAGCATTTTTCAATATAGTGTGAGTTACACAAACACAAATGCATTCACACAGGGAAGGCATGCAGTTAGACAGCTAAATCATGGGGCGTCCAAAGGAATTTTTAGCTGTTTTTTTTTGAAGAATGTGTTTTGAGATTTTAAATCGTCAAAATAGAAAAAAAGCTTAGTAAATTAAATAAACAAGTGAAATAAAAGTAAATAAAGTAAATATATGCTATTCTTCATTGAAATAAAAATATAAAATTACATGCGGTGCTCCGTTAAATCCTGTAAAAACACCTATAGCAGTGCAATTTTTGTTCATTTCACAGGTAAACTGTCTCATATTCCACAAGTAAGTAAAATTATTCTGCACTACGGGCGCTCAATGCATTTGAGCGCCTTGCCATCACCAATAAAAGCTTATTCGACCCTGGGTGAGAACTTCAATTTTGACAGAAAGGCACCTGACATATCACATTTTAAAGTATATTTGTATTTTCAACAAATTTGCCTTTTTTGTAGCAAAATGCTATGAAATATCAATTTTAAAGTATTCTTCGATAATGTATTTACATAAAAAACATCACACTTCACATTAATTTATGTGGAATTTGAGACACAATCAGCCCGTGAAATGAAAAGATTGTTAAATCCATATTATAGGTGATTTAACACCGCATGTTTTTTTTTTAAATAAAAAAAAAATTCACTATTCTCACTTTTATTTAATTTTTTTATTTAGTTTAATTATGGTTTTTCACTATTTTAACGATTGAAAATCTCGAAACACTTTCCTTTAGATCGGCAAAATGACAGATAGGCACTTTTTTTTATTTTTTTTTATTTGCTGCTTCACTCACACACACTGTATATGTGATATAAAAACTCTTCAGATTATCTTCTTATTCTAAGTAAAAGCCCTCCCACACTATCCCACTTAGTATTAACACATGTCAAAAAAGTGGGAAACAAATCATGTATAATAATAGTGTAGAAACAAAATATGACAGCCTATCTTACACAACATGATATTCCAGCCTAAACGATTTGACATGTGTTTATACATAGGAATTTTTAGAAATGGTTCTTATTTAATCACACATTTCATCACATTTTTATTGAGGTTAAATTAAACTGTTGTGTGTGGTCAAAAAAAGAAAAGAAATTTCTCTCCCACAAATTTGGCAATAGCATGGAATTCTTTCTCACTTTCAATTTAACATGTATTAATACTCAGTGGGATAATGTGGAAGAGCTTTAAGAGGGACGGCAAGACGTTGGAGTGGAATGTGTGCAAAAAAAACCACCACTGCACTGTGGCTGGTGGCAAACAAAATTGGCTTTGCATCGGGAACAAAAATAATATACATAGCTACATTAAGTAGGTATGTAGTAGAACGTACATGTAGATTAATTTGTTGTAGGTATTTTACAAATAATATGCGTAATGGTATGATTAGGTTGGTTTGGTTGGCTTATAACTTCTGTTCTAACAATCGGATATTTAAAATAAAGGTCTTAAAATGAAGGTATAATATCAGGCTATTCTAATCAGTTACAAAATCATAGACATTTCAAAAAAGTGTAAGTGAAAAACGTTTATGGTTAATTTATCAAAATAAATACATAATTACATAAATTTAAAATTGAATAAAAAAAATTGGATTTGTTAGCATGGGCAACTAAATTCATATACCTACGTATCTCTGTAGGTTCATACATACATATGTACATTTATGTAAAAGGATTGATTTGGTTGGTCTGGTTGCCTTTTTACTTCTGTCCTAATAATCGGATCTTAAAGATTAAGATTCGTACAAACGTGTAACGAATTGCAAACGATTGCATTTAACAACTTTTCAAACTCGAAAGACGGGGGCCAACTTCCGTTTTGTTCGATAATTTTGAATAATTAATTAAAAATAGAAAGAAACTAAAATTTAAAAAATTAAAGCCATGAAAAATCATTATAAAAAATGTACAAACGATTCCATTGTGTTCAAAAATTTTACAAAATAAAAAAAAAAAAAATTTTTGGGACATGTAAAAACTACAACAAAAAAAAGTCTAACGGGTACAAACGATTATCCATCGAATTGCATTTCCAGATTTTTTAAATCAATATGTTCAAATATTCATGGGGTTTACTACATGTCCCAACATTTTGAATAATTAATTAAAAATAGAAAGAAGCCAAAATTTAAAAAATTAACGCCATGTAAAACCATTATAAAAAATGTACAAACGATTCCATTGTGTTCAAAAATTTTACAAAGTTTTTTTTTTAATTTTGGGACTTGTAAAAACAAAAAGACGTGTACAAACGATTATCCATCGAATTGAATTTCCAGATTTTTAAATTAATACGTTAAAATTGGTGGGGCAAACTACGTGCTATTTTATTTAATTTGCCCGACTCGAAAGTCGGGGGGCCAACTACATGCAAGCGACCTAAGCAGTCGACAACGAGGATTAAAGACATTTTGGATGTTATACACAGCCAATGCAGGTAACTTCTTCTGGAGGAGCAAGGTATTTCATTACATTTATTGATGATAAGCCGAAGGATATTCGCTTACTTCATGAGAACTAATGATGAAGTAAGGATGTATTTAAAAAATTTAAATTGATGGTGGAATTTCAAACATCAAAGAAGATCAAAGTTTTGCGGAGTGACAATGACAGTGAGTATTTGAGTAACAAATTTTCATCATTTTTAGAAGCCAATGTTATCCTGAGACAACTAACGGTACAGTATTCACCACAACAAAATGGAGTTGCTGAAAGAGCTAGTCGTACCTTAGTTGAAATGGCGAGGTGCTTGTTGATGAACGCAAATCTTCCTGAATATCTCTGGGCTGAAGCAATAAATACGGCTGCTTATCTGAGGAATAGATCAACAACCAAAAGTTTCCAAGATAAAACACTTTACGAGAACTGGTATGGAAGAAAACCCAATGTGTCTCATTAAAGAGATTTTGGAACGAAAGCGGTTATCTTAAACAAGAAATCAGGTAAATCAAAATTTAATGCAAAGGGTGAGGAATTTGTTTTTGTTGGTTACAGAATAGTCGAAGGCGTATAGACTATTTGACCCAAAAACAAGAAAAATGATAAAAGGCCGAAATATTATACTTTTTGAGAATTCAGTACATGTAATAAATAATGAAAATGTGGAGACGTTTACCATTTTTCCCTTTGAGAAAATATCTTCTTCTTCAGATGAGAACCTGCCAAATTTAAATCAAGAAATTGAAGAAATTGGAGAAAGCGGAAAAGCCGAGCTTGAACAACCAACAAATCCGGTACCAATTGTAAAAGCTAGACGTGGTTGTCCAAAGGTAATCAAAACTGGAAGACGTGGAAGAACAAGAAAAGAATATAGTACAATTGAAACTCTTGACCCAGTACAAGTTCCAACAAACATATCTGAAGGATACAAAAGTCAAGATGTGGACCTATGGAAATCTGCAATGAAAAGAGAATTTGATTCGTTAATGTCATGTGGTACATGGGAATTGGTGGATCTGCCAAATAAATGTAAGGCAATAAGAAATAGATGGCTTTTTAATGTCAAAAGGAAACCAGATGGCAGTATCGAAAGGTATAAATGTAGACTAGTCGCAAAAGGTTGTTCACAGAAATATCAAGTAGATTATTTTGAAACATTTGCACCGGTAATAAGACATTCAACAATTCGTTTAATAATTGTCCTTGCTGTAGAATACAAGCTTCTACTTCATCATGTGGAAGTTACAACAGCGTACCTTCACTGTGTTTTGGAGGAGGAGGTTTATATGAAACAGCCTTAAGGTGTCGAGGACGTTAATTATCTAAAAAAGGTATGTAAACTCAACAAATCAATCTATGGGCTCAAACAGTCTGAATGGGAATGGAGTTGAATGAAGGTTTGATCAGAATAGGTTACTAAAGATGTGTCGCTGACAGTTTTGTCTATTTTAAAGATGAAAAAGATGACATAAATATAATTGGGGTTTATGTGG
Source organism: Epistrophe grossulariae (assembly GCA_929447395.1). Taxonomy (NCBI): domain Eukaryota; kingdom Metazoa; phylum Arthropoda; class Insecta; order Diptera; family Syrphidae; genus Epistrophe; species Epistrophe grossulariae. The sequence continues at coordinate 81,944,839 of OV839566.1, forward strand.
ACGATATTATTTTAGCATGCAGTTTGAAGAAATCAATGGATTCAATTAAAGGACAAATTGATTCTGAATTTGACACTGTTGACAAAGGACCTACATTTAAAATTATATCTTGGAATCGAAATTTAAAGGGATGGAGAAAGAGGTTCGATAAGCATCTGTCAAGCAAATTATATTCGCGAACTATTGAAGTAATTAAACCTAGAAGAGGCCCGCAAGTGTTACACACCATTGGATCCTGGTATGAAATTAAACAAGACAACACAGATCGAAGAAACAAACGTCCGTAGCGCTAAGCAGTATCTAAGTAGAATATATAGCGATCACGCAATGTGGCAAAGAAGCACATTACTTAAGAACTTTAATCTTGGAGCTAAATTTTGTTGAGTTGGTACAGAATCCAGCATTCAACTTGGGAGCACAACAACTTGTTAAAAATCCTATTCATCACCCAAGGACAAAACATATTGATATATGTTACCATTTTGTTCGAGGATTATTTGAATATAAAATAATAACACTACAATACATCAACACAGAAGAAATGACGGCAAGTCATTTGGGATATGAAATTTTTAAATATGTTAGGACTTTCTGCAATGTAAAATAAGTATTAATTTGAGGGGAAGTAGTAGATTTAGAACAAAATACTTTACAAATAAAACACGTTGCTACTTATAATTGTATCTAGTATCTAAACAAAATTATCAAATCAAAACTATTTTTATTTCTAGTTTGTCAATCACTTCATAATTTAATTTCATAAAATAAACATCTTATTATTTTATACAGGGTGTCCCGTAAGTCAAAGTCAAGCGGGTAACGGGTGAAACAGTAGGTTGTACCTATTCTGGAAAAAATAAGAACAAAAATCCATTTCGCTTGGTTAAGTAATAATAGCAATATTTAGAAAAATAGTGAAAATCGATACCCTAGATCACATTTTAGGTACTGTGGTCACAAATTTCCAAATTTTGAAGTGTTTATTTTTTTTTACGTAATCCTAAATAACCATGCTATTGATTTCGTGTCGCGAACGGGGGTGATCAATTTATAGATAGACTTCACTAAAGAGTATCCTGGTTACCTACCTGTTATGGGACACAAACTTAATCCTGGGAGGGAAAATTGAGAAAATGCGGTTAATTTAAATCTACCATCCGTTTTAATCCATCAGCTTTAGCTTTTCCTATTAAGCTTTATTGTAGAATAATTCTTGAAAACAGCTTATTTTGATTACTTCAAAATGCAAATGTGTAGTTAAGATAAGCTCTGGGTGCCTAAAACTGTTTGTCGAAACTCGAAACTAATGATTGTTATTTTTGCTTCGTTAAAATGGTATTAACTTTTGAGTTAATACAGCAATAAATGGATTTATTCTAATGTAGCATCTGCCAAACGATGGAAAAAATCACTTTTGGTTGCTTTTGAAGAAAAATTTTATTTTTGTTCGCCGCATGGAAGGTTTTTTTCTATAGGAGAATTCGTATGTCATATTCCAAAAACTAAAGCTGATGGATGAATGGATGGATTCAGGATGCCGATTAACTACACATAATATACTTATGTTTCCGGAAAAAAATCTTTGTTGTTATGTGTTAACAACAAATAGATAAGACGCACCCAAAGCCAACAGATAAAGAATCACGCCGCTTGCAGACCGGTTAACAACAAACAGATAAGCCGCACCAAAAACCAACAGATAGAGAATAACGCCGCTTGCAGTACAGTAAATTTAAGATAAGGAATTAGACCTAAGAAAAATTTTCGAAGGCAGAATTGTATCAAGTATTAAACGTACAAAACTTCTCTAAATAAATTGTTTTTTGAAAATTCATTTCGTTTTTTTAATTTACAAAAGTGGCGCAGTCGGTAGGATAACATTATATTTTTGTTATCCTAAAAGAACTAACAAACCTATTAGTGAAATTATCCTTCGAACGAAATTTACTGCGAAAAAGTTTATTTAAAATTCGAGATGATAATTAATCGGTTTGCCACACGAATTATTAGTAAACTTCAATAGTGGGAAAACACTGAAAGAATTTGCAATAATTCAGTGAATAAAATTAAAAGGAAATTAGCAAAAATAATTTTCTAAACATATACTTCAGTGAATCAAACAATTGATGATCAATACCAACGCATATGGTCAATATCACGAAATTCCATAGAGGAAAATCAGTTGAAAAAAAAAATTAGACTAAGTGAATAATAAAATTGAAAGAAAAAGCGAAAGCGAAAAATCGACGCAGTCAGATATTAAAAAGAAGGAAAAAAAGAACATGCTTCAGAGTCCCAACACAAATGAGCTTTATTAAAAGATTGAGGAAAAATCCTAATAAATCAAAATTAAGATACATATAGTCCAGGGAAAACAATACAATACATTTTGATGGTTTCTGTATGAAAAAAGCAAGCTGAATCCGAAAGTGCTGGGTATACTTCTCAGATCCTTGAGCGTTTTTTCGAATGCCTTCGAAGAAAGATAATCGAGACCACACCCTACCCTAACAATCAGAACACTCGAAACTTCCAACCGAAGTTATATATTCCCCAACAACAAAATATTTTTAGACCCCGGAATAATTTTAACCCACAAAGTTCAGGACAATATAGGAATAATAATCCAAGACCATACTTTACTCCCTTTAGACCTCCGTTTAATCACTATCAAAATAATAATAATATCAGCCGTGTAAAGTTTGCCGTAAATATGCCGTGAAATAATACAAATTGCCGCTCTATTGGTTCGTCATCGACTACCGCAAGCTCAATAAAATCACTAAGGGAGACAAATTCCCAATCCCGTAGATTGAAGACATCCTTGACAAAATGGGTAGAGCTAATTACTTCTCCACCCTAGATCTCACAAAAGTATTCTATCATATAAAAATAGATCCCGAAGATTGTGAGAAAATAGCGTTCAGCACGCTATCTGGCCATTACGAATGGATCCGTAGGCCTTCCTTTCGGGTTGAAAAATGCACCCGCTAAGTTCCAAAGAATGTTGAACAAAGTCCTAGAATATATTGGCAAAATTTGCTATGTATACCTTGATGACATCATCATTTTCAGTACTTCACTCAAAGAACATATGCAACATTTAAAATTAATATTTAAAAAACTTCGTCAAGATTTTGACTTCATTATATGTGACTCACATTTAACGAATACAATATACATTGACAATGATAGAAATACTTAGATAACAATGAACTCATTTTGAAATTCCAAAACCATTGGAAGATAAATCATAATAAACAAACTTTATATAGAACTATGATCAACCTGGAAAACTTAGTCTCCAGAGACGGAAGAAATTACCAACAAAATACATAAAAGCTTTAATCATATAGGTATAGCGAAAACGTACCTTGAAACTATCCGAAAATATTACGCACCAAGCTTACGTAAAACAATAAACAAAGTTATAAATAATTGCGATATTTGTAATTTAAAGATTGAAAGGAATCCCATCAAACTTCCGCATTAAAAAACTCCAACTCCATTAGGACCCCACGAACACTTCCATATGGGTATTTGGCCTATACCAAGGCAATATAATTATTTAACTTGTATAGACAAGTTCTCAAAATTCATAGCAGTAGAAAAACTAGATACAAAAAACCAATCAGATGTACTAACTGCAATGACTTAAATTTGTACATATTTATCCAAACCCCAAATCTTTACAATTGATAACGATCGATCTTTTGCTCCCTATATAGTCCAACAATACCTCAAAGAGAATGAGATAGAAACATGACTAACAACCCCATACAGACATACTGGCAAATTCGCGACCTTAGAACAAAATGGTTCTATGTACACCAACATGCCTTTTGAGAAAAACTCTTCTCTATGTTTGAATCCCTTTATTCGTTTAATGTGTAGAATAAGTTTAAAATTATTTGAAAAACCGGTGATTTTTCTTTAAATTTATACAAATTTTACTAAAAAACCTTATAAATTTAAAGTTTTGACCTTAAAACTTGACTTTAAAAAACGGCGAGGCACCTCGTTGCTCAGCGAAGCGACAATATAATTTAGAAAAACAAGGTTCTATTTACCACTTAGAACCTTGATGACTTCGGTTTTTGTATTTTTTCATCACATAGAACCTTGTGACCTAAATTTTTTACTATTTAAGGATTGATATGCGATGAAATTATAAATTATAATGTTTTTGTTGAAGAAAGGACAATTGGCAAAAATGTATGGAGCGCTGGCCTAGCTCCAATAAGAACGACCTTTATATCATATATAGGTACGTATTCATACATTATTTATCAGTTAACTGTTTTCCTAAATTCGCTGTGTGGCGGAGGTTATTTCATTTTTAGTAAAGTGCGTTTCAGGTTTCAAAATCTCTGTTTTCATTAATTTCCTTTAATATTTTGTGGTTTATTTATGTTTACTTATGTAAACTAATAAATAAAATACTTATCAGTACATTATCAGTTAAGTTTTAGTCAAAATTTGTAATGTCAGTGTAATATTAATTTATTAAATTATACCAAAAATTTGATTTTTTTTTACACATTAACGCCTCCTCCTTATGTTTATTATTATCTGACCCAGCTTATATGGTAGGTTTTAGTGATAAAACAAAAATATTATGTTAAAGAAAACTTTATTAAAAAATTTAAAATACGTGATTTTTTTAAATCGGAATTCCAGTAGGGTAAATTGGGGTAAACAATGAAGAAGGTCTCGATTCTATTTTCTAAACCAAAAAAGATAGAGAATTTATTTTTCTTGTAATCGATAGATCTTTTTAATAAAAGAAAATTCAAGAAAATCTAAACCTCGATATAAAATCGTTTGAAAGCAAAAAAAATAAAAATAGACCTTGGAGAAAAAAAAATCACCTAAAATCAGTGTAATATTTTCTAGAAACAAGTTTTATAGTTTTGAGAAGCAAATAAGAAACTAAAAGATCCGTATTTGCAAAATTTTCGATTTAAGCTTATTTCTTGGGTAAGTGAATTTTTGAACAATATATATTTTTTGTCATCAATTTTTGTTGGATTTTGATTTTAAGAGACAAAACTGCCAGACTTTAGAATTTGATATCATGACACTTCTACCTTTTAACCCACTTAATTACATTTTGGTCATACTTTCATTCTCCAGAATTTTCGGTCACCTCTCTGAGACTATTAGAATTATTTTAATTAATGCACTGGAAAATTTCAAAATATCGAAAAAAATATACCTTCAAAAATTTGGAAACTCAGTTAAAAAAAATATAACGAGGTTCAATTCAAAAAAAGTAAAAGACATCGCCCCTGGAAAAACTTGCCCTGAACATTTAAGCGTTTAAATTTTGTCAATACCATTAATACTTAACGAGAGCTGCAAGTCTAAAGCAAAAAAAAAAATTTCCGATGCAGCGATCTTCAACTTCATCTTATTTGAAGCTTTTGTGCAAAAAAATTCATTTAAATCAGTGCAACTGATAATGAGATAGCCGAAAATCAAAAAAATGGTTCTATGAGAGATACCATTTTGTAACCGTAGAAAAAATTTGTTTTCATTAATATTATGGTAGATCGTATTAATATTAGAACACACAAAAATTTTAATCAAAATCGTAACTTTTGTGTGAGTTTCATTGATAATTTTAAGCGCTACGGTGTGGAATATTTTTTTTTTAATATTGTTACGCTGTATTTTGTTAATAAATATAATTTTTAATTAATTATTTCCATTGCAACAATTAAAAAAAAAAATTTGAAAGGTCGAAAAGTGCCAAAAATAAAATATTGTTTTTTTTTTCAAGTAGAGGTAAAGTAAATTAAATAAAGAGATTTAAAAATTGTTCCAACTGTGGAATATGTGACAAATTAGTTGTTCTGTCAAGATATGACATCAAAACCGGAAATCGATTTTTTTTTGTTGGTGGAAAACCGGAAGTTAGAATTTCAAATCAAATTTTAGATAACTTGGACCCTTTTGATATTTTTTTTTAAATCTCAAAGCCTAGTACATACTTGTGAATCATGTCGTGAATCCATACAAATTTGCATTTTTGTTCACCCGTGAGCATGCTCGTTAAGCCATGACAAAAGTGAAGAGTTTGCGTTTACGAGCGGTGAACCATATTCACGCGCAAAATGTACGGGAACTCTTTGATTTTTGGTATAGCTTTGACAATTTGACCATAAAAGCTGCAAAAGTCAAGCAAATTGTGTCAAAAATTCACTTTCTCCACTGGTGGTTGTTCACTTCACGAGGAAGTATGTACTAGGCTTAAAATGTAACTTATATAAACTAAATACTACATATTAAGTTTTAGAGTGCGATTCCCATTCTTTTAAAGACACATAATTTTCAGTGAGAAGCCACCATGTGAAAACCACTTTTTGTATGAAACACCGACCAAGTAAGATAACTTAAGCGCAGCAAAATAATAACGTATTCTTATAGAGGGACTAAATACAAGCTGTTTTTACTGCCGGAAGAGAGTCTATCTCTGCGTGTTTAAAGTGCTTCAAGTCGAAAACAAAATATTTTAAAACAACAGAAACACCTACAAGTACAATGTAGTTATATACCAATTATGAAAGCTAGAAGTCTGTTCTTCTATATTGTTTTTAAATCAAGTTATTCCAATAAGTATTTTTTTGAACAAATTACTTTCAAACTCAAATAAAAAAAAAAAAATTTAAAAAACACCAATACTATTTTCTTTTTATTTGTTGATAAGGAACTATCAGTAGGATACTGAAAATCATATGACCAGTTTTAGATCGCTTGGGTATTTGTTTCCGCGTTAAACGTATCCTTAGCAGAAAAATAAAATTAAAAAAAAAAATATGAATTTTTTTTGTAATTTTAAAATTTCTCAAAAACTGGAAGACATCAACTTATTAGAGCTTAAAATTAAAAGTTAGTGAACAAATCAGAGTTTGAAAGGAATTTTTCCGAAATAAAGAGTAACCAATGTTGCCACTGCGTGGTTATAGTGTATTTTAGGTACAAAAATTGAGGATTCCTATATTTTTACTAGTATTTTTGAACTAATTTATGCCCTTCTTAGCCATGACGGTTTATCTATCACATGAAACTTTTGAGCCATATTTATTTGCCAAATTTTCCATATATATATACATATAAAGGGTGTTTTTTTTAGACGTGTGGTTTTCAAGAAGAAATAAAACGTATATAATTTAATGTTATTGCCAAGAATTTAGGGTTTGCCATTATGTTTTTCGGGCAAGTGGCCGCCGCGGCTGGCTCGAATAAATTCCAGCCGAGGCCCAATTGCTGCTCCACAGCAGCAATAGCGTCTTCGGTGCGCACTGTACGGCGTCTCTGAGGATGCGCATTATCCACTAGAGTAAACGTGGTGCGAAACCGATCCATGGTTGCTCGTATTACTCTGCTGGGCGATTATGTCGACCGAATATTGGACCGAACCATTATTTTGGTAATAAATTTCCACGATTTGCAAACGTTGTTCAGGAGTAAGTCTTTTCATTATGAAATGGCAAACCAAACTGAGCATAAATCAAGTGACAGCTGTCAAAAAGGCTAACTCCGAAAAAAGTATTGCCAGATTAAAAGCCACACGTCTAAAAAAACAGCCTTTATAATAGAGTTATATCGCCTTTAGCAGTTTAAAATAAAATTATGTACTTTAGAATTTACATATTTTCTAGATACATCTTCTTGTGTTCCATACCTTTACTGAATATTCTTTCCCAAATCTTTTTATTTGAGCTGCTTTTTGATACAAGGGTAAATAGTCCTTTTCGCCTTCCAGATCTTCAATTTGAAGTTGTGTTTTTAAAACATCACATATATTTTGTTCATTAATTTTTTCCCCTCGAAGAAAATTTCTAAAGAAAGAAACATTTTTAAATTAAGGTTAAATAAATGGATAATAGTGTGTCATTACCTGAAATGGAAGGATGTTTTGCTCAAAGACTCATCAGAAAAATTATCATGTTGGGAAACTTTCACTGCTGGATCAGGATAATACTCCCCGAGCTTCAATTTAATTTTCATTAAACTACAAAAATATATTTGTATAGTTTTATAACAGTTTTCATGAGGGACTTGTTAAGAAAATTTATATTTTATTGAACTTACTTCTTATCCGAGATCCTGCATGAACGAATGCAAAAGTGAACTTGTGGGAACTCTTCAATTCTCTGAAAATGGACAATATGAGGATGTAATATTTTACAATTCACCCGAGAAATGTGAATTATGGCCAGTATTTTTTTTGGTAAGTCTGATAACAAGATTTGTTGTTTTCATTTGAAGCGGAGAATAATTCATTAAAAAAAAAATTTATTAAATGTAAAAAATGGCCGTTATTCACACAAATCGGGCAACGTGAGAAAAATTCGTATCAATTTGTCCATAACATTTACGAAATTATATATGTAAAAAAATGGTATTCCTATACTTACTAGAAAATGATGTTGTTCGACAAATCGCATTACTTTGTCAGACTTGTATCTATAGATCACTATAACGGGTTGTTCGACTCCAATAGTAAATAAGTGTGAATCAACCAAAAATGAATCAATGCCATCTTAAAAAATATATGTAAAAATTACAAATTATTTAAATCAGATAATCATATAAGTACAGTACATCCAGGATGATTTGCATTAGGTGAAACAAAAAGCTAAGTTGTGTTGTCGATACAAGATTCAAAGAAACACAGCAAAAAATTATGGATTTATTTAACAGTGGTGACAAAAACTAGTAAAACAAAAGTGTTGTTGTTTCATTCAAACCTTCAAAATTAATATGATGGTGCGAAAGCTTGGCAACCTAACTACAAGTATGTTATCACACAAAAACCGCTTCTATTGAAAAAATAAAGTTTTTTAATAATTTTTACATGTTTTATTAAACAAATTAAATCATTTCAATAACTCAAAGCACTGTGGTGCCCAGCCAAGTTCTCGGCATTAACTCTTTTCACAGGAACAAACTGAAGAAATTTTCGACCTCCTTTAAATAAGAAGTAAGAAAAGTGTTAGAAGCGGGAACTCTTCGGTTTATATTGTAAACACGTTAGGTCTATCTGTTTAAAATGACAAATGAGTTGGAACTCGTAAAAAAATGCCAGCATATCAGGGTCGAATCAAGGTCTACTACCAAAATTCATGGAAAATCGCTTTAAGTTAAAAAAAATCATAACTTTTGTTAGAAAAGTGTTAGAAACGGGAACTCTTCGGTTTATTTTGTTAACACATTAGATCTATCTGCTAAAAATGATAAATGAGTAGGAACTAGTAAGAAAATGCCATCATATCAAGGTCGTTGGGAAAAATTGTGAAAATTACATTTAACAATTTTAAAAAAATCGTAATACATGTACGTTAGAAAAATATTAGAAACGGAAAATTATTGGATTATATTGTAAATACATAAGGGGTATGTATTTAGATCATTGATAATATTGGAATTTCTTAAATCTGTGAAATTCAGTTGATTTTTCCATAGCATTTTTTATTTTTTAATTAGAATTATTTTTTTAGTTTTATTTTTTTTCTAGGTCTGAATATAACGGAACAATTTTTTTTAGGTATGAGGAACTCTTAAGGAATGCTTCTTACATCTAAAAAAAAATATTTTCATTTGACATTTCAATAATTGATATGCTACGGGAAGTTAGCATCTTATTTTTTAAAATCCGTTTTTTCGGTGAAATCGAACAGAACTATTTTGGAAAAGTATCAGGAACTATAGAACTATGGTGCATGCGATAAGAACTCCAAAAAAAATTGATACCCTAACACTTGATATGCTAACTTCACGCACACGGGCTAAAATGGATAGAAAGTGGCAGTTTTGGGAAGTAAAGAAACAGACCTATGTTTGATTTCAACATTCAGTGCTATTTTGAATTGAATGTTATTAACCAAATCTTTTCATGTATTATAGTTTAAGACAAGACAGGAAATCATAACGAAATCCTAATTAAGTTATTGGCCTAATAGGAAGGCCATGTCCTTCTATGATGAAAAAATCTGACAATTCAGTTAAATACCCTTATACAAAGGTTTTTATATTAAAAAGGCTTTTTAGTGTTCTTCATACTTTTTAATTAAAATTAATTTCCTTTTGTTAATTTATTTTATCTTAGATTTGCTGCGATTAATAAAGAACAACAAAAAGCACTTCAATAATAAACAACGTTGACCACAAAGTCAACTTTAGTAATAGTATCTTACAAACAAAAGAATTTTATCAGCCCTACCGCAAAAGAAATTTTTCCGAGTTTTTTCCCATTTTGGGAAATTTGCTATCACGAATCATCTTGGGAAAATATTCCTTTCAGCAAAAAATCTATCGTGAATAATTTTTTCAGGGAACTTTTTCCGTATGGCAATGAAAAAATTTCTTCAAGTAAGTTCTTGAGGAAAAATTATTTCGTGGGAGATTCGGGATTCTTTCCCCGGTAGTTTTTGCTTTTCCGGGGAAAAAAAGTTCCAATTTAGTTGGCGATAAGGCTGAATACCTACATTTAATCTGAATTTCTTCAATAAACCACAGAAAATACAAAATTATCTAAAATATTTAAGCCGATTTTATTCACTCAAAGTTGAACACAACTTCAGGATTTTAATTTTCAACTTGTGGATTTCTTTTGATTCAAAGTTTACGTTTTCAACTATCGATTTTCAACTCTAGAGTTGATCAACCTTAGTTTTGTTAACTCCTGGAAAAAGTAGAAGTTGACAGAGCAAACTTGAAATTTTACGTACAACAGTTTTGTTGTTGTTTATTTTTATTTCAAAAACGCTGAAATTTTTTTTTTCAGCCATTATTTTTCAATTATTTATTCACCATTTAGCACAGGTTGACACAATTTAACATAAAAAAACAGTCAAATATGATTGACAGATTCAATTTAAAAATGACAGTTTTTGTTTTATATTTCACAAATATCCCAGGGATATTTTTCAAACTGGAAGTTGGCCATCTTTAGATCTTCAACTGGAGAGTTGAGATAATAATTAGTGAATAAAAATAAATTTCAACTTGCGTTTGAACTCTCGAGTCTTAAGTTGGCCAACTTGAGTGTTTACCTCAAGTTGAGCAATAGTTAATAAAATATTTAATTAATAGTTGCATCAATAAAGCGAAACAAATCGTTCAAAGCTACGAATCACCAACATTTCCGATTTTATTATAATGTATTTTTTTTTGTATTTTATTATTTTATCCAAGCCATTCAATTTTCACATGCGTCACTCACTCACCCCCTTGCCACCATAACATTCTAAATCATTTTAAGCACGAAAATGACTTTTTTTAAAACTTCTAGATGTGGAGGTGACTAACGCATACGAAAATTAAACGAAGGTATATTTTCTTCTTTGGCACCCTAAATAAGATATATTCACAAGTTTCAGAAAAATCTTAAAATCAACTGTCTTTTTAGACCAGAATATATCATAATATGGAGGGAGTCATAATTAAAATCTCGCATTTTAAAAATAATATTAAATGAGTCATAATTAAAATCTCGCATTTTAAAAATTTTGCTTTCATTTACGAATTGTTAAATATTTAATTTATATGCTAAATTATAAATTTCGAAATTTTAGTTTGCAGGATTTTCAATTCAATTATTAGACTTTTATTAATACAATTTTTCTGATTCACAGTTTATACAAAAATTATTTTTATAGCATGGCTTACGCCACGCGCCGTGTGTCGCACTATGGGACCAAATGGTGCAAACCATCTCAAAAATCCATAACTTCTTTGTTTATCAATATTTTTTGCTGAAATTTTGCACACTAATACTTGAATAACAGGCATTTAAATTAGTAAAACTTTTGAATTTGAAATATATTATTTCCTTTTTTTTTTAATAATTAAATTATTCGAAAGACGTAAGTTTCTCACTGACTCACTCAGTGACTCACTCACTGACTCATTCATTAACTCATCATTGTACAATGTACAGGTCACTGGGTAATATATACAATATATTATATAAAATTTTTTTCTCATTACCTTATATTTGAAAGTGCACACTAAGAAGGGATTTTTTGAAATTCTTAAATTTAATAGGGTAAACTATATATTGATGGATTAAATAATTCATAATTTCTGTTCTAATTGTCCGATCTTCAAGATTAAGATATTAAAATAATCAGTATATAATTCTGTATAAAAATTATTGCGGAGGACGGAAGCGTTCTATACGAAAAGGGGTGGTAAAGAGGTCATCAATTCAATTTTTTGTATTAAAAATGCAAAAGTTGATGCAAATTTTACGAATTTCTAAAAATGATGTTCTACAAAGTTGTTGCCCCAACCTTTATCTATAAAAAAGTCAATGGTGTTATAGGGGTAAATTCAATAAGTGCGGCGGGAGGGGGATTTAAATGATTTTTTACCATAAAAATCGATTTTAATCAAAACAATCACCCCACATGACATCATTAATTAATTTATAACTCCTAAAATTCTTAACGGAATTTCAAAATTAAGGTCTTAAATAGTTACATACTTAAATACTTAAATACTGGCATTAAGATACACATTAAATGTATGTAAAAAAAAATCACAAATTTCCATGACAATTATGAAAAAAATGTAAAAACAAATTGCATTAATATTTTTTTACACACACTTTGATTGATTAAAAAATTTTAAATGATATATTCAATATAGAGAAAAAAAATTTATTACATAATATTTATTAATATATTGTCTAAATATTTGTGGAACAACTTAAAGTTGTAAGTCCCACAAGAAAATTGATTTAAAATATATTTTGAAATTAATTTATTTATAACATGCTTTTTGCTTTAAGCGCTTATTTTGATATATAAAACATATATATCTATCATCGATTTCATACATTAAAACGTTCTAAAAAAAAATTTCATAAAAAAATCTTAAATAATTTTCTTGAAAAATAAATGAAAAAACTTCGAAAATGTCATATAACTTTAGTAATTCTATCTTGATATTTAAAAATGTGATGCTACATGATAGATAACAGTACATATAATAATTTAAATTCAATAAAAAAAATTACCTGAAACGGCTAAAAGTGGAAAAATAAATAAAGGGTGATTTTTTAGCTGGTTTGGTTTTGGCAACACTGGTTTTGACAGCTGACGTGTGTTTAGTACCTTGTGTCACTGTCAAACAGCTTCAGTTTGGTTTGCAATTTAACCATGGATCGTCTTACAAATGAACAACGCTTGCAAATTATTGAATTTTACTATCAAAATTCGTGCTCGGTTCGAAATGTTCATCGCGCGCTGCTTCCATTTTATGGTCGGCATTCTCGACCTTCTGAGCAGTCTATTCGGAAGATTGTGACCAAATTTCGCACCAAATTTACTTTGTTGGACATTAAACCACCAACACGTTTACGTACTGTGCGTAGTGAAGAAAATATTGCGGCCGTATCAGCTAGTGTGACAGAAGACCGCGAAATGTCGATTCGGCGCCGTTCCCAGCAGTTAGGCCTTTGTTACAGCACTACGTGAAAAATTTTGCGGAAGGATTTGGGCGTAAAGCCTTTTAAGATACAGCTGGTGCAAGAACTAAAGCCAGCCGACCTACCACAACGCCGAATTTTTGGTGAATGGGCTCTTGGAAAGCTGGCCGAGGATCCGCTTTTTTATCGAAAAATTGTGTTCAGCGATGAGGCTCATTTTTGGTTGAATGGGTACGTAAATAAGCACAATTGCCGCATTTGGAGTGAAGATCAGCCAGAAGCATTGCAACAGCTACCAATGCATCCCGAAAAAGCCACTGTTTGGTGCGGTTTATGGGCCGGCGGCATTATTGGGCCATATTTCTTCAAAGATGATGCGAATCGCAGCGTTACTGTCAATGGTGAACGCTACCGAGCGATGATAACAAACTTTTTTTTGCCCGAAATGGAAGTTCTTGACTTGCATGATATGTGGTTTCAACAAGACGGTGCCACATGCCACACAGCACGCGAAACAATGGCGCAATTGCGAGGCGAGTTTGGTGAACAGTTAATTTCACGTTTCGGGCCGGTCAATTGGCCGCCTAGATCGTGCGATTTGACACCATTAGACTATTTTTTGTGGGGGTATGTCAAGGCTAATGTCTATAGGGACAAGCCCGCTTCGATTGACGCACTGGAAGCCAACATCCATGCATTCATTCGTGAGATACCGGCCGATATGTGTGAAAGAGTATGCCAAAATTGGACTCAGCGGATGGGCTACCTGAGACGCAGCCGCGGTCAACATTTGCATGAAATTATCTTTAAACATTAAATTGCAAGGTTCAAACTATCGATTCAAATAAATATTTCATTCATTTTTTCGAATTTTTTGTGTTTTTTTTTTAAAAAAAGTTCTAAACCTCTTAAAAAATCACCCGTTATTATATTTTAAGCATCGCGAAAAATTTTATATATCTGTAGGTATACATATATATTATTATATGCACGTGCGTTGGTGGTAGCATTGAGTTTATACACATAGAGGAACCACGAAACTAGCGTTAACTGCACAATAGGTGTCGCTGCATACACCAAATCGAGATTTTAAAATTTTGTGGAACTTAATAAAATAAGATCCACAGAAGTTCAAACAAAAAAAGCAAGCAAAACAAATAGGAATGCACAAGGGTAGTATGATAAAGAGGAGAAGGTGCGAAGGGTGTCTGCTTTATTTTGTAGCTTGTGCAAGTTAATGCAACATATATTCAAGCCATATGATCGCAAAGTTAATGCAACATTCAAGCCATATGATCCCAAACAACCATTCCCACCGATCCCAAACAATCATTCCCACAGTCCCACACGCGCAAGGTGTCAAAGTACTGACGGCATGTCTGTAAGCAAAAGGAAGACGACACCAAGTGCATTCCCTCACGTTCGATGCTGGCGGCTCCCATAGGTTAAGCTAGATTAAAGTAAATTTAGTTTTTAAGAGTTAGTTATAAATTTCGATTGAATCAATAAAGAGCTCTTGCTCCTAAAAAAATAATTATTATTTTTTTTAAATAAATCAAGTAAATAAAAACTTATTTTGCAAGATAAGTGCTAAGCAATAAGTATACTTACACATACACAATATCCCTTTTCAATTTTAATTCCGTATAGAAATATGTAGATGTGTCCTATAGGTAGGTATATTATATTTCCATTTCAAAGCACATTTTGTGTAAAATTTGTGCGTTCGTTGAATGATCGGTGAAGGTCGAGTTAAGGAGTGTACGAACGGAAAAATATGAAATTATAACGTAGGTAGGTAGTTAATAGAAAAAGTTCAAATCTTGGTTACATATTTTGTAGGTATAGTCGGTTTTTGTATTATTTCTATTAATTTTGAATCGGGAACTTTTCAGTAAAGGAAATACATTTTTACTAGGCTGACAATATTAGATACAATTATTGTACCTAACCACAAATAGATTGAAAACCTCGTTTCTAAAGCGAAAAAAATGCATAATTTGTCACGCATTATGCAAAAAATCGGAAAAAAAATCAAAAGGTGCCTAGGTTGGTAGGAATGAACTTAAAAAAATTAGGTAGTTAGGTAGATGTTTCTTAAATAATTTATGGTTATTTAAGTAAAACTGTTCAAACGTTTCACAGTTGGTTTTGTTGTTTTATTTGTTGGCATTTTTTGCTGTTTTTTATTGTTGATGTTATACATTTTTTAACTTTGTTGGACAAAAAATTCATAGAAAATTTAATTTTTAATTTTTTATACATAGATATTCGTAGAAGTTCCCTATTTTTTCTTCATAGGTAGCATTAATTTAAATTTCCCTATTGTATTGTTTTCTTGAGGTCAAGGCTTTAAGATTATTGTAAATTTAAAAATCAATGATTGGAAGTAAATACCTATAAAATGCGGAATTGAATTGCTTGGATTGTTTGTTGTGGAAAGCAGAACTGCAATACATTGTCTAATTTTGGCTACATTCATACATATTAATATGTTTAAAAATTTACTTTTGCAGGTATTTATAATTAATCTTTTAATTATTACAACGACTTACCATTTGAAATTGTTCACGCCACGCCACTGGTACCTATACCTAATTGTTGTTTTTTCCTGTAGCTACCAACCTGTTTAATATTTATATGAACTGATAGTCGAATTTCAAAAACCAAATGGATTTAGGTACCTATGTGCCTACGTACCCACCTAGGTATTTTGAAAAAAATTAAAATTGAAAACCAACTTTTTTCAGAAAAATTAGCCTTCCCGCCTATATGAGCCCAAAAAGACTTCCTCCCATACGGTTCTATTTGTGAGTCGTGACTATTGCCAATTACCTAAATGCCCCAGCTTTTTGTCACATCTGATGTGAACTACCCAGTCCCTACATAGGTCATCTTAAATAATTAATAGCATTTTGAATTAACCCTTGACAACGACTTTAGCGATAAAATGAAAATCAAAAAAATATATACATTTTTTTTCTCCATTATAAACCTATTTAATGGCATCCAAATATGAAAATCCAAAAAAACTACCTATACGACCATCCAAATAGATATACATACATACTTACATACAATCCTACCTACATCCATAAATATATACATTACTTATGTATACATACAAGAACTGCACGTTTAAATTAAAATCAAATTCAACAATAATTGAAGCGTTTGGAAGATGAAGGTGCTAAGCGACATTTTCAAAGTTCTGAGTAATCAGCATTTAAAATTTTTTAATAAAAATAATAAATTTAATAATCCTCTTTACTGAAAACAAAGAACTTTGGAGATATTTACAGTTTTGTGTAATTAAAACCTTTATCCACAAACTTAATTGAATATACTTAATTAGTTTTTGCATAAAGGTCTTAAGTGACAAATTTGACTCCTATAATTATTTATTTTTTGACAGTTTTTTTTCTTTTTTTCCCTTAGGACCTGCTGAAAATGCATTTGAATGGAACCATTGATGTTCTACTGGGATGAATTCTGATCTGATCTTTTAGATTTTTAATTTTTCCGCAGAAAGTTGTTTGATTTTATACTCCCTTGGCATAAAATCTTGATTTTCGTTGCGCGGTTATTGGTTTTTGCTATTATAACTTTACTTAAAGGTGTAGACTCCTCGTAGCATTCTTTGTAAAGAAAGGAACCATACTCTTCCACTCGAATCCACTTTATAGAATCCCTGAATTGAACTTTTTTCATTTGATAGGTTTTTTGATGAATTTTTCACGTTTAGTTATTTTCTGAAGTTCATTCAAGGTTCAAAAATGATTTTGCATGTTGATAACCACTGTAGCTGTGCACGTGCGGTGCATTGCCGTGTAAACCAGGCCACATATCGGATTATTATAAAATTTTTGCGAAATTGAAAAACTATTGGAAAAAGTCGATAAGGGAAACACTTTGTTAAGTAATAGAAAAACAAAAAATTCAATTTTAATTTTTAGTTTTACAACCTGAGTAAGTGAAACTTAAGTGGCCAACATGGGAGACTTAATTGTCACTTATTCCGATAAGTTAACACTGTGAAATTGGGAATTATTTTTCCATATTTGGCACTTAAGTCAAATCAATATTAGGTTCACCGCAAAACTTTAAATAATATCTCACGTTTTGTTATAAATTGCCAAACCTGCCTGCCTAGAACTCTTGCTACGACACCTGTGTCGCTCGTGCGTTGTGCCTGCACGGTGTAAAGTATTGGATACGATGTTATTTCCTATTGGAAACAATACTTTAATCTCAAATAAATGAAAATAAATTTTGAATGAAGGAATGAAAGTGATAATTGCATACATAGCAATTATCATGTTCGAAATGAAACGTTCAGATATAATTCGTTTTTCATATAATGAAGGGCTTAAGTGCGTTTAACACCATCTTCCACAAAGTTTTTTTAAAAGACCCTTGCTTATAGCACCTTCATCTCTTTGGTAAATAGGAATCTAGATGCGATACAGACGAGCAGATGATACAGAAATTTAAGTTTTCGAATAAGATCTCCATCTGCAAGAAAAAATGAAAATTTCAAAAAATGTCACTTAGAACCTTCATCTTCCAAACGCTTCAATTGTAAATTAAAGTTCAATTTTGTACATCCCCAAAAGTAAAAAAAAGCGATCGTTTTTTGTCTACAATATCTTCACGGGGCTTGGTAACGATAATTACAACAAAAAACTTAAAAAACCGAAGTGACGTAATCTTGTTACCCTTCATTCATTCATGCTTTTTAACTACATACATACATCGGGTGATACAAAAAAAAACACATTCCCTTATCCCAAAAAAAAAATTTATGTCTAGTCCACCTGAATCCACCTGAATGTTCACTGCACTGCTCAGTCTGCAATGTGCATACATACTCATGTGTTTTGTATGTTTGTAGGTAGGTATGTGGAAAAAAAATTAACTTCTAACATAGAAGCTCGCGACATGTGTTTTTAAAATTTCAAAAAGTCGTATTTAGCGATAAACCAAACCTTACATTTTTAAATTTCCTGCATAGAAATGTGCGACATCTACGGTATTTTGCCTCTTATTTTTTTAGTGTTGGTTTGGAGGTTGGATATTCAAAATGAAACAATTTACATTCACCAAAAATAATAAAATTGGCCGCGTTCGAATGATAGGCCGATAGGGTATCTAATGTGAAATTCCTTTCAACAAAAGAATCGATTTTTTTCTAAACAATTCGAATTTTTTTTGTCAAAACAAATCTTGCTAATTTAGGCTGAAAACATACTGGAGCTGCGAGCAGAGCGGAGATGCGAGAGGTGAGCAGAGCGTTAAAAACAAACACATGCTTTCTTATGAGAACTGATACCTCGTTGCTAGAAGCCTCAGTATGAGAACTCTCATAAGAACACATTTGTTTGTTTTCGTCGCTCTGCTCACTTCTCGCATCTCCGCTCTGCTCGCGTCTCCAGTATGGGAATCCAAACCCACCAGTTTGTGCAGATTGAGAAGGGTTATTGGCGACTACGCTGCGAAAGCACAGATATGAACCAGCGTTGCCGCCAAAAAAAAAATTTTCGTGCCACACTCTTTGAAAAAACCTGCCATTTGTGACAATTTCGTGCCATATGAAAAAAACTCAAGTTATTCTTTAAAAATAAATTTTATTTCAATACTATTAAAAACAAAAAACAAACAAAAAATCACTTCCTCTATTCGTGTAGGTATTCGTAGTTTCCAGAAACAGGAGTTTTTGGCAAGTTCATAATAAGTTTTGTTTTTATTTCTTTAAATGGAATGTATCTGATGGAAGCCATAACTTGCAAACCGACCGAAATTTGTCCACCTCTTGGGTCCCTATTTAGGTCATCGTCAACAACCGCAATGAGTTTCCTCATATTTTCCGTACATATATTTCTTCCTGAAATCCACTTCGGTTAGCTCTTCCATTAGATCATATACTTGTATTTTTGTATAGTTTTCTTTTTATGGTGGTTGTCCAATTAGAATCAATAGTTTAAAAACTCGATAAATCTAGCAGACATTATTAATTTTATTCAAAGTTAAAATAGCAATCTTCACTTAGGTATTTTTTTTTATTTTTGAATAAATTTGACACATCTGGTTCTTATTCCTTCGATAAACCACCTTCTCCGGTGGTTTAAATTAGTACACGTCACTTTTTAGAAATTTTCTTTTATTCATAACATTTTTCACGTTTATTAATTTGGCTGTATGAGTTTAAATTTAGGTAACATAATGGAAAAAAAAGTGCCATATTGAAACTTTTCGTGCCACCGTGCCACGATAAAATTTCCGTGTCAAAATGGCACGATCGTGCCACATCGGCAACGCTGATCTGAACCCACTATAAGCTTTATAGTGATTTAGAGTACCAGTCTACTGCCTATTATTAATTACTAATCTGGGGTGTTAAGAGGCCTCCACCCAAAATGTCGAAGTCAGATTCGAAGATTTTTATCTTCGAATAAAAAACGAGAATAAAAAAACTCACCCCTAACAACATGTTTGAACTTCGAACAAACATCGTTCGAATGGAATATGAAACAACAAAAAAAATAGAAGCTATACGTTCACAGCGCATACAGCCTTTTTTATTTGTTTGTTTTTGTTGCTTTGCACTATACCTTCTTTTACTTTGTTATGAAGAAGAAGAAGCAGTGCAGGTATAGATTTTTATTTTTTTTGTTCAATATTTCGTCTTGGGTATAGGGAGTAAAGTGTTTGTAAATGTATTCGTGTGTTGGAAAGGGATATTATGTGTTGTTTTTGTTTTTGTATCGTGGTGCGCGAAGAGCTATTTGTGAAGTTTTTTCTGTGGAGGAAAACTTGTTGAAATTTTTTTCTCAATAATATGCATATACCTATTATTTTTTTCATTTCAATTTATTTGTAGGTCACTTTATTGGAATGGGGTAGTTTTGTTCAACTTGAATGATTTTAGATTTTAGGATATTTTTATGGTAGGTAAAGGATAAAGTATGAAGGTGGGTATGTACAATATGCATTTGTATGTTTCCAAATTCCGGATGTACTAAGAATTATTAATTTTAGGGTGTTTTTTACTTTTTGTGTTGTTTCAAGAGTTTTTTTTCTTCTAGGTAGGTATTTGAGTGTAGGTAACAAAAGCGATTCGGAAGGTATTTGTGATTTTATTTGATTATGAAGATGTAGGTATTATTTGTTATAAATTCCCGAATTACATACCAAAAATAGGTATCGTTTCTTGAGGAAATTTATTAAATAAATACAAATACCTACCTATTGTTAGATAGATATAACCTGTAGGCTGTAGGTAGGTTATACACTAAAAATAAATAGGTATGTAGATAGGTACATACTTACTGTCAAATAACTTTCGGCTAGGTAGATAGGTACCTATACTTTTTTTGAAAAATAAAAACAAACAAATCCAAATTAAAAAAATTAAATTTTCTTCCTTTATACTATGTACGGCAAGAGTACGTAACTTAGGCGCCAAGAAATGATAACGGTTTTTGTAGAACAGTTCAATACAAGTATTTTTTGTAATGGGAGGGGGCTCTATCTCCCCCGTTTGGGCAGGAGGGGCAAATTTATAAAAAAAAAACTAAATAATGAAAAAAAAAAATTTGATATAAATAATTTAATTCAGATTTAAGATTAAAAAACAAATTTCTGGCTTTCAAAAGCAGTATATTATTTCATTGTACATTTTGCCGTTGTTTTTTAATAATTTTGTTCTCATTTTAAACCATTTTTTTGTAAAATAGAAAAAAAAATAAAACACGAATGTTTTTTTGTTGCATCTCAATATGACCATTTTTCACAAAGGCACAGCTCTTGAAAATACTGCATTTATCTACAAAAATCTCTCTACATGAAAATGGTCCCGAAATTGTTGGATTTTTTCATAATAAAAAATGGCCCCATTTCCAAATAGGAAAAATTGCCCCTAAAATAATGAAAAAAGACCCCAAAAATTTAACCATAAAAATTAAAAATAACCCCACAAAATTTGTATGTAGGTAAAATAACAACAAAAGACGTCGATTTATGTATGTTGTTCGGGCTGATTTTTCATAGTTTTGGAGCATTTTTTTATTTTCAATTTTCGGTTTGGGATGAGACTTCATTATGAAAAAATATACCCCAATCTTTCAATCTTAAATAAATAAATTTATTTCAAACCAAGTATTAAAAAATTTAAACAGTTTATTTTGATTTATTTAATCATATTAACGCACGATATTTTTACATTTTTAAAAATTAAAAAGTTCAAATTATTTTTATCATCATGTCACCCTAATTCAATAAATGTAAGACAATGTTGGTGTTGTTGTTTTACACATATATTTTTGGGGTCATTTATCATATTTGGTTTCAAGCAATTTTAAATTTTGGGGCCTTGTTTCATCTTATTTGCATTTTAAAAATTGGGCGATTTTTCATTGTGAAAAAATGCCCCCATTTTGGGGTCAGTTTTAATTTTTTATTCAAGATTAAAAAAATGTATGGGGCCTTTTTTTGTAATGAAAAATTACCCCAAAATTGCGTTTTTCTTTCATATTATTTCTTTTAATCATGCCACGGGAAATGTCCTAAAATATACTTTTCGTATATGTATAGGTTTATAAATTTTGTTTTAATTCGTTAGCGGGCAGAAAGCGTTTTTTAAATAAAAAACACTTTTTTGAAAACAATTAAAAACTATTTTTAAAACACCATTGTTAACAAAAATTAAATGAAAATTTGGGTATTGTACATAATATGAAAATTAAAAAGGGTAACTTGAAGATTCATTTTGATAAAAATTGATATCAAAGTTCGAAGCAGCGCGAAAAATCATTTTAAACAGATGTGTATCACAAGTTGGTATATGCTTTATAAAAAAATATCAATGTTTTTTTTTTTTAATAAAAAAAATGGTAGGTACATATATGTAGCGCTAACTTGATATTTAGTTAGCATTACACTTTTAGAAATTAAAAAACTAAGTAAGTAAGTAAGTAAGTAATTAATTCATTTTATTGATTTGTTCCTTAGATACAAGTTAACAATTTATAGAATTTAAAGCTATGGCATTGCCGTCAGCTCGGTTAGCAAATTTATATATAAATGTATCTTTTCTTTATAAAATAATAAATAAATGTAACTATTCAAATTCTGTGATAATTAACATTCTATACTTGTAAATATCTTTCAAGAATGAGGCGAGAGGTTTCCAATCAGGTCCGTTTATTGTTTCCTCCATTGATAGGGTTCTTTTTCCAAAGTATGAACATCGCTGTGATGCAAAAATGGGACATATGCTCATGAAATGAAAACAGTCTTCTTTGGACTTAAGGTTACATAGGGTGCAGAATTGGTTAAAACTTCCATTGTAAGGTGTTCCGTTAAGTCCTAATATTTCGCATCTTACTTTAAATATTATTGAAATTTCCTTATAACTTAAGGAGTCTTGGAAGTAATTTGATCCTTTTAAACATATATTGAGTTGGGAGTACAATATTCTACTTAAAGAATTACGGGCGCTGGTTTTAAAGGCATCACGCACAGAGTGTTCATGTTTCCCAATAATACGATACAACTGCTCTCTTAAATCTGTTAAATTACTCGCATCCACCGAAACCGCCTCATCGAAACTGCTTGCCATATTTTTCCATTTCGCCATCCACCAATCCTCATTTCTTACTTCGTAGAGCAGCAATTTTTTAGACAGCCGTTGATCTGGGTGACGAAGAAGTTTCAAAATAAAATCCGCCTGAGACTTCAAGGTACCGGTGAAAAGTTTGGGAAGTCCCGTTTCGATGTAAAGTGCATAGCTTGGGGTTTGTAAAGGGAAATTAAAAAGTTTTTTTAAGAAATTCCTGTGGAATTTTTCAATCACTTCGTACTCGTCTATACCCCATACTTGAGCAGCATAGCAAAGAGTAGTCTTGACAACAGTGTCAAAAATCTTATATTTTGCGGAAATTGGGATCCGTTTGTTAGAGAACACATTACTCCACGATAGATTCAACATACTTTGACAAGAATTTGTTTTTGCCACTAAGTGTTCATTAAAGTCAAGTTTAGGGTTAAGTTTCACTCCTAAGTAATTGTATTCCGTAACTATTTCTAGATTTGTACCGTTAAAGGACCAATTATATCGGCTTTGACTCCTGGCAGATCTTGAGAATAACATGACTTTGGATTTGTTGGTGTTAATAAGAAGTTCCCATTTACAGCAATAATCCGAAAGACGGTTAATCATTAGTTGAAGAACATCGGGCGATTCTGCTAGTAACACCAAATCATCGGCATATAGTAGCACATTGATTGACATACCAGCAATCCGAATTCCTCCAGGAAGGTAAGCTACTATGTCATTGATGAATAGTGAGAACAAGAGTGCACTGAGTAGACACCCTTGTTTAACACCATTATCTGTTGCGAACCATTTTGAGTAATGGGATCCATCCCAGACAGCTGCTTGTGAGTTGAAATACATTTCTTTTAAGACGTGAATGTATTTATTAGATATGCCCAAACGCGAGAGCTTATAAAAGAGAGCGTTCCTATTCACCAAGTCAAAGGCTGATTTGAAGTCTACGAAAAATGCATAAACCTTCTTGTTCCTAGCTTGAAAAGCTTTGACAATTGAAGTGAGTGAAAAAATGTGATCAATAGTTGAATAATTCTTCCTAAAACCAGCTTGAAATTCAGTGAGGATATTGTTGGCGTCAACCCACGATTCCAATCTATTGGCAAGGATTCCACAAAATAATTTCGCCAGAGTATTCATAAATGAAATTCCTCGATAATTTTCGACTTGGTCCAAAGCTCCTTTTTTGTGAATTGGAAAGATAACTGATCTCTTAAATGAACTTGGGATGTCCTCATTTTGAAATACTTTGTTGAATAATATTTTGAGCTGGGCGAAAAAACTGGGGGTGGCGTTCTTAAAAAATTCATATGCGACTCCATCTTCACCTGGGGCTTTTCCATCCTTCGCTTTTTGGATAACAGCACAAATTTCTGCAATCGATATTTCTTGGTCTAAGAATTCGTTAGTTGTCATAGGTTCCGCATAATGATAGTTTAGGATAGATTTGCCACAAAGGAGATTTTGAAAGTGAACTGATAGGTCTTCAGCAGTCAGTCCTATTCCTATCGCGAACTGAGATCCATTTATCTCTCTCGTTATTTTCCAAAATTCCTTAGAGTTTTTTGTTTCGCCAAGTCTACATGCCTGATTTTTTTCGTACTCGGTTTTTTTCACCAA
This sequence comes from Epistrophe grossulariae, assembly GCA_929447395.1. Lineage (NCBI taxonomy): Eukaryota > Metazoa > Arthropoda > Insecta > Diptera > Syrphidae > Epistrophe > Epistrophe grossulariae. The sequence continues at coordinate 81,969,513 of OV839566.1, forward strand.
GCACAACTTTTTGTATTCCAGATTTGCTTCAAAATACCATCTTTTAAGGATGTCACAGTTAGAGTTCCGTAGAGCATTTAGGAGAGAGAATGATTTCTTTCGGGCTTTCATGCATTCTTTGTCAAACCAGTTTTGCTTAAACCTTGGAAATACATTAGAGATCAACGATGGCGATGAATTTCTGATGCAACACAATAATTGGTCTGAATGTATATCTGTGCTCATAGGATTCGTTTAACAAGGCAAGGTTTTGATCTAATTTTTGTTGATACTTTTGTGCATCCTCCTGCTTCCATTTCAGTCTAGGGATAAGTTTTAGAATTTTTTCTTGCGAAACATTTTGATTTGACCAGACGACCGTAATTGGCATGTGATCAGAAAAGTTTTTGTGCTGTACTTCAAATTTTTTTATCAAATTCACCCAATTCTTGTTTACCGCGCAATAGTCGATGACACTGTTTCCTTGACCACCATAAAATGTGAAGTTACCATCGTTATCTCCGTTCGTACACCCGTTAAGGATTAGGCAATCATATAGCTGTAACATCTCCAAAAACTGTGTGCCGTGTGAATTGCGAACATCGTCCTTTGAAAATCTGTTTTCGGAATTTACTATGGAGTTTTTTATAGTTTGTAAGGTGCTGATTTGTAGGTTGCCGATTCTCGCATTGAAGTCTCCAATCAATAAGATACTTTTTCCTGCAAGGAGAAGCATAGTGTCGTACAGATGTTCTTGATCTTCATTCCAATGATTGCAGTTAATATAGAATGGAATTATGTACATATTGTTTTCGCGTAAGAGTTTTACAACGGTCACTCCTTCACCTTCTTCAAAACTGTAGTTCTTTAAAAGCGATATTTTAATACCAAAGAGGCAACCTCCACTTGCACGACCTTTAACATTATATTTTATTGCTGCTTTCCATACTAATTTATAATTTCTAAAATAATTTGAAAATTTACTTATGTTATCTTCAGTTACATGGGTTTCATACAAGAAAAATATATCAAAATCTTGAACATAATTGAAAAAATCTACGAACAATAGTTTATTTGTTAAACCTGAAACATTATAAGACAAAATATTACAATTATTAATAGTAGTTAAAGAGCTGACGGCTTCACAATTTCAATTACGTAAAAAAGTACTAGTACTAGAATTTGGTAGAGAAGACATCCCTGGTTGGGTAGTATCAGCTGGTCTATACCATTCATTATGATGTTCATTTGACATCACCATTCGTTTGACAGCACGGAGATCTAGTTCGCCAAACATTTCTCGAAGTTTATTCACCCCGTCTTCATTTTCGTATTTAAGTTCATTGTTATAATTTAAATAAAAAGATTTGCTGGATATTATCAAAGAATTGTTTTTTAATTGAACTGCTTCAGTTGGTTGTTTTGTTTTAATCGCTTTTCTGTAGCCAAGGAGGATTCTGCGTTTGTGTTGTTGTTGCTTTGAAAGATCACGTTGAACGAAGACACCTGTACCTTTGAGCTTTGCAGAGTTCCGTAACATATTTGATGCATTTTTGTTGGAGCCAGTGTCAATTTTATATTTCATAACTGAATTATTTTCGCTTAATTTGACGACATCCAACATTTGCTGCGCTTCTCCTAGCAGCAGACTTGTGACTCCTTCGATCTTTTCTTGAGGGTCAGCGGTATTAATCGGCATTGTGAGAATTAGGTTTTTCCCTTTAATTTCTACATTGCATCTGGCTTCGAACTGTTGCACTTTTAGGGAAAGATCTGCATTTTGCTTTTTCAAACTGTCAATTTCGACATTTAATTTTTGTACATCATCCTTGGTGGCGAGATTGGCGGTTGCCTTTGGTAATGCTGTACTCAAAGAAATATCGACTACCATTTTAATCTTTTGCAAATCAGCTTCAGAAATCGACATATTTGGGTGCAGAGTATTGAATTGAGCGGAAGTAAATGAAAAGGATTTTTTGGTGGAACTGTTTTCTTCTGGAGAAGTGTGAATTAATTTTCTTTTGTGGTCATGTGACATCGATACCAGCCTTTATAAATTGTTTTAAAGTGTTAACTAATTATTTTACCTGATTAATTGACACTTTTCTTGAGTAAATAAATAAGCGGAACTTGAATAAACACTTTTTTAAAAGTTTTGTGAGTTATTTATTATTTAAATTTGAAAATTTTAAGGAGCGATACGCAAATTGAACCAATCACTTTCACAGCAGTGTTGCCAGCCAAACATATAGCCAAAAAACTAAGTAAGCAATTGTAACTTTTTTTTACTGTATCTAAAGAAGTTGCGAAAAGAAAAAAAATATAAAAATTTTTTGGGAGAAATTTAAAATTCAATTTCAATTCAAATTTATGTGATTCCATAAAATTGTTCATGTTAGGTACCTACTTACATATTTACATGAATGACTTGCTTATTTTGTAAATTTCTCACTAGTTGCCATTTTTTAACAAACTTGTCCCTTATAGTTTTGGTTGTTTTCTACCCATTTTTTCACTGTTTTTCACTTCACTGAGAAAAAAAAATATGCAAAAAATTGCATCACATCACCAGACCTACCTCAAACTCTTGTTCAGGCCATACAATACAAGATACATTTCACTCACATTATCTATATGCCTTACCTAATTATTATCTTCTCGATAATGTTTGATTTCCAAATTTCAACCCTGCTATGAAGCAATGCAAACAAAATGTCGTTCGGTTTATTGCTCCGGTATAAAGCTTATTGTATCTAACACCTATATCTACCCCACTCCTGGTTTCTTTATTATGATAGGTGTTCACTGTTCAATGAATCATTTTTTTTTGGAAAATCAAATCAAAAAAAATCTTAGCTTAAAAATATTTGTTTGTATTCTATGCTAATAAAAAAAAAATAATAAAAAAATCCTGATAGCATAAGCTTCTTGGACAGCACAAATATGGTACCTATCTACCTACCTCACATTTCATTTTCATAACAAAAAAAATGGAAACCAAATTCTCATATTTTTGCTTGCTCATAACTATTTTGTCAGTAGTTGAAATTATAATTTACATACATTCTGTTTACAAACGACCTTCGCATACAAACAAAAATCAGTTTGACTTGACCTACAGACATTTTTTTTCTTTATTTCTTTTTGACATTACCCCACAAAATAAGTGGATGTAGCTATATGGTAGAGCGCAGCGCTCGCTTAGCAGTACCCACAAAAACACTTTTTTTTATTTCATTTTATCATCAACACATTCCCATTCTATAATGCTGCCTCTGGTTCATGTTTGATTCGATCTACAACATTCATTTTCGAAGAAAAGCCATCATGTGAAATTTTTTGTCATTATGAGAAAGTTTTGGGTTATTTGGTTTATTTCTTGTTATTTAAAAATACAATTGAAAAATAGAAAATTTGTCACTTTTCAAAAGCAAATATTTCAAAAAAAAGGATCAAATTCAAAAATCGGTGCCCAAGGCATTGAAGCCCTAATCAATACCTTTAAAATGATATACATTTTATATATGTACTCCTCTCCTGTTCTGAAATCGTTAAGCATCCATTTGGCAGTTTTGCGTGATTTTTATAAAACCTCTTACTGGATTTTTGAAATAAGACGAAAACAAAATCCAAAATCAAAAATATAGCCTCAAGACTTTGAAGCCAAAATGTCATTCTTTCATATGCAATTTAAATTTTGGCCATATATGGTCCCGTGGCGGAGATCCTTCGGAATCCAAGGATCTCCAATTTTTGAGAAATATGGAAAATTGGCAAAATGGATTCCGAAGGATCTCCGCCACGGGACCATATATGGCATATATATATATGAATTTGATCCTTTTTTTTGAAATATTTGCTTTTGAAAAGTGACAAATTTTCTATTTTTCAAAGGTCTGTTTTGCAATAAATAGTCGTTATTTTCAAATATTTCGAATTTTTAGTAAATCTAGCTGCCTCATGATGGCTTTTCTTCGAAAATGAATGTTGTAGATCGAATCAAACATGAACCAGAGGCAGCATTATAGAATGGGAATGTGCTGCTAAGCGAGCGCTGCGCTCTACCATATAGCTACATCCACTTATTTTGTGGGTAATGTCAAAAAGAAATAAAGAAAAAAAATGTCTGTAGGTCAAGTCAAACTGATTTTTGTTTGTATGCGAAGGTCGTTTGTAAACAGAATCTATGTAAATTATAATTTCAACTACTGACAAAATAGTTATGAGCAAGCAAAAATATGAGAATTTGGTTTCCATTTTTTTTTGTTATGAGAATGAAATGTGAGGTAGGTAGGAAGGTATCATATTTGTGTTGTCCAAGAAGCTTATGCTATCAGGATTTTTTATTATTTTTTTTTTATTAGCATAGAATACAAACAAATATTTTTAAGCTAAGATTTTTTTTGATTTGATTTTCCAAAAAAATAAACCAAAGTCCATTTTTTTATTCATTGAACAGTGAACACCTATCATAATAAAGAAACCAGGAGTGGGGTAGATACAGGTTTTAGATACAATAAGCTTTATACCAGAGCAATAAACCGAACGACATTTTGTTTGCATCTTCATAGCTTATTACAAATTACAACAAATATTGAAATATAGGTATGTAGAAAGGTACATACCTACTCTCAAATAACATTCGACTAGGTATACCTTTTATAAAATAAAAACAAACAAATCCAAATTAAAAAAATTAGATTTTTTTCCTTTATACTACATAATATGTACGATAAGAGTACGATAACTTAGGCGCCAAGAAATGATAACGGTCTTTTTTAGAATAGTTCAATACAAGCATTTTTTACTATAGGAGGGGGGTTCTATCGCACCCCGTTCAGGAGGTAGGGGTAATTTTAGAAAAAAATTAGTTTTTGAGAAAATTGAAAATTACCATATAACTACTTTATTATGAGATTTTTGTTTTTGCTTTCTTACATAATTACAGTGCTATCCTACCACCCAGCATTACGGCGTATAAGCAGCGAGGTATATATGGAAGGTCAAAAACAAGCACTTTTTATTATAGGAGGAGGGTCTATCTAGCCCCGTTTATAAGGTAGGGGAAATTTTACAAAAAAATGGTTTAAAATGAAAACAAAATTATTAAAAAACAACGGCAACATTTAAAATGAAATAATATACTGGTTTTGAAAGCCAGAAATTTGTTTTTTAATCTTAAATCTGAATTAAATTATTTAGGTCAAATTTTTTTGAAAAATTCGCCAGCAAACTCAAAATATTTATGAAAAAATGAAAAAAAATGTTTAAACCCATTTATTTCAAAATACATACAATTTAAGAAATCATATTAATTTGCTGCAGTCGTACGGTAGAACCTAGGTAATGTGAATTTTTTAGAATGCATTACATTTTCATACCTGAATGTTTTAAATGTACTAATAGAACAGAGTATTGGCTTTAAATATAGGTATAATACTTAATTGTAAGTAATACCGTTGTTTTAATATTTTTTTTACATTATTTAGTTTTTTTTTTTATAAATTTGCCCCTCCTGCCCAAACGGGGGAGATAGAGCCCCCTCCCATTGCAAAAAATGCTTGTATTGAACTGTTCTACAAAAACCGTTATCATTTCTTGGCGCCTAAGTTACGTACTCTTGCAGTACATAGTATAAAGGAAGAAAATTTAATTTTTTTAATTTGGATTTGTTTGTTTTTATTTTTCAAAAAAAGTATAGGTATCTACCTAGTCGAAAGTTATTTGACAGTAAGTATGTACCTATATCTACATACCTATTTATTTTTAGTGTATAACCTACCTACAGCCTACAGGTACCTACCAATTATATCTATAACAATAGGTAGGTATTTGTATTTATTTAATAATTTCCTCAAGAAAAGATACCTATTTTTGGTATGTAATTCGGGAGTTTATAACAAATAATACCTACATCTTCATAATCAAATAAAATCACAAATACCTTCCGAATCGCTTTTTTTACCAACACTCAAATACCTACCTAGAAGAAAAAAATTTCTTGAAACCACACAAAAAGTAAAAAACACCCTAAAATTAAATAATCACTTCTTAGTAAATCCGGAATTTGGAAACATACAAATGCATATTGTACATACCTACCTACATACTTTATCCTTTACCTACCATAACAATTTTCCTAAAATCTAAAATCATTCAAGTTGAACAAAACTACCCCATTCCAATAAAGTGACCTACAAATAATTTGAAATGAAAAAAATAAAATATGCATATTATTGAGAAAAAAATTTCAACACAAGTTTTCCTCCACAGAAAAAACTTCACAAATAGCTCTTCGCGCACCACGATACAAAAGCAAAAACAACACATAATATCCCTTTCCAACACACGAATACATTTACAAACACTTTACTCCCTATACCCAAGACGAAAAATTGAACAAAAAAAAAAATAAAAATCTATACCTGCACTGCTTCTTCTTCTTCATAACAAAGTAAAAGTATAGTGCAAAGCAACAAAAACAAACAGCGCTGTATGCGCTGTGAACGTATAGCTTCTATTTTTTTTTTGTTTCATAATGCCATTCGAACGATGTTTGTTCGAAGTTCAAACATGTTGTTAGGGGTGAGTTTTTTTATTCTCGTTTTTTATTCGAAGATAAAAATCTTCGAATCTGACTTCGACATTTTGGGTGGAGGCCTCTTAACCTAGCTCACAAACTGGATCAATCAGGTAAACGAACAAGAACGCAGCTTTCACCGGATTTAGTCGTGATAACGAGCAAAAAACCACATCCTCGAAAAATTTCTGAAAGCTCGGACGAAGAATCAGCAAAAGTAAACCAAACAGTAGTAGAAATGTCCACCTGGGACACTATGATGGAACAATTTCGAAAAATAATACAAGAAGAAATGAAGAGCACAAAGGATACAGTAGATGTGCATTCAAAAGAAATAGAAGAGTTAAAAAAAGAAAACACCAATCTCAAAAACAAAATACTACAACTTGAAGAACATAAAGAAGAGAGCCTTAGAAAAAACGAAACATTTGATAAATTCACACGAAAAAACAATCTCATTTTTAAAGGATTCGAAAAAGATTCACTCGATAAAAATGATATATGGATGCTATGTAAAAGTATTCTTAAAATAAATGAAAACCTCGAAATCGTGAGAATTTTAAGAATAGGAAGAGGTGATAAGAAGAATTTTCTCGTCGAGTTTGAAACACACTCAGCAGTTGTATCAATTCTTTAAAATACATCAAAGTTAGCCGGAACAAAGTATGGTATTCAAAGAGATATGACACAGAAAGAAAGAGAACATCACAATTATCTGCTACGAATAAGAAATGAAATTAAAAAAATTGATAAATCGAAGCCAATTAAGTTCAATGGCAGAAGATTGGAAATAGAAGGAAAAATATTCACGGTGGTAGCGAAAGAGTTGCAAAGTGATGGGAAACCAGCTGCTGTTGTTCTTGGACAACTTTATAAGAAGGACTTCGCAAATATAGATTTTAATCTGGAATCCAGTAAAGTCGAGGCCTCTGCAGATTAGCAGTTAGATGTTTGTTGCAATGAAAACTCAAATATTATAGATTGTAAGAAAATTGAAATAAATATTGTGTCCTACAATGTGTCAGGACTAGCAAATAAGTTAATTGTCCCAAATTTTTTTAATTATTTATGTAAATTTTACATTTTTTTGTTGTATGAAACATTTCTTGTGGATCACTTTAGAGAGATATGAAAAATTTTTCCCAGGATTTGAATTGATATGGACACCAGCAATACGCTCTGCGCAATTCGGAAGAGCAAGTGGTGGACTTCTAGTTGGCATTAGCAGAGTCATTAATAAAGAGTTTAGAATTGACTGTACAAAAACGTTGGATAAAGACGTTGTCCACATCGTATCAACCAACTGTGAACTATATGTGCTGCCTACATACCTTAATTGCAACAAATGGGAAGAAGACTACCTAGTATTCAACAGAATCCTACAGGAATCAAACTTTGAAAACGTGATTGTCATAGGAGATTTCAATGTACGAATAGGGGAGAACCAAATATTGATGGAAGAACAAACCGCAAATCTCAATGTACAGCTTAAACCAAAACGTAATTCAAAGGACAAGGTACTCAACAATAAAGGAAAACGGTTCATTGAGACGTGCAACGATGCGGGTATTGTTATTCTAAACGGACGTACACCTGGTGATTTTGAAGGAAACTTCACCTTCGTAAGTTCAATCGGTTGCTCAGTTAACGACTTATGTGGAGCATCGTATAATGTACTTAGCCAAGTGAAAGAACTTAAAGTAGAGGAAATGGTCTACTCTGATTACATGCCTCTTAGGTTAACCCTACAACTATCCGGCTTTCAGTCTTCTGAGGAAATGAGTCTGCTTCCCAAGCTAGTATGGTTGAAACAAAATGAAAACAAGTACAAGATTGGAATTCAGCAAAGGATTCAGACGAAAGAAGTGGGTGATTTTGGAGAGGATATTTGGACGGCAGAAGGAATAACATCAATGATCAAGGAAGTAGTAGGCGAGCATAGACACTTTTCAAACAAAAAGAATTTTAAAGAAAGTTGGTTTGATGCAATGTGTATGGTCTCAAGGAAAAATGCTTTTAAATGGCTTAGCAAGTGGAAAAGGGAACCCTCAGAAATCCTGAAAAAACATACCTTGAGGCAAATCGAAAATACAAACAGACCTGTAAGACGAAAAGAAAGCTATACTATCAATCGCTATGTATTAATCTTAGAAACGTACGAAATACAAAGGATTGGTGGGATATTGCAAACAAATTACGAAATAAGAATCACAGAATAGGGCCAAACATAAAAAGCAGTGATTTTAGAGATCATTTTCGACGGCTCCTGAATCCTCCGCTTCAGGCCATAGGATCGCTGGAAGACACGCTCGAAGATGCCGATGATGTGATTACGAACTTCAAAATCCTAGAAGTACTGAGCAAAGCTAAGACAAACAAAGCTGCCGGTTACGACCGTGTCCCCTATGAATTCTTTATGTATGCACCTCAGGTTCTTTTAGATCGTCTGGTTGGAATCTACAATAGAATTCACATCACAGAAAGCGTTGAACCCTCTTTTAAGAAGTCGTTGATCTTTCCTATATACAAAAAGGGAGATATAAACCTCGCACAAAACTATGAGGGATTTCCTTTATGGATGCCATGGCGAAAATCTACACGGGCATACTACTCAAAAGGCTACAGGATTGGGAAAAAAGAAACAGGGTACTGAACGAATATCAAGCAGGATTTAGGGAAGGATATAGCACAGCAGATAATATATTTAATCTACTTAACATTGTGAAAATCAGGATGAATGAAGGCAAAAAAACATACTGCTTCTTTGTTGACTTCAGGGCGGCGTTTGATAGCATTTGCCGGAATGCTTTGTTTGTCAAGCTAAAAAGAATGGGTTTGTCAACAAAATTTCTAAACATTATAAAGGATCTGTATGCAGGGACGGCAAGTGCAGTATGGGATGGAAAAAATCTATCTGAGTGGTTCGATACAGAAATGGGCGTAAAACAAGGGTGCCTTCTAAGTCCTATGCTATTTGCACTGTTTGTCAACGACATGCATGATTTCATAGGGGGAGGAATATATTTAAATGAGCATGTCATCCGAATACTATTGTACGCAGATGACATTGTAAATTTTGCAGACACACCAAAGGATTTACAACTAATGATAGACAAGCTTGATGAATATTGCCAGTTGTGGAATCTTATTATTAACCTTGAGAAGTCAAAAATTGTTATATTCAGAAAAAATGGGGGCAGAAGAAGCACTTTAGAAAGATGGACTCTCGGAACCGAAGAAATTGAGGTGGTCAACAAGTATAGGTACTTGGGTTTATGGCTGACACCAGGGTTGAGCATGAATGAGCACTTCAAAGAAAGAGAGCAGCAGGCAAAAACGAGCTTAAACCTGACTTGGCATACTTTTGTAGCAAAAAAAGGCATCGGTATTTCAGCAAAACTTGAATTGTTTAACGCAGTTACAAGATCAATTTTGGGGTATGGGGCACAAGCTTGGGGTAATCAGCAATTCGATGAAATGGAAAAGGTCCAACGATATTTTTTTTAAAAAATCTTGAAAGTTCCAACATCATCCCCAAACTACATGCTTACCTTGGAGCTTAAAATGAAACCTCTTTTTATCTACACCATGAAATGTCACATGACCTACATCAAGAAAGTATTCAGTGTGTATGACGAGAACCGACTCCCGCATATATTAGCGAGTATAATTGTAACGAAAAATAAATAGTGGATCACACAATGGACGAGTATTTTAGAAGGAAGGCATATCCATGAGGTTGTTGGAAACAGTAGGTTATTCCAAAATGCAATTGATTTGGCTGCCTCGCAAATAATGGAAAGAGAACGGGAAGTGGCTTTTCAAAGAGCGCAGGCGTCAACTTCACATGAGCTGTACAATGCCCTCAACTACACCGACGGAAGTATATACCTACAGGAAGAAAGAATCTCATCCGAAATAGGATGGATCTTTAAAGCAAGAGGAGGACTCCTGTATTTGAACGGTACATTTCCAACGAACAACAGAAACACTCAATGCACCCTGTGTAACCTGAGAGAAGATGAAACATTTATACACTTTTTTGGAATATGTCCTGTATTCAAAGAACTGCGTCTGTTATTTTTTGGGTCAAGAGCACTCAGCACGGAAAATATGGTGAACATCCTTAATGGCAACGGGAACTGGATCTCATTGGTAAAATACCTCTCTCTCCCCATTAAATATCGCACTGAACTTATAAGAGAATATAATGGATAGAAACAACAACAACAACAACAACAACAACAACAACAACAACAACAACAACAACAACAACAACAACAACAACAACAACAACAACAACAACAACAACAACAACAACAACAACAACAACAACAACAACAACAACAACAACAACAACAACAACAACAACAACAACAACAACAACAACAACAACAACAACAACAACAACAACAACAACAACAACAACAACAACAACAACAACAACAACAACAACAACAACAACAACAACAACAACAACAACAACAACAACAACAACAACAACAACAACAACAACAACAACAACAACAACAACAACAACAACAACAACAACAACAACAACAACAACAACAACAACAACAACAACAACAACAACAACAACAACAACAACAACAACAACAACAACAACAACAACAACAACAACAACAACAACAACAACAACAACAACAACAACAACAACAACAACAACAACAACAACAACAACAACAACAACAACAACAACAACAACAACAACAACAACAACAACAACAACAACAACAACAACAACAACAACAACAACAACAACAACAACAACAACAACAACAACAACAACAACAACAACAACAACAACAACAACAACAACAACAACAACAACAACAACAACAACAACAACAACAACAACAACAACAACAACAACAACAACAACAACAACAACAACAACAACAACAACAACAACAACAACAACAACAACAACAACAACAACAACAACAACAACAACAACAACAACAACAACAACAACAACAACAACAACAACAACAACAACAACAACAACAACAACAACAACAACAACAACAACAACAACAACAACAACAACAACAACAACAACAACAACAACAACAACAACAACAACAACAACAACAACAACAACACCAACACCAACACCAACACCAACACCAACACCAACACCAACACCAACACCAACACCAACACCAACACCAACACCAACACCAACACCAACACCAACACCAACACCAACACCAACACCAACACCAACACCAACACCAACACCAACACCAACACCAACACCAACACCAACACCAACACCAACACCAACACCAACACCAACACCAACACCAACACCAACACCAACACCAACACCAACACCAACACCAACACCAACACCAACACCAACACCAACACCAACACCAACACCAACACCAACCAACAACAACAACCGCATTGGGTAGTTTTGTCTGGTATATATTTGTTTTGTATTTTATATATATTTTATTATGTTCGGTAAAATTAAAAATCTATGTAAAAACAAAACCACAAACTAGAAATCCCGCGTTCTTTTAGCCATTGCCACAGAAAGTGAGTGACTAGACGCTGAAAATCAGCTGACACGTATATGAGATATTAGCTGTTTTTTTTTCTCAAAAGTCTGAAAAATTTTAAGATACCTTTCAGATTTATTTTGGAAAACAGCTGGTTTGTTTATCAGCTTTTTTTCTTATAGGATTACAACAACAACAACCAATCCGGATTGCTTTTAAATTTTACTCGAACGGCTAATAACAACAAGTTGTTGTCAATGAAAAAAACACGTTAGTATTATTTTTCTCGTCCTCGCTGCGACAGATTCGCATTGGATCCTTTAAAGAACACGCGGAACTTCTAGTTTGTGGTTATTTTATATGGATTTCGATTTTACCGAACAAAAAAAAATATAAAATATAAATAAAATACAAAACAAATATAAAATATAAATACCACACAAATCTATCAAATCCGGTTTTGGTCGTTCGATGCAAAACGATCTTATATACCCTATCGGCCTATCATTCGAACGCGGCCAAATGTATTATTTTTGGTGAATTGTTTCATTTTGAATATCCAACCCCCAAACCAACACTGAGAGGTTTCATTTTGTTTCCGCTAGTTGCAGTGAGGAGGGCTAGTGTCGCCGAGGCTAAAATGGAACCAACCTGAGATTGGCAACTAGCAGTCCATATATAATACGTCCATGGTGGTAGGTATTTCTCATTCGTAATAATCCTAAAGTTACCCTCATTGTTAGTTTGGTTGGCTGATAACTTTTATTCTAATGATCGCATCGTCTTAAAATTTAGGTAGAATGTCATGCAGGTGTAGTTGACCTTTTTAATGAAACTTACTATGATGTGGGTAGAGTATATTATTTGGTTGGCTTATATCTTCTGTTCTATTATTCGGATCTGTAAGATTAAGGTCTTAAAATAAAGGTAAAATGTTAGGCTAACTTCACTTCCAAGTTAATTTATAAAAAAAATTCAAATTGAATTAAAAAAAAATCGCTTCGTTAATATGGGCACGGGCTGGGCTGGGCATTGGGCAACAAAATTGATACTCAGATTTATAGAAAAGAGTAGATTTGGTCAAGTGATTGACTTGGCAAGTTGGTTAGATTTTTAATAATGGTCAGATTTTCAAGGTGAAGTTTTTTAAATTTTGATTAAGTATCCGGCTAAACAGTGAACCTTTAAGTTAGCAAAGGTACCTTTCTCCGAGAAAACTTTTGACTTTGGCGCCTGCCTAGCGACTGAACATACCCTAAGCGGAGCAACGGAGTTGCGTCAGCGGGACAGGGGACCCGCAATTGATTTTTATCGACAAAGGTCAAACTAAGTGAGTGACTGGAATAAAAGGTAGGCTAGATTTATAACTTATTATTATTATATATACTCTAGTATAAAGACAAAACTTCATTTTGAAGTGCATTATTTTTATTTAAAATAATTTATTATAATTTTTACAAATGTAAATTCAATTTATACTTTTTATTTTTTCAAATAACTTCCCCTGAAGAAGGCAGCAACCCCTGCCGAAACGTTGGGAAAAGCTAATGTTAACTTAATTTTTTCATTGCCATAACCATTGTGACCATAAAGCCGACGGATAACAAGAATTTATATCTTATCCACTTTTTTGAACTATAATTCAATTTGGTTAATAAAAATATCTATAATTTTAAAATTGAACCCTGAAGGGATTCTAGGTCAATTATTATTAATTTGAGAAGCTAACTAAAAGAAATAATTATAATTAAATGCACAAAATAATAAATGGCCGAAATTGAAAGAATCTTTATACAGGGTGATCGGTATAAGGTGCATCAAAAAGCTAGATGCAGTATGTTGGGTTAAGACAAGAAAAAATCGTCTATTTCCCCAAGTTAAGGCGGGAGGGGCAATTTTCTAAAAAAATTTACTTAAAACAGAAAACAATTACAGTACGTTCAACTCCTCGATTTTTGCAACAGCTGAATTTATATCATTGTTGACGCAGTAATCGCAACTCTTAAAAAAAATTGACTCGATAAGTGCAACTTTTGTTTTTATATACATATCTTTATTTATTTCAGGTTCTTAGCTATGTCTGTTTTTGTTTGTTGCGTTACATTTTGTATCGGCAGTTATTTTACCGCTACTTTTGAGTGATGGTACGATTAAGTTGTATGAATGTACATCATATGTATCTATACAATGCAAGATTTTATTTTTAGTTCAGCCCCTATTGAACAAATGTTGAGTCTTCAAAAACTGCGAGAAATGGCGATTTTAAAAAATCTAAAAATCCAAAAAATCCAAACAAAAATGTCCAATTTTTTCCAAAGAAAATAATTATAGCTATAGGTATAGAGAACTAAACGTATGTATTTATGTACTTATATCTTAATGAATGAACTTATTTTTGTTTTGTTTCTTATTATTTATGTGTTATTGAATAAAAATTTGTTGCATTAAATATATTATATAAGTGCTGGTTTTCTGATTTTCGCTTTGCTTCTCCAATTGAGCCTAAACAAATATTTACTCGGTTATTGCAACAACCTCGGTCATTGCAACCACCCTTGTTTTAATTAGTTGCGATAATCGAGAATGCACGTATTTAAAAACAACGGTAAAACTCCAGCCAGAAATCACTTTAATTCTAATTTTATATTAAGTTGTGTTAGTAATAAATAGTATTTAAAAAATGTATTTTCAAACTCGAAATTTTGAAAATAATTTTTTTTTTAATTTCAAAATAATTTTAGATTTTGAGAAATAAAAAAAAAATGAAGATTAGTAAAGCTGAAATCTATAGTTAATCCAGTTTATTTTTTTATTATTTGCTAAAAACCAGATGGTATCCAATAAAACATAAAAAAGGGATAATCCGCTAATTCAATAATTGACCTGAGCAGATCAAATTTGGGAAAATTAAAAAAGTTTTTTTCTTGGAAAAAAGTACTTTTCATTTTTTTTTTAATTTCTCAAAAACTAAGATACATTTTAGGGAAAATTAATAAGAGCATTGAATTTTGGAAACAAAAGTTAAAAAAATTAACCTAATAATTTGAATAATTAGTTTTATATTAAAAAAAAATTTTTTTTCTTCAAAATTTCGAGTTTGGAAATTAATTTTTCAAAAACTATTCACTAACAAAACTTTAAAATTAGGTATAAAGAAGAGATTTCTGGCTTTCCCAAAAGGTATAGCATGGCATTATAAGTTTTACCGTTGTATTTAAATAATTGTTTTTCTGTTTTAAGTAAATTTTTTATATAATTGCCCCTCCCGTCTAAACGGGGGGTAATAAACCCTCTTCCCATGCAATTTTTTTCTTGTCTTAACCCAACTCACTCGCTCTAGCTTTTTGGTGCACCTTATACCGATCACCCTATTAGCTATATGTTTTGTGATAATGGAAATGCATTATTAATTTAACGTTTGTGATGTATCGAGTGAATAATATGGGCTTTAGAATTGGGATCCCTACAATAAAACCATGTATTTATTTATGCCCTGACTATATTATTTAAAAGTTAATAAACTAAATGATGTCAGTCTGGCAGACGACGCACTAAAAAAAAAAAAAAAAAAAAAAAAAAATCAAATCCATCTCACGAATTCGTAATTTCAAAAATCTAGTGATGGGTTTACATACTAAAAAAAAGGGTTCTTTACGACACAAAATTTTTTTTTACATTAATTTTGTTTTATGTACTTAAAATGACCCTTAAAAATGACATTTCGATATTATATATTTTTGAATTATAAGAAGTGAGAGTTTAAAGTCAATTCTTACCTAAGTTTCTGAATTAACATTATTAACATTATACATTTTTGAAAAGCCCATATTCTCTTCTTTTCAAAACAGTTATTTTTTTTTAATTAATTGCAACAGTAAATTTATTAAAAAAAATTGTATAAGGTACAGTATTTTTTTCATTATTTTGTTTTCAATTGAAGTTATCTCTGTTGGCTCCGGCTGCCTCCGCTAAGTTAATGGTTGTTTTGTATTCTATAACTATTGAAAATTGAGATTCAAAAATAAAAAGTTTCGCATTTTCATGCATTTTTGTTTTAGAAGCAAAAACGTATGATTTAAAAAAATAAAATTTCTATAACTTTTCTAATAACTAATGAAATAAGTTGAAATTTGGCAAATTTATATATTTCATTTTTTTACTTTTGGCTTTAAATTTAAAGAAATATATTACTTTGTATATAAATAAGAAAATAACGGTTAAAAAAATGTACAATACATTTTTTTTTTACATCACATAAGTCACAAAACTTCTGCCAAATATAAGTTTTTTCTTTCAGTTATTACCACAAATTATTAAAATTCAAAGTTTGATTAAAAAATTACATTTGTTAGCCCCACCCTATTATACATGATCCTACGGATGTTAACGGATGTTATTTAAAAAGGCGTGGCGTAGAACTAGGCGGATTTTGCAAGAAAATAATAATTTTCATAATTTCAGTTATAAAAAATTTTATTTAAGAAATATCTGCTTTCAAAGAATTTATAAGATAAGAAAGGAATAAGAAAAAGATTAAAAACAAATAAAGGGGTAGTGGAAGAAGGCGGAAAAATACCCATGCCATGCATTAAGTTTAAAAAATCTAAATTAAAAATGTTCGGCTTCCTAAGCACATAAAATAATAAAATAACAAAAAAATAAAAAAAATGGCCTTGGTAATGGGCGAATTTAACTACTTTAAAATTTTTTCGCCGGTAAAATAAATAGAGTGTAAAAATTTCATCGAAATCGGTGGAATAGTTTTTGCTTAAGCAAGTTTTACACGTATAGATTAAACAAAATGTACACCTTTGGTGTTTTATGCTAGTATATTTACCCGAACAGTTGGCTACGCAAACTTTCACACGATGTTATAATTGTTTCTAATTATAATTATTTCTTTTAGTTAGCTTCTCAAATTAATAATAATTGACCTAGAATCCCTTCAGGGTTCAATTTTAAAATTATAGATATTTTTATTAACCAAATTGAATTATAGTTCAAAAAAGTGGATAAGATATAAATTCTTGTTATCCGTCGGCTTTATGGTCAAAATGGTTATGGCAATGAAACAATTAAGTTAACATTAGCTTATAATACTAGAGTATATAGACAAAACTTCATTTTGAAGTGCATTATTTTTAATATATATATTAGTATATATAATAATAATACTAGAGTATATAGACAAAACTTCATTTTGAAGTGCATTATTTTTATTTAAAATAATTTATTATAATTTTTACAAATGTAAATTCAATTTATACTTTTTATTTTTTCAAATAACTTCCCCTGAAGAAGGCAGCAACCCCTGCCGAAACGTTGGGAAAAGCGTTTACCGATAGATGTGTTCATGGAGTAGTCAGTTGTTCAATACTACCAAATTTGAAATATAAAAACCAGGCTACTGCCGATGTGTTTTTTTGGGAATTTTTTGCTGTACCAAAAAACGCCTGAAATGTAATTTTTTTTATCAATTATAAGATAGCTTTACAACGGGTAATGATTTCGAAATAGGGATTGGACAGCAAAGTAGCTCTCAAACTGTGGACTACTAACAATCGAAAAACGAAAAATCGCTGTTGTCAGTAATTTTTTAATTGCATAAATGGTGTACATACATGTACATTGTACATGATATGATATGATATGATATCTAATCCAACCAACACGACGTTTCTTAGCGTTATGTCGCACTTCATGCGAATCACCTTGTTTTAATGAATATATACAAACCTGATGCTAATTCATACGGTACAAGATTGTTTTTCACAAATTGCATCGATCTTGTTTGAACTATGATGATTTTTTCTATAATCACGTCTCTCTTTTTAGTATTCATTGTGAAATGGAAATAATGCGACTTGTTGCACAAGCGGTAGTTGATTTCAAAAATCTTTTTCATTCTAGAAAGAAATATTAAAATTTAATTATTTACAATAAAAAGTAGCAATAATAAATATTAACTTATAGCCTACTGATAAATAATTATAATTGTAGTTACAATAAACAATACAAACAATATTTATTTTTTGCTGTCGCCTAATTAATTTCATAGTTTCTTATAAATGTTTATACATTTTACACAAATTGATATTTTAAAGAAAAACTGATACGTCTGTTTTACTGACCTAAATATAATCGAAAACGGTAACTAATAAATAATTTTTTTTTGTCTTCGAGAAGAAGAATTATTTTCATTTATTCATAATAAATTTTAAAAACTCGTATTGTTAGGTAGGTATTCAAAAAAAAATAACATTGTATACACTGCAAATTAAAAAAAGAAATTGAAAAACTCTATGTAAAAAAATACAAAAAAAAACAAAACCAATTTAAACCAAATTTAAACCAACCCATACATTTTTGTGCACTGAAGGGAAATTCAATAACATTGTTTGTGATTACATCCACCTTTTATATTTTTTCTCTAATTTACATAATTTAAATAATTGAATTAACCTTCAAACGATCTGACTCACTGTATTTGCCGCGCGTGCGAGATGCATGTTTACAATGATTCTTAATCCCCAACCAAGGCCATGTACCAATTTCCCAATTGCGTTGTAAGTCAATGCCTAACATTAACTTCCTTTTTAAATTCAACCAGCATAGAAAGTGGATCATTGATCGTAAGCAAGATTTTGTTTGGTAATTGTAAGAATTAAATATACTAATTTTAACCAAGAACTTTACTTCTTTCGAATACTAATCAAACATATATCTCTCATATTGATAGTCCATAAAAACAGCGTAATTAGGAAATAATCGCTGTCAAAAGCCCCCATCGATATGAGCACCGGTAACAATTTTACGGGGGGTTGAAGGCCCACCAAAATGGTTTTTCAGGAATAACTCCGAAATGTTAAGTTTTACAAAAAAAAAATGTCGAAGACTAATTTGTTGTTTGGAAAATTTCCTACAAAAAAGAACATGAAAATAACCCTTTCCGAAATAAACCAATTGGAATTAAGGGTCTTACTTAACTTAAAAATTGGTCATTTTGTCATAAATGCATCAATTTTTTTTGTTCTCTTGTTTATCCCCACCCGTTTTTTTCATTTTTTTTAAGACCAAAAACAACGGTAACTGCCATAAAAATTTTTTTACCAAAAAATGAAAATCTTATTTTTCTTAAAAACGTGCCCACAACTTTTTTTTTAAAGATTGAGTAATTTTGTTTTATAAAAAAGCAACCATTTTGTAAAAAAAAAAACATCCGAAAAATGGTTAGAAATGGTAACTCCCATAGAACCATTTTTTGATTTTCGATTTTCTCAAAAACAGTTGAACTGATATTCACTTTTTTTTGGAGAATGTTTGAAAAAGTACCAAAATTTTCAAAAAATTTTTTTTTGGGTTTTTAAAAAAAGTTTCAAAATTTTTTTTGAGAACTTAATAAATTTTAAAACGACTCGGTCAATTTTTATTAAACTTGATACCTAGCAGTTTTTTTAACATTGTCTGGCAAATGTTTAATTAAAATTATTCTTATAACCAACAATAACTGTACCTCCCATACAAAGGTTTAAAAACCGGTATTGAAAATCTCATATTTCTCAAAAACGACTCCTACGATTTTTATTAAAAATTTTGTGTGATCATATATTTATACAATCTACCATTTTATTAAAAAAAAAAATTTTTCTACGGTTTAAAAATGGTATCTCTCATGGAACCATTTCTAGATTTTCGACTATCTAAATAAATTATTGATTTAAAAAAAAAATTTCAAAGTTATTTTTTGAAAAATACGTATTTCGAAAATGGGTAGATGATATTTTTTTTAATTAATTTTCAATTCCACAATAATAAAGGCTAAAAAATTGCGTACCACTTTTTTTTTATTATTTTTTTTTAAATTTTATAAATAAAAAACTATTTAAAAAAAACCGCTCAGACGATTTTCAATTTCTTTTCTCATAAATTGAGATTTTCTTAAGAAATCGGATGTTGTACATCGCACTGGTGTCAAAACAATTTCAGAGGTTGTTTAATCAATTTATGTTTAATTATATATTTTTTTTTACAATTTTCAAGTCTAAACTGTAAATTCCATGCATATTTGGAACACGGTGCTAGGTATATTGTTCATAAATAAATGAACCTACTCGCATAATACAACCTTAAACTTAACTACGTTTTAAGCAGGTGGTATACAATAAGGCTCCCATAACTAATTTTTTTTTAAATTTCCCTCTCCCATCTAAAGGAATGGACAGATACAGTGGGCCGATATTTTCAAATTATGTTCATATAGGTTACTTTTTTTTCAAAAACTTAGTTTTTTTTCTATGGGTTTTGACAGCAAATTGTGAAATTTTGTGAAAATTTGTGCAAATTCTCAAGAAATTTCACCTTACCAAACAGACCAATAATGTACCGACAAAACGGGCGCTGAGATCAAAGATAATATAACACCAAGATGTCGCATCCCATACAAAATATTGGAACCAAAAAATTAAAGGCTGGGATCCGATATTGGATCCCACAACATGTTGCTATTTGCTAAATGTTGCATTGGCCAGAGCGAGAGCGAGGGATCTCTCTGCCTGGATACAATTTAAAATTTGAATTCTCATCAAAATGTATATGTATGCCAATTCTCAAAGGCAAAAGTATTTGTTTTTTTTTGTCTTTCGTTGTTTTTGTCTTTCGTAGGAATAGTATGAATGACGTATAAATTGAATTTTTTATGAAGCGATGCCAATTGCCAGCCTTGTTGGTGGCGAGTGGAGGAGACTTTCGGTGGTTGTTTTTTTTTTTTAGTTTTTTGCTTAACCTTGATAATGGTGTGTATCTGTATAGAAAGACATGCAGTAACTTTTGTTCATTCGTCGCGATTTTCGAATAAAGGGTAGCAAAGATTTTCTTTTGGTGTTTTTTTTTTTTTTTTGTGAGGTATACCTATGTATGTAGGTTCGTACATAGTTGTATTCCTACAGAAATTAAAGAAAATTATTGCTCATTAATTTATTTACGTGTGAGTTCAAAAGTTGTGAGGAAAGCTTATTTATTAGGTATACTCTGTTCAATTTATATTTGCAGTACAGGGAAGATAGGATATTTGCCTTTCAGTCTCACCATTATGGAATTCAATAAGCTATCTTCATTTTAAAGCTCTGACAGGGTTGCAGTAGTGAGCATTTATAATTGCCGCAAATCTCACAAATATATCGATAGAGTTACCAGCTATTTATTAATATACGCACATTTTATGTTCAAAAACAATGATATCCTAAATAAATTTAATCTATCTTTTTCCACACCTCTCTGAAAGACAAAAGCCAACAATTTGTATAACTGCATTTTAATTTTTAACTGTTTTTCCATACATAAAAGAAAAACCTAAAACATGAAAACAGAAAAACACCAAGCGTCAACAGTTTTTTCTCTAAAGTAGAAATATTTGCTACCAAAAGCTCTAAAACAGCTTAAACCCTGAAAGTTACATTGCAAAAACCAAAAAATATGCCATATGAATTTCCATCAACTGGGCAATGGTTACTCTGATTCAGTTTTTTTTTTTTTTTTTGTAAAAACAATGTCAACAAGGGTTGGTTGCAAATTTGCGGTCAGTCTCATTTCACCCGGGGAGCAGATAGGTCATGGTGGGATGTACGTGAGCTCAAAGAAGATTACACAAACAATTTAAATGTAACTCAGTGATTCGGTTTCTTATTTCAGTGGCAATTTCTTAAGTTAAGGTGCCGTGGAAGCAGCAGCAGGCACCATTGTTTTTGAAAAAGCTCTCGCATAAGGCCTGTACTGCAAATATAAATTGAACAGAGTATAGGTAGGTACGTGTGAAATGTGTATGCTCCGATTTAAGGAATACTTTATGACAAGGTCATTTTGCAAGGGTTTTATTTGTATTCTATTTTTACTTGCGATATATACATACAGTCCGTAACATTTGAATAGCCTCAAACTTTATTTTTCTTACATTTAACTGTTTTTGATACTTCTTTGATTTGTACATAAGAACATTTATATTTAAAGACAAGGTAAGATGATGAATGTTCTAGGTGAACTTTTGATCGATTTTAAACTTTTTACTGTTTTTAAAGGTAGATGGATATTTTTGAAAAATATCAATGATTGAAATTGATGATGTGAATTTTTTAAGGGTGCAGGGTACCTTCCTAATTCTATGATAACTCAACTTATATTTGGTTTTATGAACTAGGTATTTTATTAAATAATTGATAAAAATCAGTTGAACTGTTTTTGAGAAAATCGAAAGTAAAACAAAATGGTTCTACCTAAATTCTAAATAGAGGTTCTATTTATAACCATTATTCGGAATACCAAGTTTAAAGAAAATCGACTTATCACCAATTTACTACCAATTTATTTTTTGAAGAAATGATTTTCGCCCCACAAACTTGTCTTCAAATATCGCAAGAACTGAATATTCCGGTTTGAATCTTAATATTTGAATCCCAACGTATTTGTGCATGCCTGCATAATACACACCGTTTTCCACCTTAATTTGCATATATTTTTTTCTGTAGCCTAAATTTCCCAGAGTTTACTACACAAAGACGTAAAGGATTATCAAGGGCGGCTCGAACTTTTCATTCATTGGAATTAATGATTTATTCTAATTTCATTCAGTTGATAAAGAGTAATAAGTACTACAATTTTGCAAACAGCCTATGAAAAGTGGACGAGACTTGTGAAGATATAAAAACGCAAAATTAATCCTTCCGTCTGTGTACTTTCACTTAATTTTCAAATTAGAAAAAAAAGGATCAAATGTAATTATTGCTGAAAATTAAATGAAATTACAATGTAAGATATAGGTATGTAGATATGTATATGTGGTGGACTTCAAATATTCATAGTGACGTTAAAAATTTTCAGAAATTAATAAATGATACACCATTTTTTTGTTAAAATATTTTCTAAAAAAAAGTATTTAATATTTTTTGCGAGCAATTCGAAAATAAGGGTGGTCAAGCCCAAACTTTTATTCTTTCTCGTTAATAACTTCTAAGTTATTTGCTCTATGCAAAAATGTAGTTTATAGATTTGTAGATAATATAATTTGTAGCAAAAAAGTATTTAATCTTTTTTTCATAAAAAGTAGCACAAGTGGAGAAAAACGGAAAAAAAAACTTATTTTCAAGATAACGGGACCCCCACAAACCCGAATTTCCCGCAAACTCATATTTATACTCAAAATCAACCCCCCTACAATACTGCTTTCAAACTTAGACCACTTCAAAACTTTTCTCAGATAAAATATTCTGTACTACTAATAAATAAGCTTTCCTCACAACATTTGAACTCACACGTAAATAAATTAATGAACAATAATTTTCTTTAATTTTTCAAGAAAAACAAAATAACCAACTATGTACGAACCTAGGTATACCTACCTATACTTTATCCAATTGATTTGTGCAGTACAGACCTTATGGGCGAGCTTTTTCAAGAGCAGTGACGCCTGATGCACCCTCACGACACTGCGATGGGTAAAATGACACTAAAAAAAAGAGCAAGCCACTGACTTACGTTAAAGAATTGTTTTTGTAATTCTTCGCAAAAAGTCGTATACCCTAACATGACCGTCGTATTACACTGATGATGGAATTCTGTCAATACGATCGTGTGCTTGGTATCATCATCTCAACAGAGTTACCATTATCGTTATCAATTGCAAGCAAAGAGCTTATTCAGTGGATTTTATTAAGGAGCTTTTAGGATTTGAAGCTTTTGAGAACAAATTTTATGAAGTTGAGTATGTTGAATGTTGTCGTATTGCTTTTCCTTCGTTTTTGTATGTATTCAATTTATTATTATAAATTTATGTAAGTGACACAAAACACAATTGTATTTAAAGCCTAGTATACAGTTCCTCCTCGAAAAAAAAATACATGTTCCTCTTAGGGAGTGATTTTATCGCAAAAAAAATTTTTTGACGTTTAAAATTTTACTATCGAACTGTGAACCAAACCTGTTGAAAAAAATTTATGTTCACCACGGAAACTTTTTCGCGCAAAACAATGTTGGTGACATTGTTTTGTGGGAAAAAAGAGGACAACGAATACAAATTTTTTATTTCAACTCAGATTTTTTTTCTTCCGAAAAAAAAAATTCTTACCACTTATGTTTTTTTTTTTGTTCAAAAGAACTGTATACTCGGCTTAACCACCTCTTGCTAAAAATTTACTGGAGGAATAAATAAAGCCTTAGGCACATACACAATAACAAATTCCGGGAATTCCCCTTAATAACAACAGTTTACAAACGTAATAACCTAGAATGAGGAAATTCAAACTTCAGTTGATATAAAACTTATTTGTTCAAGTTAAAGAGTTTCAAATGTCTTAATTATTCAACTTATAGAGTCATAAATAAAAAAGTTTAAGGAGTCTTAAGAATTGCTTGTTCAAGCTACAGAATACATAAAAGGGAAAACAACATGTTCAAGTTATTGGATTGTTTAAGTTATCGTATGTTCAAATTAGCGAGAGTCCACTGTAATATACATACAGCCCTATTCTGGTATTCATCGGGGGGAATTTTTCTATAATTTTCACTTATCACTATTCTGCTATTCATTCGAAGTGAATCTGTATTAAAGTCGGTAACGTCGGTAATACTGCGCGGTATTCTGCTATTCACGTGAACGCATTCATTCTATACAATCATTGAATAATTACAAATAGAAGGGACACCGGATTAGATCGCCGCTAGATGGCCGGAAATCAAAGTCAACGTTGTCGCTTTTAAAAACTAAATAGTGAAAACCACAACCATTGAATATGCTTGAGGAAATTATGAGGGAAATTTTCGTTCGAATGAAAGGGAGGCAACAACAAACACAACCACTTTGGTTTTGCAGTTGAATTGTTGTCTGCCATGCCAGACAAGGTCAAACTACGTTTGTTAAACGAAATGTAATTTCAAGGGTTGTTTTTTTTTACTTTGCGTTCATTCAAAGATGTTGTTGTTGCTTTCATGCAATTTGGGGTGATGACGATTATGTTTTAATTTGTTGCGTTTTTTGGTCTTTATGAGTTTGGTATGAACTTTTCTTAATCCTAATTTTAAAGTTTTGTACCTACCTACCTATCTATGAGATTTTAAAGATTCAAAATGTGTAATTCTAATTGTGTAGATAGGTAGGTACCTATATGTAAATAGGTATACATATGTTGGTAGGTATAGGTACCTTACCCATTGAAAAATAAGTTTAATGAATATTTTTTGTAAGCTCAACATTTTTGGAAGATCAAAGAAGAGAAACTTTTATACCAAATTTTTTTCTAAGGAAACACAATTTAGTTTTTAAAAACCGATAGGTAGATACCTCCCTATATTTTTTATTTTATTGTTTTTCTACAATTTTATTTCTATATTGACATTGATTTAATGTAGGTATACAATACATAGGGTGATTCACCTAAGGTGTGACAAAAAGGTATAAGAGCGTGTAGGTTGAGTTGAGACAAGAAAAATATCGTATGGGTGGCGGGTAGTGATGGGCATAATCGAATGATTTGAATAATCGAGACATTAGTATTCGAGTGATTCCAATAATCGAATGATCATTCGAGATATGAAATAGTACAAAATTGGAATAATAAACCTTTAAAATTTAATATGTAGATTCGCTTTGTTCGATAAAAGAAAATTTTGTTCAATACAACCCACATTTTAAAAATTAAATTTTTAAAATATAAAATGTATTTCCCTTGTTTGCTTTTTTATTGCAGTCCATTTGGAACAAAATATTCTCTATGCGAAAAAATTGAGTTTTTTTTCTGCTCCGGAAAAATGCTTTTTTAGGGCAATCTGTTGAGATTTGGAATGAAATATTCTCTATACCTCAAAGTATAGATCATCACCTATCTGTCAAGCCATCAACGATGGCTACGATGACGATGGATTAAAAAACCTCTAAAAAATATGAAAAAATCGAGTTTGTTTTCTGCTCCGGAAAAATGCCTTTTTAGGCAATCTGTTGAGATTTGGATCGAAATATTATCTATGCCTCAAAACATAGGGTATTACCTATCTGTCAAGCCATCAATTGTCAAATTCCATCAAAGGATGGCTACGATGACGATGGATTAAAAAACCTCTGAAAAATACGAAAAATTTATTTTCTGCTTTGGAAAAATGTATGGCTCTTTATTTGGTTTTTTCTGCGTACTTCTCACTGCGTTGACTCACGTTGTTGAATACACGTATGACGTAACCTACACAAACAATCAACGTTTCGACTCTCGACTTTTCGATTATGTCTATTTATCTTTCTCTTGCTTGTAGTTCTCATTTCTCGAGTTCTCGAGTTCCGAGTTCGAGTTCTCTTCTCACTCACTGCGCTTACGATTACAACTTACAAGTAAGAATAGTAAGTGGGTAGGTATAATCGGTATGGTAGATCATTCGAATGATTCAAGTGTAGAATCGAGACATCTCGAGATGTTGCTTGAATCGATTATAATCGAGAAAATCATTCGAATGCGCCCATCACTAGTGACGGGAGTCTATTATCCCCCGTTTAGGTGGAAGGGGCAATTTTCTAAAAAATCAAATTAAAATAGAACAAAATCATTAAAAAACAACGGTAACAACTACAGTGTGTGTGTTTTATTCATTGCTGCATAGCCAGCGCAGCAAAATTTCGCTTGGCAAACAAAAACAATCTGATTGCCGGCAAAAAAAAGTCAGTAAAAAAAAGATGGCTGTGCTGAAGATAGAGCTTTCAATTATTCAAATGAACGTATAGAGTGAGTGATCGTTTTATTCAGACGTGTGCTGCGCTGGCTATGCAGCAATGAATAAAACACACCTAGAGTAATCTTTTTATTCAGACTTGTGCTGCGCTGGCTATCCAGCAATGAATAAAATACACCTAATGCCATGCTATACACTTTTATAAAGCCAAAGATTTCTTCTTTCATTTTCTTTTTAAATTAAGTTGTTTGAGTGAACAGTTTTTTAAAAATTAATTTTTAAACTTAAATTTTTGAAAAAAAAATTAAAAAATTGTGTTCAATGTCATTTTGCTCAAAATTTTATGTTATTAAGTAGTAGTTTTGTATTTTATATTCAATGCTCCAATCAGTTTTTAGTCAAACATTAAAAACCATATGTCAAAATGTTTTCTAGTTTTTGAGAAAATTGAAAATAACAAAAGTAAGTTTTCTTAAATTCGACTTCCCTCCGTTATTTTGTTGCTTCAAGGATCCTATTATTTTCTACTA
This sequence comes from Epistrophe grossulariae, assembly GCA_929447395.1. Classification (NCBI taxonomy): domain Eukaryota; kingdom Metazoa; phylum Arthropoda; class Insecta; order Diptera; family Syrphidae; genus Epistrophe; species Epistrophe grossulariae. The sequence goes on from OV839566.1 coordinate 81,996,833, forward strand.
ATTAAGAAGTATAGTAGATTTCGTTATTTTCAATTTTCTTAAAAATTAAAAGACATTTAGGGTCTGTTTCACAATGTTTGAGTAAATTTCTAATTAGTTATCCGACATTTAATTAGTCCAAAAATTAAATACTCCCATTAAAAAACTTTGCGTTTCACAATGATCAATTAGCTATTCGTTCGTTATTCCAGTTTTCCAGACAAATAGAATTTGACTCATGTCAAACATTGAAGAAAAAATATTTATAATCATCAAATAGTTAGTTTTTCATGGTGGGTCATCTTATTGTATATGTTAAAAGTGTCCAGAGGATTGTTTCAAAGAGATGTGAATAATAAGAGGTAAGTGTGTGTTAGTGAATAAAATTTTGAATTTTTAATTGTTAGTTTAATTTTCTAATCGGCACTTCATCTTGCCAGTAAAATACTTAGAACTTTAATTGCCAATTAGACGTATTCAGACGTAGCTTAATTCCATGTAGCTTAATTGGAACTTTAATCAGACATTGTGAAACAGACCCTTAGGCATCCGGTTTTTAGTATTTGACTAGAAATTGATAGGAGATTCGAATATTATAAACAAAAATATTACTTAATAACGTAAAGTTTTGAAAAAAAATATTATTTTGTTAATAAATAATTATAAATATACAGTCGACTCGCCCTAAGTCGTACTCTCTCTAAGTCGAATTTTTCTCTAATTCGAACCTTTTTGCCATATTTTTTTCACCCCTTAAGTCGAATTTTGTTTAGAACAAAACAAAATAAAAAACCATTACCCCTTCGGAATTCGTATTTGGGTATAGTATAACTACGAACCATCAAAAACCTTAATAGGTAGGTACATATGTATATATGTGTAGCATCGCGTGTACCACCATCGTCAGCTCTTTGCGTTTCTTCCTATTCATAACCCTGGTACCTCTATAAAAAGATACAGTTTTTAAAAAGTTACAACGCAAAAACATAAAAGGATTATTATCCTTTTCTTTGTGTTGGCATAATACCAGGAGCAAAAATATTTGTAATCTGATCTTACGCAAACGAATACATATGTAGGTACTGCCATTTGCATTTGAACCACAAAACGTGTTTAAATAATGCCAAAATAACATCTATAACAACTGTGGATTGAAATTTTGCAAGTTATTTGTGATTTCTTTTAAAACACACTTACTTTTATTTTGATTGTATGGGAACGGACAAGCCTCTCTATTTGTGCATGCACGGAAAGCTCCCAGACTTAAATTTTATTTTGTCAAAATGATCCGCACATATATAAATTTTTTCGTCGCAAATAAGTTTTTCTGAGAAACTCTTCCCAGAATTTGGTAACCATATTTCACGACGATAATCGTTAGGTAAAACAAATCTGGGAACGCCAGAGTTTTTTTTTATTTTTACATTGTTAGTCATTTTTATAATTTTAATAATACTCGTAAGTTTAATTAATAAGTAAGTAGGTTTTTTTACAAATTATCGAAATTATCACTGATGCAACGAAAGCAAAAACACATTTCAGAATGGTTTTTACTTAGGTATTTTGTTCCTAAAACCATTAAAAAGCATTTTTTTAGCCAGACAGACTCAATTTACTGGCGACAAGATTTTCGTTTCTTTCTAAAACGTTTGCATCTATTGCCACTTACATAATGTATGTTCATTGTTCTCAGTATCCTATTTGGATCTACGGTTCAACACCAACGGTTTTGCTCTATAATATTGCCTTCTTCCACATTTTCATGATCAATATACGTAATATACTCGTACCTATTCGTTAAAAATATTATTCATGATCATTAACAATAAAATATGTATGTTAACCATTTTTAAAAAGAACCGCAATTAAAAATGGACATGAATTAACACGATTCGTGCGCGACTTCAATCTCTGGGTGCCCACCGGCAGCGAGGTGCCACCGGCAGCGAGGGGCAATGGCCTGGCGGCGCTGGGTTGTAAAAAACAGTATCTATTTATCTTTATATTAACAAAATTGTTATAAATTTGATTTTTTTAGTCAATTTCTTTTGAGACTATATACCTAAGTGTATTTAGAGCTTTTCACAATAGTACAGCCTGACACTGTGTCATGATTTTTTTTTATTTCAAGTGGATTTTTTTGGAAAATTACCCTCTCGGCTTAGCAGGTTGAATTAGACCCCTCCGCCCATACAATTTTTGTCTTGCCTTGATCCAACCTGCTTACATGCCCTAGCCTTTTGTCGTATCTTAGGCAAAACAACATGTTTAAATCTCCGTTCAAGCAAAATATTTTACCCTTCAACATTAACTCATGATTCAATAATATTTAACACTTAAAACTAAGAAATTAGCTATTCTGACGATAGTTAAAAACTTAAAATTTTAACAATCATTTAATAAACCTTTGAGCAACCATGAAAGAAACGTTTAAATAGGTAACCTTAGATAGATATGTACCTGTGCCTACCTATATGGGATTTAGATCTACAAATCTGAAAGCAAAATAGAAAATATCAAACTGAAGATAATAATTACAAAAATAAAACACACAAACATCATTTATCGTCACACGTCACCTTCCTTAATTGAGAGAAACCACAAAAAATGCAAAAGCAACCCTTAAAGTATCTACTTATCTACCTATACTACCGAACGCTTTCAGTTGACCTTCAATGGCATTCTTGTTGTTGTTTGTTGTTCATGACAAATAAAAAACACTTCCACCGTATGTATGTACATAGGTATATTGTGAACGAATTTCCCTAAAAATATCCCTATTTGAATCTGCTTAGCGCATTTCACAACCAAACAACAATTTAATATTTTATTATGTTGCCGATAATGACCACGACAACAACGATGGCGTTTCTAGTTTCTCAGTGTCCACTTCTATTTGTAATTATTCAATGATACAATTCAAATCCGCATATGAAATGTAGCGGATTTTTCATTTAATGGGTCGTTTGTCTGGTTGGTTGTTAGTAAAATGTAAGTAAAAACTAATTTAGTATGATTAGTTTAGAATATTTGTTTGTAAATAATAGATTATTAACATTTTTAGGGGTAAAACGACAAACAAAGACCAATTTACGGCAATAATTTCTGCAATGAATTTTTCTTTTCTTGAAATTGAATCATTTCGCTGCGGAGGTGGAAGATTCGATTCAACAATCTCCAATACATACAGAAATGCTCTTTTATTTAACCGAAAGTTTTTGGTAAACCTATGATTTTGAAATAATTGGTTTATTATTATTTCAAAATGAAAATAAATGAACTTACATTTCGTGCGGCAGTTCCATAATATTTTTTTTCGATTTTATAACATTTCTCCGTAGCTCTCTGTTCGATGATTCTCTTATTCCTCTGTTTACAATTGGAAAAAAAGTCCAATACTGTCCATTTCCAAATTTAATTACGAAGATGAACCAAATTAAAAATTAAAATCAAAACAATTTATCCAAGATTTTGACATGAACAGCTGTTAACGTGAATGTCAAATTGGTTTGGGATAATGTAGTTCACCCGATGGATAGCAGAATGCAAAGGCAGTGTGAAAGGGAATCGAATGGGTGAATCGTATATTCGATCCACGTGAATAGCAGAATAGGGCTGATAGTTTTAATTATTAGCATTGGAATACCCAGAAAAATAAATCTGCATCAAAAAATTGACCAATAGTTTTTCACAAAAAAATTGAAAAATTGAATTTTGTTTTCATTGTTTTTTAAATAGGCGGACGGTAACCCTACGCGTATTTCTCTCTCATTTGCAGCGATTTATAGTGTTAACTACGGAAACCCTGTGAGAGCTTTAAATAGCGACACGCTTATGCAAACCATTGCAACCAGAGTGAGAGGCAAACGTCCTATCTTCCCTGTACTGCACAAATCAATTGGATAAAGTATAGCTACCTCACAAAAAAAAACACCAACAGAAAATCTTTGCTACCCTTTATTAGGAAATCGCGAAAAAATATATACAGATACACACCATTATCAAGGATAAGTAAAAAAAATTAAAAAACAACCACCACAAGTCTCCTCCACTCGCCACCAACAAGGCTGGCATCACATCATAAAAAATTCAATTTATACGTCATTCATACTATTCCTACGAAAGACAAAAACAACAAAAACTTTTGCCTTTGAGAATAGAGATATACATTTTGAAGAGAATTCAAATTTTAAATTGTATCCAGGCAGAGAGATCCCTCGCTCTCTTTATATTGGCCAATGCAACACTTAGCAAATAGCAACATGTTGTGGGATCCAATATCGGATCCCAGCCTTTAATTTTTGGGTTCCAATATTTTGTATGGGATGCGACATCTTGGTTTTATATTATCTTTGCCACCTTCAAGGGAACATGGCTAGTGTAACAAAGTCCTTATCAATAGCAATACAAATGTCGTCGGTTACTTTCAAAAGAGCTGTAACTGTGTTTTTGGCGAAAACCTGACTAACGCAAATTAATTTTGAATTTTGTATTTGTAGAAAAAGCCACGTTTTGGTATAAAGTTGATTCATTTTGTTGAAACTAGGGGTCGAATCTCCACATAAGTTAAAGAAACAGCAAACGTACAGTACATACGTCTGAAAATTACGTGATAAGTTATACAATAAATGAAATGAATAAAAAGTATTGAATTTTTATGTCATCGGCCGGGTTTTTTTTGAAATTCATATTTTAAGTAGGGTAAAATAGGGATTAACTGTATAAGGGTATTTTAGAGGAAGAAAGATTTTTTTGTAATCAATAAGAAGCTGTTAAAAATGTCATACATATATCAACAATGGGTACGTTCAAAAGCATAGGGGACTTGAAGGTAAGGCAAGGTTCTATTCTCAGATTGGTCAGATGTCAAAAAATTGCCTTCCAATTAAGGCAACTTTATTGGAAAGTTAGTAAAAAGATATGTCCCTTGACCATGTTAATAATAATAATAATTTTAACTATATGCATATAAGACCCAAGGTCTTTAATTGCAACCTGAATTGCACGGCACTAGTTAGAAGAAATAGAATAGGAAAGGTGTTTTGTTGGCACAGTGGACTTAGAAATGAGGTGTTTATTTATCTCATTAAATCCCACTGGTGGCGTTCAGTTGAAGCATTTCTGACCGGAAAACATAATTGTTCATGAATTCGTTAAACGTAAAGCAATAAATACTCCTTTTCAAAAGAATTTGACAAGACAATAACATCGTCGACGCAATTAATAGATATCTTCTATCAAAATGTAAGTAGCTTACGGATAAAGACGAATAAAGTCTTCTATAACCTGTTCTTACGACGTCATATCCCTGACGGGAACATGGCTGTTTGGGGGAATAAATGACTGTGAATTGTTTGATCCTTCGTTTGATGTATTTAGACGTGATAGGTATTATTAATACTGTCAGCGGTGGAATTCTCATGCTGTTAAATCTTGTTATGTGACGTCTCTAGTCAACGTTCCTGTCTCTTTAAATGGAGAGTTTTTAAGTGTGAAGATGGTTCTTCCTATACAAAAAATGTATATCTTGTCACCATGTATATTGTTCCCAGCAGCACAATTAGTACATACAATGAAGCCTTCCAATTTTTAAACTTAATTTTAAACATAATGAATGAAAATGACGAAATTATCTGCCTTGGTGATTTCAATTTAACTTATGTGGCTTGGAGGCGTTGTCCAGACACATACGCTATGGTGCCAACAGGAAATCTCTCAATGGACGACTCTCAGACTATTGATAACAAATCTCTTGGACTGCACCAAATAAACAATATCCTAAACTCAAATGGCAAGACTCTCGATTTAGTTTTCACAACAATCGATAGTGAAATTGAACTTGAAAGATCTACTGAACCTATAGTCAGCGAAGACTCTCCTCATCCAGCACTCATCATATCTATTATTTATGGGCTCCGAAATGGGTAGTCATCAAGATTTCGACCGTTTATAAATTTAACTTAAAAAAAAACTGATTATGCCAAATTGAATAGCTTATTATCTTTGACTGGTCATGTTTATACAGGGTGTCCCGAAATCACCGCCTCAGAAGAAAACCCTGAGTTTCTGAGGTCATTTCAAGTCGAAAAACTTATGAGGTAATTTTCTCGTTTTCACTTCGTTTTCGACTTATAACGGTTTTTATGATTTTTATTCTTTTTTCCTTTGTCTGGCTCTAACTTTGCCAAACTACAACCGATTTTTGATATTTTTGTTTTGTTGAAACAAAAATAGTTAGAAATTTGTATCTACCATACAAGTTTTTTCTGTGTGGATAACGGTTTTCCCGAAATTTACTATCAAACACACTTTTTAAGAATTTTTAGGTTTTTTTTTTAACTTCGATATGATTTTTTTCAAAAACACGTTATTAAGTATAATTTTTTTTTATTATTATGAAAGGCCAATATATGTCCTTAAAAATAATTAACAGTTTTTTACCTAAAAATACATTAAAAAATTTATAAAATAAAAAGAAAAAATAGAGAAAAGTCAAAAAAATATGAATATTTGATGAAAACGAATAAAAAACTACACTTAGCGTTGAGTGTTGAATGTTAGGAAGAGTAAAGTAAGAGTAAGACCGTTAGAAATTTTGTATTCGTTTTAATTCGTTTTAATTCGTTTTTATTCAAATATTCATATCTTCTTGATTTTCCTTTATTTTTTGTTTTTATTTTTTAAATAATTTTTAATGTATTTTTAGATACAAAAAATGTTAAGTTTTTTTAAGAACACATATTGGCCTTTCATAATAATGAAATTATACTTAATAACGTGTTTTTGTGAAAAAATCATATCGAAGTTAAAAAAACAACCTAAAAATGCTTAAAAAGTGTGTTTCATAATAAATTGCGGGAAAACCGTTATCCACATAGAAAAAACTTGTATGGTAGATACAAATTTCTAACTATTTTTGTTTCAACAAAACAAAAATATCAAAAATCGGTTGTAGTTTGGCAAAGTTAGAGCCAGTCAAAGGAAAAAAGAATAAAAATCATAAAAACCGTTATAAGTCGAAAACGAAGCGAAAACGAGAAAATTACCTCATAAGTTTTTCGACTTGAAATGACCTCAGGAACTCATGGTTTTCTTCTGAGGCGGTGATTTCGGGACACACTGTATATGTACATGTACTGACATTGTTTCTATGGTTTTAAAATTTTATGATAAAATATTTGATTGTTTTATAGTATCTGTACCTCTTATTTCTATAAAAGCTCAGTCACTTTCACCGAGTTGGTATGATGGTGAAGTCCGAAAATTGAAAAACCGGAGAAACAAGTTATGGCTATATTACAAAAAAAACTATGGGGCATTTAACGTGAAGCGGATACGAAACGGGTAGGTCTTGAAAATCGTAAATTTTTAGGTTATTTATACTTTATGTAGTTCTAAACATGTATATGAAAGGATTTTGATTTTTGAGGCCTGGTGCTAGATTTATGGGCTTGTAAAGTTTCGACAAGCAATGGGGTAGGGTCTTAAGCAATGTGTTGCTTAATTAAATAAAGAGATAGAAAAATTGTTCCATTGGTGGAATATGTGACAAATTAGACGTTCTTTTCAGATATGACATCAAAACCGGAAATTGTTTTTTTTTTTTTCAAATCAAATCTTAGACGACTTGGACCCTTTTGATATTTTTTTTTAGATCTTAAAATGTTGCTTATATAGTCTTAATATAACATGCCAAGTTTTAGAGTGGGAGCTCCATTCGTTTAGAAGATACATAATTTACAGTGAGAAGCCGTCATATGAAAACCAGGGGTGGAATCGTGTAAGGTGATTTGCGATAAGTGAGAGTCACAATCAAGCAATTCAGTCTGTGTAAGATGATATCACATTTGATAGCTAAAGAGCTAACACATCAAAAATATGATTGTCATTTTCCAACAAATTTGACGTTTCTCCCTGAGTTACCAGCAGCCTACAAAAATTGTATGAATTTTTCAGAGTTCTTTTTTTTTACCGTTCATAGAGACAAAAATGAACATTCTTGTTTACTACATTCCGGAATATGAAGAAAACATAAGAATTATATCGCAAAGACGTCATTTTCGTTCTATATTTTCGATAGCCCATTACAAACATTTGAAACATTCACTATGGCAACCATGTTTTTGACAAATGCCATTGGAAAGTATTCAATTGTATTGAATTGAGTTGAAGCACCTTACCTAGGCGGAAAACTAAATGACAATCACATTTGACCACGTTTGATGTGACAATCATTTATCACCTTAGCCGATTCCATCCCAGATTTTTTGTATGAAAAACCGGAAATGATTTTCAAGACCCACCCGTTTTTTCGTTGTCCGCTTCACGTGAAATGCCCCCTATGTAATTTACAATCTGACTTCAATAATTATTGTGTTGCCAGAGATATTGTCAATAGAGTATCTAGTTTAAAATATCTCAATTATACATATAGAAAAGGTTCAAAGCAATTTAAAAATGAATCCCAAATCCTTTTGGGGTTTTATAAATAGTAAAAGAAAATCTAGTCCGTATCCGTCCGTTTTCAAGTATAATAATATCTCTGACTGTACGAACACTCCTATTGTCAGTCAGAGTGATGCACCCTGATGACTAGAGATAGTTCTGGTGCATGTACCAGAATATCTCCAAGTATTGTTCTTTTTTAACATTGTGTGTAAACAACAAATAATAAAAAGTAAATTCAGCAGTACAAAAAAAAATATAGAAATGAATAAATGTGTCATTTAACCCAGCGCAACATGATTGTGCAATAAAGTGCAAAATATGCATAATATGCAATTAATTGTAAAAGGTTAGTGAAATCCATAATATGCAATTAATTGTAAAAGGTGAATGAAATTAAAGTGCAGTGTCAGTTAGATGAGTTTAGTGTGCTACCTATGGATAAAGGCTATTGTGTAGTTTGTTTTATGGTGTTTTGTGTTCTGGTTGTGCTAGGTCAGTTAGGTGTTTGTGTGTAAATGTAAACACTGACCATGATCCTCATATAATAACGCAACTTTTTTCAGTTTTTTTTTTTCAAAGTGAATACGTCTGTGATAACTACTCCAACTGTGATAACTATTCGAACTGTGATAACATAATCTGTGGTAGTACTGACGAAAATGATCAATTATTTGGTCATTTCATTCAATCATATTCCCACTTGACTGATATAAATTTTGACATAAGTATTGACGATATTAAAAAACTTATATCTAATTTGGACGATAATGACACATCTGGTCCAGATGGAATACCATCTTCTATTTTAAAAAAGTGTGTGAGTCATTTGTCTATGCCACTGGGTATTCTTTTTAATTGTTCATTGTCTTCGGGAAAGTTTCCTTATGCATGGAAAAAATCTTTCATAATTCCTCTTCATAAGAAAGGATGAAAAGATAAAATTGATAACTATCGTCCCATAGCTAAACTGTCAGCTATTCCAAAATTGTTCGAATAAATTTAATGGCTATAATTCAAAAAGTTTCATTGTGAACTCGGGGGTTCCCCAAGGAAGCCATTCTATTTATATTATTCATTCATAAATGATCTTTCATCAGTTTTAAAATACTCGAAATGTCTTATCTATGCAGATGGTGTAAACTTATTTAAAAACATTTCTAATTTTTTTTTTTTTTACTTGGATGTATTACTAAGTAGAAGTGTGCGTTTGTGTGGCATTTTGAAACTTTGTTTTAAGTGGTTTATAGATAATACCAAGGACTTTCAACTTTCGTTTTCCCTCTCATAACTGCAATATAATATTGTGAGCGGTATTTTATTTCTCCTATTACACCCACACATAGCTTCCACTTACTGAAATGCCTCCAAAACGAATTAGGGAACAGTTCTCACCATCTGCAACTGAACTGAATCTGCAAAAGATGACGTCTCCGGAATAACAAGTGCATAAGAGAATAGCTTTACATGACGGTGCAGGCGCAGGGGATATTATGACGAAACTTGAATCCGCTCTTAATAAGCAAAGCGAGCACATAACCACTCTTCTCACAAGGAAAATTGCGAAATCTGAAGTGAGAATCACAAATAAAATTGATACAGATATTGCGACACTGAGATCTTTGATTGATGACGTAAATAACCGTTTGCTTCTAGTTGAAGCTAGGCAAAATGAAATCACTGAACTTAAAAATGAAACTTTGAACTTAAGCAAAATTGAAGAAAAATGACGAGGAAATTAAAACTATCATCTCAAGAATTGATGCAGATAAAGAAAAACAAGAACTCAAAGAAACGCATGTGTGATGCATCAGTGCATGGTGTTCCATTTTTATCAACAGAAAACCTTAATTATTTGTTTAATTTATTATGCTTCAACGTTAATATTAAAACTCCGAAGATAAAAAATATTTTTCGTCTTAAATCGAAAACAACCACATTAACTCCGCCAATAATTACACATACATACAAAATTTAACTTTTTAAAATTTTCCGGAATTTTTTTTTATTTTTCTATTATATTCAAAAACGGTTAATTTAAATCTAACATCCGTTTTATTCCATCAGCTTTAGTTTGGCCTACAAAGCTTTATTGTATTTTAAGTAGAGTAGTCGCACATTTTGCAGTTTGGTAAAGTGTTAATATCCAGTTATGAAGAAATTATAACAATATTTACATCACGGAGAAGTTGTTTTAATATCCCACACTGTTTTTGTAACATTTGCGGTGAATGAGGCTTAAATTTTTTAAAAAATTAGTGACAGAATTCGTGAAAACAGCTTATTTTGATCACTTCAAAATGCAAATGTGTAATTTTACAAGCTCTGGGTGCCTAAAACTGTTTTTCTGTGTTGTTAGTTTGCGACTATGGTCAAGTAGAACAAGACGTTCTTTGAAGCTCAATACCTCAATGAACTGGCGAAAATCAAAAAATGCGAATGATTGTTATTTTTGCCTCTTGAATTTAAATAGTATTAACTCAAATAACAATAATAAATGGATTTATTCTAATGTCCCATCTGCCAAACGACCAACTTTTAAGGAAAAGATCATTTTTGGTTGCTTCTGAAGAAAAATTTGTTTTTGTTCGCCGCATGGCAGGTTTTTTTCTATAGGAGAATCCGTATGTCATATTTCAAAAACTAAAGCTGATGGTTGAAAATGGGTTTCATTTTCAGATTCAGGATATCGATAATCTACATATAATATAGTTATTTTCCCGGAAAAAAAGGACGACAAAAATTTCGTTTTGCGTTCGATCGCCAATTACCGGGAGTCAACCAAACAAGATCTTCTTCACAACCTTGGCTTTGATGACTGCGACTCTAATAACAGACGTGTTTTCATTCATGAATGCGTGACAGTTAAAAATCGTACTCTCTTGCATCAGGCACTAAAAATTAAACGAGAAAAAAAAACTTCTGTGTTTACTATGCGTGGTGTCGTCTATGTCAAAAAAAACCGGTGACGAGGAAGCTATACTTATAAAAACCACTGAGGACTTAGCTGTTTTTGCCACCTCGCGAATATCAACAATAACAACAGCAGCTGATGATGATTTCGATGCCTCTGATTGCCCTACTCAAGGGTTTTAAGAATTTTTTTATTTATTCCCAATTGTCTATTTAATTACTTTATTCTTTTCTTTTTTGAAATTTATTATTTTCTAAATGATTGGATTAAATTTTTTCTTAATTTTACAATACTTATAATCTCTGTTGTTATTACTTATTTTCTTTTTATTTATTTAATTATTTTTTTCTTTTTTTTCTAAATAATTACATTAAAATCTATCTTTATTTTACAGCTTATCAAATAATCATCATCATTACTTGTGTGTTCTTTTTAATTGCTTGGTTTCTGGAGCGGATCTACATTTATGTTAGAATGGTGCGCCTCAACGGGCCTCAACTTTTGATGGTTGTACCTAGTGACTTCTACCCGAGCGTCGAACTTGTCGAGTTGTGGAGCTGAGTAAGGTCAAAGATTCTCCAGATTTAATCTCCAGATGAGTCCTGAAACCAAAGGTCGCTCCTCTATCCCCTCACCCTACCCTTCCTTTATTTCCTATCCCTCGGCGGCACGGCGATGCAGCTGTTCGTCGATACCACTTCTCCCCCATACCCCTCCTTGTTGGCACGGCGATGACGCTGTTCAACATTCCCTCACCCTGTGCAGTAACACTCCCCTTCTCGACAGAACGGCGATGAGGCTGTCTATTGTTCTTTCCTCCCTATGTACGGTACGGCGATGGCGCTGTCCTACATTCCTTACTTCCTCTCTCGACAGTACGGCGATGAAGCTGGCTGACGTTCCTAACCTCAACCCTTCTCCCAACTCCAATTGGGCAGGATCAGTGGTGTTAAACGACCCGTGCCGATGATCAGCCAGGCTGGGGGCCCAATTTTAAAAATAGCTCAGTCGTTAACGGAGTATCCGGATACCTGGCGACCTCCGGATTAACTAGCCTTATCTGTATATGCGAATCTCTGTACAGATGGACCTCTTTTATTCGCTACTCGTGGGAACAATAATGAACGAAAACAAACAGACTAAACAGACAGACTTAACAAAGACCGGTTCATCTTCCAAACCGGGCGGCAGCACGGGCGGTGTCAACGCTGTTTGCCGCTTCTCCTGTGTTGTGTATCAGTAGGGTGGTTGTGGCAAATCATGGCCCCCTGGCTAATGCAGTACGCAGTGAAGGAAGTACAATGGTAGAAATACCTAATTTCAGTAGTGGTAGGGTTGTGCATCATGATCCTTCCACTATAAATGAGTTAAAAACTCTCCAAGCCGTGGTGGAGATTGACCTGCCTAATTGTAGTCAAAATGCTGCAGTTAGGCCAGATTAACCTTCAACACTCCATCAAGGCTTGGGCCTCACTTCTGCTGCGTCTAACCAGACACGCAGTTGATATTGTCCTTATCCAAGAGCCGTGGATTGTAAAATCCATTGTGAAGGGACTAAGGACTCCTGGATACTACACACTATATGTGACGGATAAAGGTGAACCTAGATCCTGCATTAGGGTGCGCCTTATTTTTTAATTTTTGAAATTGCTTTCTCATGAAAAAAAAATTCACAAAAAAAATTATCCAAATCGGATAAAGTTTAGGGGTTGCTACCGTGTGTTGAAAAAATACACCGGCCCAGTCAAAAGGTTTTTTTTTCATAAAGCAAGAAAAAAGTTTTTATTTCAAGACAAACCAATTGAAACACGTAACAAAACAAATCATTTAAATTTTTAATTTGTGTTCAGACAAAAAAAAAACTCTGAAAATAAAATTCCCAATGAAAACACAGTTATTTTAACGTCGATGTGAACGAGAATGCAACAAAAACATTAGGTTTGAACCATATGCAACTGTTGCATTCCGTATTGAATTTTATTTTTATTGAGTCTCTGCGCTTGTTTCGAAATTGTAGATCTATTTCTATTTTAGTCTCTGGAATGGGAGTAGATCAACTTCTCGCAGTCCCGAAGTTAAAGTCTGGTACAGGTGCGGCTGCAGCAACCGCAGTTTATGAGGCAGCTATAGAATGGGGAATCACTGATAATGTGAAATGCCTAGGATTTGACACAACATCAGTCAATACTGGCAGTAGAAATGGAGCGTGTATTCTTCTTGAGCAAAAGATGGATAAAGACATGCTGTGGTTAGCATGCCGTCACCACATCTTCGAGATTATGTTGGAAGAAGTTGTTACGAAATCACTTGGACCCACAACAGGTACAGACCTTTTGGTTTTTAAACGGTTTGAGAAATCCTGGACCAATATAGATCGCAATAACTACCAAACAGCCTTGTCCAATGATGTTGCCACAGCCGCAGTTATTGAAATCTCTGAAGAAATGATAACTTTCTCCAAATCTCAGCTGCTAGAGTTCCAGCCTCGAGATGACTACAAAGAACTTCTGGAACTGACGATTGTGTTCTTAGGAGGAGTTCCTCAGAAAGGTATTTCTTTTAAAGCACCGGCTGGACTACACCGCGCTAGATGGATGTCAAAAGCTATCCACTTCCTTAAGAAATAGATGTTCAGGAATCAGTTCAAGCTAACAAAGAGAGAAGAAAACGGAATTCTTGACATTTGCCTTTTTGTTGTCACACTGTACGTTAGGACCTGGATAACTGCCCCCAATTCTACGTCTGCTCCACGAAATGATCTTGAGCTGCTCAAAAACCTTAGAAACTACAGGAAAGTAAGCGAAGTTATTTCAAGGGTTGCTTTTCAAAAGTTTCTTGGGCACCTCTGGTACCTGGCAGAAGAACTTGTGGCTTTTGGATTTTTCGGTGATGGAGTATCCAATGAGACAGAGAGGAAGATGGTTTGCGCGCTAGAAACTGAGGGAGTAAAAAATCCGTTAAAGCGAGTAACTGTGGACATCGAAAATATCCAGTCAAAGGGGTTGGAGGATTTCGTTACTTCAAATACCCACCGATTTTTCAATATCAGAGGATTTTCGTCGGATTTCTTGACGAAGGATTTGAATGAGTGGGCCGAGCACAAGGCCTACAATGAAGTGAAGCAAGGAGTACGCAACATGAGAGTGGTCAACGACATCGCTGAGCGAGGAGTAAAGCTTATGGATGAGTACAATAAGTTAAATACAAACAGCGAAGAACAGAAGCAGTTTCTGTTATTGGTAGTTAAGGACTATAGAAAGAAATATCCTGACAGGAAGAAATCAACACTGATGAAGTGAAGCAATCATCTGGAGCTTCTGACAACTATATTTGGTCTATTAAAGTGTTAACTTATTACTTGCATTAATGTTTTTTAGTGAAGTTAAAATTGTCGTTAAACTACTGTACTTTTTAATGAATAAGTAGATTAGTGCGATATAACGTGTATATTTTTACATAACAATTACATAAGTACACAACTGTAAATAAAGAATCTAATTTGTAAAACAAACAATATCTGTAATTTTTAATAATTATTTCCATCAATTTTCGTTGAAAATTTGTATAGATTGTATTACCATATAATTCATAATTAATTGGAGCAACCTGTAATGTTCGGATGCCGGTAAGGACCTCTAAATATTTACCGATTTGTATAAATTTTTTAGAGGATTTTTTTTTTCATGAAAAGGAACAAATTGACGGGTTGGGACGCTTAAAATTAAACAATTTTTTTTTCTCCATAGAATATGGCGCACCCTTTCCTGCATATTAGTGAAAAGTAGCATTAATGTATACTTACTCCCTAACTTCAGCGATAAAAATATCACCGCTGCCAGACTTGATTCGTCCAAAGGATCGTACTGGCTGGTATCGGCGTATCTAGGCCACGACCAACTTGGCCCTCTCCCTGGTCGTACTCTGGAGAGAATCATTGCTGAAGCAGAACGGCAGAAAGTCAGCCTCATAAATGGGTTTGATTCTAACTCCCATCATACAGTATGGTGCAGTACTGATATCAACGATAGAGGCGAATCTCTTTTTGATTTCATTTTAAGTACTAACCTCATAGTAAGTAACATAGGAAATGAACCTACATTCGTTACCAGAAATCGACAGGAAGTTCTTGTTATAACTCTTGTCTCCGACACCATTCATCTGTGGGAAAATGACCTATTTAAATGTATGTGTACTTACAATAATATATTAACTTAATCAGACTGAGTTATTTATAGGTTTTTTTTGTTTTGAATCCAACGATAAATAGTTGGAGAACGATAGGAGAACTATTAAGTTTCATTCACTGGGAACAGATTTAATAAAGGTTGTTGTCTAGGTTAGATGAATTTGTAAAAACGTAGAATTAGGTAGGAACACTTAAAATTTATCGGATAGCCACCTATACTTGGTAAATGTGTAACATGTTAAAGAGAATCCGAAATCAAGAATGCACAGAAAGAAATTTTTCACTAACACACCAACATAGTTACTATGGAAGTCTTTCCGGTGTGGATTTTGGGGCCGATTTTGACTGAAAAACGAAAATATTATCACACCTATTTTTAATAAATTCAAAATTTAATATTCAGATCAAAAATGAAATTTTTCAGTCAAAAACGAACCCAAAAACATTATACCGGAAAGAAAATCAAAGCCATCTTGAAGAATTTCTCTTAAAACCTTGGTAAGCTTGGGCTAGTCTCTCGAAAGCATACACAACACACTTCAGTTGCTTGTGATGCTGAGTGCGGGATAAACTTAAATTTAAGTTTAAAGGTGGTAACACAAAATAAGAATAAAACAAAAAAAAAAAGAAATTTAAGTCAGAAAGTATTATTCAATATAAAACTTTACGACATACAGTAATTAAGAATAAACAACAGAAAAACAAGGTAAGAAAAAGAAAAAAACAGAAAACAACTAAATCAAAAGAAAAACTTAATCTTAACTGCGTTGTGCCCACAGTCTCCACCAGCAGAAGCCACGCTAGCCGCAGAAAACTACTCCTACACAATAGAAAAAGAGACAAAAAGCCAGCCAAAGTAGGAAGATACCACGTTGAGTCAGCTACGAGATCGTCCAACCGACCACCTGGGAGCGACAAGGGCTCACGTGGGCAAAATTCCATTGGGCAGCGGCGACTGCAACTACCTCAGCCAACGCTTAGGCATTAACAAGCAACGCCAATAAATAAAAAAAAAAAAAAAAATAAAAAAAAAAAAAAAAAAAAAAAAAAAAAAACAACAACAATAAAACGTTCGACACCCACTTCCAACTACGAACAAGAATATACGACGACGGCTTGACATCAATACTTATCATCAGACACATCCAACACTGACATCTTCACGAACGCAAAAATTCAACAAAAAATCAATATTTGCGAGCAAGAACCTACAACATCTTCAACACCACCAAGTACCAGCAAAACTTACAGCAAACGAACATCCAAAACATACAACATACATAACATACAACATCTAATCAGCCATTATCAACATCAGGAAGGACATCCACCACCTACCAGGTGCACGAAACATCAACAGCCAGAACATACGACATCTACATACTATCACATCAACAGCCAGAACACACGACATCAATATCACAATCACATCAACAGCCAGAACACACGACATCTATATCGCAATCACATCAACAGCCAGAACACACGACATCTATATCACAATCACATCAACAGCCAGAACATACGACATCTACATCACAATCATCAGCATCATAAACAGCAATAACTTACAACCTAGATACGACAACATATCACATATATACAAAATATACACGCAAAAGCTAAGTACCAATCGTTCTTAATTATAATTAGTTATTTTTATCCTAATTTACTTTATTGAAAAACAAAAGAAAACAAAATTTTACAAAACAATATTAATATTTAAATACAAATTAGATCAGATTTTGGATAATATACTTTTATTCTGGTAAAAGAAATATTAAAGTAAAATAAAAGGTAGAAAAAAAAATAAATAATAATACATTACTATATAATATGTATATACTAAACTATAGGCAGAGCAAATTCTATTAAAAAAAAAAAACCAAAATAAATCAAGTAAAATCTTATGATCTACAGGTTGAAACATAACATCGATAAACGTTACAACAACAAAAAAAAAATAATTGATTAAACTGTTCATCCCAACGAAGCGGTGCACCTCCTCGTCGGTACAACAACAGCAAAACAAGAACAGAGTAAGAAAACAAACTGATTAATA
Source organism: Epistrophe grossulariae (assembly GCA_929447395.1). Lineage (NCBI taxonomy): Eukaryota > Metazoa > Arthropoda > Insecta > Diptera > Syrphidae > Epistrophe > Epistrophe grossulariae. The sequence continues at coordinate 82,014,419 of OV839566.1, forward strand.
AAGAAAAAAAAAATAAAACATCAGAACATACGGGGTAAGTGAACATTTTTATTTAATGAGATTTGATTTGACTATTTTTGAATTTTAATTGAATTTGCCATTGTGAGTGTAGTTAAAATTAACTGAAAGATAGACTACAAAAAAAAAGAACGGAATATATAGTATATATTTGGGCAAACTTACAAATTTGAATTAAATATAATTAAATATTTACTTTTGTGCCAGATAATGTAATTTATTTTGGTGATATTTTAAATCGAAACAATTTTAAAGTTGACAAATAGAAAACCGGAATTAAAAGGATATAAGAAGAAGAAAAAAACAAAATAATAAATAAAGAAATAGGATAGATATAAACAAAAGAAAAAAAAAGGGCTTATCAGAAAATTAAACATTTTTTTTTCTACTCAATTAAAAACGGAATTGTCGATCCCATTATTGTTTGCAATTATTATATAGAGTATATAACGATTGGTACACATCATTACATTTATATTTACATTTACACTACATTTATATTTATAAGAGTTACATCATATTTTAAAATCATATTTGTAACTTATTCTAGGATATCTTAAAATTTATATTTTTTTGTTTGATCTTAAATAAACCTTTATAACGTTTACCGAAAATATCTAAAAGTGTTGTGCATAACTACTTTAGCTGAAGATTTTACGATGGGAAGAACTTTCTACTACTTCTATATTCATTTAGGTTAATAGGAACAAAAAGAAGAAGATGAATTAAGCTCTTTTTATAAAAGAGTGGATGTGGAGATTCGGGGAAAATCCCTGAGGTAGCAGAAAAATCGAAAATGAAGTAAGACTGTAATGTTATCAGTACTCCGAGATAGGGGGCCACTGGAATAATGTGTAAGAGGCAGCAGTGGTCAAGGACGCTCTACTTAGTGTTGTGCGGGTGGGATTAGCCTCATAGGACTCAACATATCGTCCTCTTTTCTTCATTCCATGGTTGCCAACTTTTTTTTCTCACTTTAACATTTTCTCATGGGATTTAAGTGAATGATTTAGTTCTTTTGACAAAATTGACGAATTGTGGGCTCAAACTTTTGAACCTATGAACTAATTATATCTATACATTTTTATTTGAAATTTTTTCGGCATGAATAAATATCGTAACATTCGCATGTGTTATTAAGGCAAGAACCCATACCATTTTCGACGAGCTAGGCCATGGCATCCAGCAAGCATGCCGAGCCTTGATGACACATACACCCTTCACTGCAGGTGCCTGGATCGGCCCTTAGATCCCTGTAAGCTAAAGGTCGTAAAGGTACCACAAGTAGTGAAGGTACGCAGAAGTTTTTTTTTTTGGGGCATTTCGTTTGTTTTTTTTATATTTATTTTTGAAGGTCATGACATCTCTAGAGGAGAATAGAATTGTCCTGAGGTGAAAACTTTTGTCTAACCATAACAGGTTCCGTTACACATCATATGATTAAAGATTGGAAAGTATCTGAGGAACATTTTTTCTCTGATCACCGATACATCCAATTTAGTCTAGATGTTGAATCCCCTAGCTATTTTACTTTTCGGAATTATAGGAAAACTGACTGGCCCAAATATAGGATCTTAACAACAAAGTCAAAGATCTCACCCTAGCCCTTAACAATTCAATGTCAATCGCTTGCCCTCTTACTCACGTAAGGGGTAAAAAGAAACCGCATTGGTGGAACTCAGGGCTCGAGCCGATTAGAAAAAGTTGTAGGAAACTATTCAATCGAGCAAAAAGCACAAGATTAGCTTCAGACTGGGACTCGTATAAGGAATCCCTAAAAATTTATAAGAAAGAATTGAGGAAATGTAAAAGATCTTCTTGGAGGACCTTCTGTACTAAAATAGAAGAAACCTCCAAAGCATCAAGACTACGAAAAATCCTCTCAACTAATCCAGTGATGCCCAGTTTCTTAAAAAACGTCGACGGCACATGGACCCTCAACCTGCTACTAGACACTCATTTTCCAGGTAGCTCCCAAACTGTTAATAATAGGTCCAGAAATATATTAACTTATCCATACGGTCTGATTACAAGGGACAAGCTAAAATTGGCTATCAATAGCTTTGCACCTTACAAGTCAGCTGGGCTAGACGGTATAATACCAGCCGAACTTCAAGCGACTTCTGACATCATTGTGCCAATCATGGAGGTACTTTTCATCGGTTGTTTGAAGATGGCTCACATTCCCTTTTTATGGAGAGAAGTAAGAGTTGTTTTTATCCCCAAAGCCGGGAAATGTTCCCATGTAAATCCGAAAGATCTCAGACCTATTAGCCTATCATCATTCCTTCTCAAAACTTTTGAACGACTGATTGATATCCACTTAAGAACAAGCATTGACTCAAGACTCTTGTCTTCAGCTCAACATGCTTACAAGGGAAATCAGTAGACACGGCTCTGCACACACTAGTGCGAACCATCGAACACTCCCTCCACCATAAAGAGTTCACTATGGTCGCATTCCTAGATATTGAAGGCGCCTTTAAACACGTCGACACATCTGCAATCGAATCTGTGATATGCCTTGAGGAGGAGAGGTACAGTGTGATTGCTTATGCGGATGACGTTGCTAGTATCAGGAAAACATCCCAATACCTTGAGTGAACTCTTACAAAACGCGCTAAATAAGCTAACAAACTGGGCAAATCGCTGTGGACTGGGTGTCAACCCTCACAAAACTGATCTTGTCCTCTTTTCAAGTAAATACAAAATTCCCCATATAGACCCTCCTACCATCAAAGGTGTACCTTTAACTTTCTCGAATGAAGCAAAATATTTGGGTCTTATTCTTGACAAGAAGTTAAGCTGGAAACCTAATATAAACGAAAGAGTTAAAAAAGCCACTGTGGCACTCTTCTCATGTAAAAATAATAAATGGGGTCTCCAACCCCGCATTGCTCACTGGCTATATACCTTGGTAGTAAGACCGATCCTAACATACGGTGTGTCAGTATGGTGGACAGCTCTAGATAAAACAACAAATGTTGGCAAACTAAGCAAGGTCCAACTTCCAGCTTGCCGATGCATGGGTGGAGTACTCCGTACGACCCCTGCCGCTGCTTTGGATATTCTGTTCCATCTCACACCTCGATATATTTTGCAAACAAACGGCGGCAAGCACAGCTATACGTCTTAAAGCCTCCTCACAATGGTCCAACAATGATATTGGCCACTCGATCATTCTGAACTCATTCAGATCACTCCCAAATATTACAGATTACACCACCCACAGCTACAGTTCCATAAAAACTTTCAGGTTACCATTCCTTCCAGATCTCTCTGGGAGGACCTGGCTTTCCTGGAAGATGAATCGATCCACTTCTATACTGACGGTCCTAAAACTGAGGACGGGGTTGGTGGAGGTGTATACTCAGATAGGCTGAAACTAAGTCTTAAGTCTCTCCTTCCGTCTTCCCAATCACTGTAGCGTGTTCCAGGCGGAACTTTTGGCGATAAAAGAAGTCCTGTCTTGGCTCAAAGAAAGTGATATCAACCACAGATATCCGTATTTTCTCGGATAGCCAAGCAGCCATTAAATCTATGGATTCTACAAATTCAAAAACTGCCCTTAATTGCCGATCATCTCTCTTGGAGATGGCACAGCAGTTCAACATTCACCTTTGCTGGGTGCCGGGTCATAGGGACATTCCAGGCAATTGCAAAGCAGACGAACTCGCCAAAAGTGGAACTTTACTACCTATACTGTCAAATCGGACAAATATTGGTATACCCATCGCTACCTGTAAACTTTTGCTAAAGCAAGATGCAATAGAGAGAACAAATCTTAGGTGGAGTAATATTGCCACATGTCAGGCCACAAAACAGATCTGGCCTGTGCTGGATCTGAAGCGCTCTAGGAACTTGTAATCTCTAAGCAGACTGCACATTAGCTCCGTCATAGGTGTCATTACTGGGCACTGTCTAATAGGCAAGCATGCAACAAGGCTTGGTGTATTTTCTAACGACTTCTGCAGGAGTTGTATGGACGAAGAGGAAGAATCGATTCCTCACCTTCTCTGTACATGCCCTGCTCTTACTCAAAGACGTAGGCTCCACTTAGGAGAATTCTACTACAATGATCCTAGTGATCTGGCAAGTCATGACAATAATAGCCTCGCTCGCTTCGTAGACAGCTCTAAATGGTTCAACGAGTAGGAAGAAAGTTTCCTAGATTCCTGTGGTATCACAATGGGCCAACCAATGGTCTTAGTGTGTCCAGTGTTCTTCTGACAACCACATAAACCTAACCTAACCTGTACCTAGTGAGCGCAATGAGAGGGAGTCCTTAGTTGATGTTAATAGTAATAATCTGCGTGTAATGTTGAATATTTTGTGTGGCTATCGTAATGGATTACAGGTGTGTCATATCAATGTACAGAGCTTACGTCCCAAATTAGATGAATTTAGGTTTTTATTTGAAGGTTCGAATGTTGATGTTGTTTGTGTTTCTGAGACGTGGTTTTCGTCTGATGTAAGTAATGGTAGTTGAAATAATTTGCAAAGGGAATAAAATCTTGTTGGGCTCAGTATATAGACCTAATCGTTAATTCAATATAATCCCGTTAAATACTGTAATAGATGAATTATCGTACACATCGCCGTTTGTTATTATTGTTGGAGACTTCAATCACAAATAACTATATACAGATGTCTCACCTCCATACAAAATTATGTCTTCAAAAATTTTGTCGGCCGACAAAGAGCTTTTAAAAGTAGATTTCATAAGAAGAGATTTTTTCAGCCGACCGAATGCTTTTTCAGGTGTTCGATAATACGAGAGAAACGGCTCTCTCATTCTCAACAAAATTGTCGCTAACAAAAAAAAAAAAAACAGGTACCTAACCTACTATCCGCACATCCTTCGTTTATTCTATTGATGTTGTTGTTGTATTATTGTGTACGCTGGCGTTGTTGGTCTGGCTTCTTTGCGCGGCTGGTTTTTTTTAAGTTTTTTTTTTTTGTTGTTGTGGGTAGGTACAGGTAGGAATTCGCAGATTTGTAAAGATCTTTTTGTTTTGTTTTGAAATTTAATTATATTACTCGGTTAACAGTTAAACAGCGATCTTCAAAATATTGACTGTGATGAACTTAATTAAACGTTCACTTTACTTCCCTCTACTGACAACCTCGAAATTTTTTGCCCCTGCAAATAGGAAATTCGTTTCTTAACATGTTTTCTGCCAATTGTTTTAGTTTTGAAGCTGTGGAGGATGTTGATGTTTTGGAGAGTTTTTTATCCATTAAATCTAATGCTGTTGGTTTTGATGAAATACATCCAGTATTTATTAAAGCTATTCTTCCAATCATATTGAAATATATAACGCATTTATTTAATACAATTTTCATGACCGGTATCTTTCCCAGTGCTTGGAAACGAGCAAAAATTGTACTTGTGCCTAAAAACAAAAACGAATTTCGACCTATTGCCATTTTGTCATATTTATCAAAAGTTTAAGAAAGAATTATGAGCAACCAAATACAAAGATTTCTTAAAAATAATAACTTACTTTACCCTAATCAGGTAATCAGGTGACGTACCTTACCCTGTTGGACTTTTCCAAAGCGTTTGACACGGTAAACCATGATATTTTGTGTAAAAAACTCATAACAGAAATCCGTTTTTCTTCTTCCTCCACAAATCTTAACTATTCATATCTAAATAAAAGATATCAAGCAGTTGTTTTACATAGTTCCGTTTCCAACTTCCTGCCGTTGAGCAGAGGTGTTCCACAGGGATCGATATTGGGCCCATTGTTTTTTTCAATGTACATTAACGTGCTCACTAAATTGTGGAATTGATATGTATGCAGATAATGTTCAGCTCCGGAAAAACTGTTTGTTAGGACTTGTGAAATGAATGAGGATCTTAATAGAATTTTTCGCTGGTCACGATTAAATGGTCTTTTTTTAAATCCATTGAAGTCAAAATGTATATATAATTATATCACGAAACACATCGTATTTTCCTAAATTATATCTGAACAATACACCCATAGAATTTGTGGACTCAGCAAAAAACCTTGGCTTAGTTTTTAACAAAAGCCTTACCTGGAATAACCACATAACTCTCAAAGTCGGTAGATTATACGGAAGTCTTCGTATGCTTTGGGCTACACAGAAAATAACACCTATCAATACACGAAAAATCCTGGCCAAGACTTAAATTATTCCAATTTTATTATACGGTTGTGAACTTTTCGCTAACTGTGATTACGAGCACAAACGTAAGTTAAATGTTGCTTATAATAGTATATCACGATATATCTATGGACGAAGAAGATTTGACCATATCTCTTTCCTATCCACTTCAATACATGGACTTACTTTTGAGAATATCCTTAAACAGAAGACATTAACCTTGCTTCATGAAATTGTGCAGACACGTCAACCTTCATACCTATATAACAAAATTTGCTTTCCGCGTTCCAATAGAAGTTGTGACCTCATACCAATAAGACATACATATTTAGTATCTGAGCGTCAATTCTTTGTATATGCCATCTAACTATAGAACTCCCTTCCCCGATCTATTAGATTAGTGGACTCCAGGACCCTATTCAAAGTTAGCCTTAGGCAATATTTAGAGACACTCTCTTGATGATGATTCGATTTGTTTTGTTTTTTATTATTATCTATTATTTCTATTTATTTTTCGATTTTTTCCTTTCTTTTTTATTAATAATAAATATCATCATGATGTAGGTATATTTAAAAATCATATAATCTTAATGAAATATTGGAAATATTTTTGTGAAATGTTGTTAATTTTCTTTTTCGCTTGGTAATATAACATGTTTCTAAATAATCACTGTAACTTATACTAATAAATTGATTGACAATTCAACTGTCAGCTGTGCAAATTAAGTGAAATTTAAGCTCTTGAATTGTTCTGTTAAATTTTCCAATTAATTGAGTAGTACAGTAGAATCTCGGAAAGACGAACGGTTCTATAAGATGAACAGCTCGGAAAGATGAACGAAATATTTCCAGTTTTCAGTGTTCAAAAAGATGAAAGGTTGAAGTTTAGTACTCGAAAAGATGAACACTTTATTCCCAACATAATATTTTACTTTTTCTTTGCCTTTGCCTTTTAGTTCCTCTTGAACAGTACTTTGGGGCTTGTTTTGACTGGTTATGTATATTTTATATTAATGTTTTTATTTATAAAACTGTATCTTCTTCCTTAACCAAATGTTGATGCTCGAAAAGATGAACAATTTGAAAAGATGAACGGGCACTGTTTTATATCTGTTCATCTTTTCGAGATTCTACTGTAATTAAATATTATATACTAAAGGACAATGGGCAGAAATGTATGGAGCGCTGGCCCAGCTCCAATAAGAACGACCTTTATATCATATATAGGTACGTATTCATACATTATTTATCAGTTAACCGTTTGCCTAAATTCGCTGTGTGGCGGAAGTTATTTAATTTTTAGTAAAATGAGTTTCAGGTTTCCAAATCTCTGTTTTCATTAATTTCCTTTAATATTTTGTGGTTTCTTTATGTTTACTTATGTAAACTAATAAATAAAACATTAATCAGTACACTATCAGTAAAGTTTTAATAAAAATATATAAATGTCAGTGTAATATTATAATATTAATTTATTAAATTAAACGAAAATCCAATGAAAACTGTCTGGTGATACACCTTCCTCTAGATAAGGAAACCAAAGCAGTCGATCTGGCAAAAAAATCTTACAAAGGGCTTCTCAAATTAAAGGAAGGTGATGAAATACACTGCAAAAAAGCCCGATAGGTGGTCAATACTCGTTTACAAAGAGGTACCGTCTTCTTGGAGATGAATTCGTCGGAAATCGCGGATAAAATTATGTCGTCCGTAAGCAAACTAAAAGGCAGAGGAACAAGCATTTTCCGAGAAAAGTCACTTATATTTCGTCAAAAGGGGCAAACACTAAACGAGTACAAACTAAAACTGTTGCAAATTAATCCCGATGCAAAAATTTATGTTAAAGGTGATAAACACATTAATAATTTCAAGTTTGTTTACAAATTTGCACGAGGGCCCCGGTTCAAAATCAAAGGGAAGTACCATCAGGATCATCAAATCTTCGAATCAACATACATAAATAGGATAGCGTGTCCGTCTGCCAAAAGAATTACTAATTTTCTAAAAGTATCGATTTTAGCTTACAGCTTAACAGGGTTGAAAAGCAAACTTTTGCAACCTGATTTTTTTAATTACATTTTAGATTTCAATATACATAATTATTTTATTAGAAACTTTTTTAGAGGTAAATTATGAAAACGATTATTTAAAATTTTTTAAAATTATGAATTAAGATTTATTCCAGCAATTAGAACTAATGTACATGGAAGAGCGAGTGGAGGTATTTTGTGCCGCATAAAAGCTAAAATTGCTCATTTTGTTAAATTTGAAACCATGAATGAAAGGTTAATTATAAAAATTGTTACCAATAATTTAAATTATTATATTATTCCGGTGTATCTTAACTGCAATAACTGGCAGATTGACTTCGAAAATCTTTCCTCCTTTATGAAAAACTCTTTCCTTGAAAATGCAATGGTTATTGGTGATCTTAATGCGCGAATCGGGGATTTTCAAAACTCTTCTATTCATCGTTTTCAGGATATCACGTTTTTCGAGACAACAAGATCTTCTAAAGATCAAACCGTCAACTTACCAATATTAGTTAAAGCGCACTTTCTTGAGGAAGAGCAGCAGAATAGCGCAAATAGTTTACGTAAACTGAGGTGGTATGAGAATAAATCTCTTCAGTATAAAAGTTAAATCAACACTGTAATCTGCGGGCTTCAGTCTTTATGCGATGTAGAAAAAATTGAAGAAAACCGCAGTGTGAAATTTGCCCTTGAAGCCGAGATGTTTGCAGAACATTTTAAAACATTAGGTACTGACAGCGAAGGAGGATCTTCACGTATTCAGTTACGCATTGCAGGACGTTTGTATACCTGAGCTTGACTCGCTAATATCACTTGATGAACTGGAACGTACTTTGCTGAAAATGAAGAACAACAAAGCTCCTGGCTGCGATGGTATTCCAGTCGAATTTTTTAAAAATGGAACTGTTCAGCTTAAAAACTATATGGTGCAGTTCTTTAATCTAATGATTAACAGCGCCTGTATACCTATTAATTTTACTAAAGAACTCATTTTTGCTATATTTAAAAAAGGAGATTCAAGAAACCCTGAAAATTATAGAGGAATTTCTAAGCTCACCTCACTTAGAAAAATAGATAGAGAATATCTAACTGGATAGAAGATACCAATAGCTTAAGTAAATTTCAAGCAGGTTTTCGCTCAGGTTTGTCAACTACTGACCATATATTTGCATTAACCAGCATCGCCAGCAAGTACCTTAATTCAAATAAGAAGCTATATATATGCTTTGTAGACTTTAAAGCTGCATTTGATAGTGTTAACAGGCAGGCATTGATTTATAAACTTGCCTCGGTTGGAGTATCTAGAAATTCCTGATTCTGTATCAAAACTTCCTCTCGTCATCAAGTGCAGCAGTTTGGGATGGCACCAAGCTCTCTGAGTGGTTTGAAACGTCTGGAGGAGTTCCGCAAGGCTGCAAGGCCCTATTCAGCTCGCCCTGTTCATTTATTTATTTATTTATTTATTAACAGAACTAAATTGCTAGTTATTCATTGATGGTGTCTCTGATTTTCTGCCTGGTGGTGCAACCTTTGCAGGAAACCTCATTAAGGTCCTTCTGTACGCTGACGACTTGGTTTTGCTAGCTGAAAATCCTTTCACGCTACAACTCCAAATTAATCGGTTACAAACTTATTGTAAATCGTGGGATCTCAGCATCAATATTACGAAAACGAAGATTATGATTTTTGAGAGTCGTCTGAGGCGGATGTTACCTGAAGAATCTTGGCGTTTAAATAATGAGCGGATTGACGTGGTGTGTGAGTTTAAGTACCTTCGTGTGTTGTTGACATCTAACTTGAGCTTTAGAAAACATGCAAAGGAAAAGAGCTGTGAAGCTAAATTGGCACTTAATATGATGTGGCCTATATTCTTTGATAATCAAAATATTGACCTCCTGTCTAAATATAAAGTATTCAACGCGACAATAACACTTGTCTCTGTTATGGGGTGCAAGCGTTCGGAGTCAATTCTTTTGAGGAATTTGAGGTTGTGCAAAGGTATTTCTTGAAACGTCTTTTTCGTCTACCTAACGGCACACCTACCTATGCAATACATGTGGAATCTGGTTTGCCACCCATTTATATACAGAATCTAAAAGCTCATTCTGACTATTTAACGAGAGTTATGAAAAGAAGTGATGACAGCCTACATAAAGCAATACTGGTCAGATTAATCCGATCCAACGCTTCTCCCTTTAGGGAATGGAATCAATTAGCGTTATCACATGATATTTCTGCAAATATATTGGCAACAAACCTAGCTGATTGGAAAGATATATTTGCAAGGATTATCTCTAAAGTCGATGACAAAATATATGACCAACATCTAACAAGAGCATCAGCGTCAAATTCTAGATTAATTTATAGAAATCTAAACCATCAATTATGTACCGATGAAAACTACTTCAACACTAAATACTCGCCCGAAATCATAAGCACCATTTTCAGAGCTGGAGTAGAAATCCTGAATCTTAACTTCTTACCTCATAGAAACGACGTAGACCCGACTTGTAATCTCTGTAATAGAAAACCATTTTATTGCGGGTTGTCCTATATTACAAGAATTAAGAAGATTGTATTTTCAGGAAAGTTTTTTGTCATTAAATAGTTTTTATGAAATACTAAACGGCCAGTGGGGCTGGTCCAATTTATACAAATTTTGTAAGCATGCTCTTGCCTATCGTAATAGCTTATAAGCAGTGTTATGTTATTATTTTATGTTTCAAATCATCCAAAATTGTTTTATTTTATGTTTTGAATCATCCAAAATTACTAGCTTTTATGTTACAAATCATTAAAATTGTTATATTTCTAATAAACCATTATGTATAAAAGATTCGGTTAAGCTTAATCTTTGGAGTATCCATCTTTTATTTTGCTTCATTAGCTAAATCTTTTATTTATTTATTCTTCTTTTTTTAAATTTGTTTATATAATTTTAATCAATTGTTAAATTTTTGTTTGTTTTACATATTATATATTTTTTTTATTGAATTGTCATATCCGGCAGACGGCAGAATAGCCATTTTAGTATTTCAAAAAAAAATAATATTGTAATCCATTTTATGAAATAAAGATAGAATTATCTATCTATCTTATCTATCTACTAATTAAAAAGATTCTGTATCTTACTGTGTAAGGATATTGCAAATAAACAAAAGAAAAAAAATGAAATAATAATCTTGACTGTGAAAAGCTTCAAATTGATCTAAATTCTTTCACTGGTGTGCACGCAATTGTTTGTATTTGAACATCTACAAATGTAAGATAATAAATTAAAAATTTTACACGTAAAATGTCTGTTCTGTCTTTTGAGTACAAATTTAATGGCGTTAATTTGTTGAATGTGAATATACTTGGTGTTTTGTTTGACGAAAAACTTGAATTCACGCAACAAATTAATATGACTTGCAATAAAGCCAGCTCAATATTAGGATGGATTAAAAGAGAATCACGTCAGTTTTCTGACCCCTACGTTATCAAACAACTGTTTATTTTATTTGTTAGACCCATCATTGAATATGCTTGCCAGGTGTGGTTTCTCTATTATACTTGCCATAAAATCATAATCGAAAAGATTCAAAAAAGGTTTTTGAAATTTGCTCTCAGAGGTTTAGGATGGCAGAATCCATTGAATCTTCCTTCATATGATAACAGGCTCAAGCTTATTGGTAGGTCAATAGTAGTCTAGAGAGTAGACGTTCTTATTTATGTTTTGTTTTCATTGCTAAACTTATTGACGGTCAAATCGATGCTTTAAACCTTTTGTCTCGAGTTAATTTTAATGTTCCAAAGCGGAATCTAAGAGGTCTACCTGACCCTATTTATATAACGCACTATCGTGCCAACTATCGTACCAACTACGAAGAAAGTTCACCACTAAATAATATTTGAAATTGTATAACGTCAACCATAAATTATTAATTAACACTTCTGATGTATCAAATACCGTTTTTAAAAAGACTTTTTATAATGTATAGTTTTAAGTGGATTCGATTGCTGTAGGTAATTGCTTGTTTTTGAAATATAAATTTAACTGAAAGATTGTAATTAGAAATAGAAAATGGAAACGCTAAGTTGCTTTAATTCATTTTTAAAACTAATTTAAAACAAATTTTATGTTTTAATTATTGGGCTCCCTGTTCTTGCTTTGAATGTCAACAAAAACAATTTACAGCCCTCGGTCGTTTTTTCAAAACCCAGTTTTTTTTTGACACTTCTTTGGGTTGTCAAGAAAACCTGGGACAAACCAGTGAAAAGTTCAACGAACAAAACTAATAACATGGAAATTTATAGTATTACCCAACGACATTGTATGTTTTGTGAGATGGACTGTCAAGTTGTATGAGATAAAATCTTGAAAGACATAATCTCGAATTGCGAATCTGGAAAACCAAAATATCGAACGCATATATATATACAAAAATCTTGAAAGTCAAAATCTAGAATGACAAAAATGTCGAAAAATCATTGACTTTTGAGAAAATGCTTAAGTTCGAGTATTTGATTTGTGTTAGGGATCCTTCTGAGAGGATTTTTTTTTGTATGTAATTTAAAGAGCGAGGTATTTTCTTAAGTTTAGTTTTCATCATATATATTCAGCTCTATCGCGAAAGAAATTTCCCCGGAGTTTTTTCCCATTCCAAGGAACTTTTTCCTTATGTCAAAGCAAAAATTTGCCCAAATAAGTTCTTGGGGAAAAATTTTATAAACATTCGCATTCTGGCAAACGCATTGTGCAGACGTGTGTAAGAGAGCAATATAGTGTTCTGACTGTCAATTTCAACCACGTGTTTTTTTCTTTTTTTTTTGTAAGACAATTATTAATTGCTACAATTTATTGTGTTTTTTATCGACCTATTAAATAAACTACCACATAGCAAACATAAAAAAAAAAATGAAAGGACCCCCTATGAAAAAACCGGTTTATAGAGTTGGACCCTGAAGCCCCTCTTAACCGGTATAACAAAACAAAACGTAAAAAACCAAACGAAGAATTCCCAGAAATTCCAAAAATAATAAGCAACGACGATAATATCCCTCGTTTTATTATAATTTCGGGAATAGAAAAGGATGGTGATACCTTTAAGCCCCTCGCGTCATACAATCCCTTCCGTATCAATCGTGGTTTGGAATATATCTCAAAAGAAATTCTAGAGGTTAAGCCCATGCGGTGTGACGACCTCTTAGTAAAAGTGTCTCCTTGTCGCGGAAAAATTCCTAAAAACGAAATTAATCGACTCAATCCCAGTTAAAATCTCACCCCTTACCGCATTAAACTCTGTGCAAGGTAGAATCTTCTCAAAATTCATAGTCGACATACCAGAGGAAGAACTTCTAAACGAGCTTAAAAAGTTGTCGAAGTAAAAAAAATCCTCAAAAAAGTCAACAAAGATGATCTTGTTCCAACTGGTGCCGCAATTCTAACATTCGACCTAATTTGACGACCAACTGACATTAAAATTGGTTGGTTAAACTGTAAAGTAGACGAATATATCGCAAACCCCATGAGATGCATACTCTGCCAGAAGTAAGGCCACACCAAAAAACGTTGCACCAACGCAGCGATCTGCAAAGAGTGCACCACCACCACCCCACGCTGTGTGTAACAGAATTTACTGCATCAACTGGAACGACGACACTCACACTTCTTATGACCCAGCATGCCCCTCGTTTCTACGTCACAAATCCGTAAATAAAATAAAAGCTAACCGACGACGCACGGTGCACTGTTCGTGAAGCCTGGCAAATTTATAACGACAACCCGATTCTACATCAACTACCAGCACCACAAAAACACCAAGTTGCAAAACTCACCATGGCAGAAATAATCAAAAATAGAATTTCCAAAAATCTCCAACTTCGATCAACAAATGAAACTACAACTAACCCAATTGCTTTTTCCCAGATTAATATTCAACCCTCTACACCTTACCCTAATTTAAGTTCTCATGAAAATACTGTACAAAATCTACAATCCAAGATCGTTCATTCTAATAACCCTAAAAAAAATTTACTCAATGCTATACAATCAATCACAGAATCCTCTACACCCCCAACAATAACCACCACTACAACAACAAATAACACAACAACCCCAATTCCCAACCTCCCACCAACCAACATCAACACCTCACCCATTACTAATTTTACAAATGACCTCCTACAAAAAAACCTCTACTTCTGTAATAACCCAAGAATGAAAGATGAAGACATCTAAAAACAATATACTAAATTTTCAAAACAAAGACCTCGCTGGTCGGGTGTTGAATCATCCGAGCTCCTCAGGAAGCTCCGTTGCTTCAGCACCAGGGCAGCGGGGTCACATGAATACCAATAACCCAGCTAATCTTCAATCCCTATATTATCAATATTATTTCAAGGCTCTTCAGTGGAATATACAAGGATATATTAACAATTATGACGAGCTAAATATATTAATTAAAAGTCAATCGCCTTGTGCCATATCTCTAAAAGAGACGCATTGTGCGTTTGGATCTTTGCAGCCTCTATATCCACCCAAAACAGACTTTCTCAGTTCACGATCTGGAAAATATAGTAAACCAAATCAATACTCCAATTCTGATTACAGGCGACTTTAACTCATGGAACGTTCTCTGGGGCTCCCCCTCAACTAACCACAGGGGTACTATAATAGAGGACTTTTTGTCAAAAGCTAACCTTATAATACTTAACGACGGTTCACCCACACATCTCTCTACACACGGCACTACTCATATCGACATTACTTGTTGTTCACCTCCAATGCTTCCATATACTTCATGGTCAACACTCGACGATCTTCATAACAGTGACCACTTTCCCATTGTTTGTACTATTGCAAAAGGCCCAAATAATCAACCCTCTCCCCCCTCTCCCAAATTTAAAACTGATTTGGCAGATTGGGATAAATTCCAAGAAACGGTTACAAATTGGCTATCTAACAAAGATTTCTCTCCTAATATATATAAAGAAGCCGCAAACATTCAAAGAGGTATTCGGGCAGCCGCCAATATCTCAATTCCTCGAACACATCCAATTCCAACCAAACATAAAGTACCATGGTGGAACCCCACTCTAAAATCTCTAAGAGAACAAAAAATGAAAACATGGCAATATTTCAAAAAACACCCTACTCAAACTAGGTTAGGTTAGGTTAGGTTGGTGTGCTGACGGTTGGTCTTGTTACCGTCACACTTAGATCAGTGTAGATCCATTGTGATACCCTTTAGAAAAAACCTATGATGAAAGTTCTATAACAGAGCCCGTTAAGGGCGTCGGTGTTCAGCGAGCTTTAGCCCGAAGTTGCTAGGGAAGTGTCAAACGGCATAGGCACCTCGGTGAGGAGATTAACGCGCCAATTTCTATTATTGGGCGTGTTCCCCTTCTTTACCCCCACAGGGTCGGATCATCCCCCCCCCCCAGACCCGTAGGAGCAGTGGCTCCATGCAACGTCTGGTGGATGGGCTTGATAGGCCAGTGGTTGGTGTATGCACCAGTTAAGTTTGGTCGAGTTGGCTTATTAATGCTGGTGTACAGCGCAGAGGCAACAACAGCTAGTGTCGCCACCACAGTGCGCACCCGCATTTTCAGTCATTCTTATTCGTACCATCATTGTCGTCCTATATCATTTAGCGTACTTTGACCTTTGGTTAAGGGAGCGATTTCCTGCCTGTTGGTCGGCTGAATTGATAGGGATTAAGCATTTTCAAGCCACTTTGTAGCTTTGGTGAAGTATAACAAGCTTTTGCTTGGAATAGCAGAGAGTTCATCCAGGTCATTGAAGAAGTATCTTCCAAGGAACCTGTTTCTCAGATGACATAACGCAGGGCAGTGGCAAAGGTAATGAGTAGTGTCCTCATGTATGTCCTCATCACCACAACCTCTGCATAGGTCGTCCATATTGAGTTTCAACTTCTTCTTGTGGTATCCCAATAGGTTGTGTCCAGTGGTAACACTCACGAGAAGAGAGAGAGATTTTTTGCTCAGTTGGATGATTTTTTCGGTTTTATGTTTATTGAATTTTGGCCATAATTTTCTGGTTGTAACACAGGTATCAAGTGAGTTCCATCTCTTGTTTGCTAAATCAAGAATTTTACTCTCGATTTCCTGTTTTACGTTACAAGGTGGGATCTGAATGGTTGGGTCTGCCTGATTTAGGTCAAGCGTTGATCCTATTCTTGCCAATTCATCAGCACTTTCGTTTCCTGGGACTCCATTATGACCAGGAACCCAACAGAGCCTTAAGTTGTGCTGTGTACCAAGAACCCTTAGCTCTTCGCGACAGCAAATCACAAGCTTCGATTTGATTTCGATGGCAGAAATTGCTTTTATTGCCGCTTGACTGTCAATGAAAAAGGTAATATCAGCTTGTGGTATTGCCATCATTGAGATTTGTCTAGCAGCTTTCGTCACTGCCAAGACCTCAGCTTGGAAGACACTGCTATAATTGGGAAGTCTGAATGAGCTGGATATTCCAAGTGTTTCTGAATAGAAACCTGCACCAACACCAGTATCCATCTTGGAGCCGTCGGTGTATACTGCTACCGTCGTCGGTTCACAGGTTAAAGGTTTGTTAATAAGCCAATCCTCTCTACTAGGAAAGGTGGTTCTGAATGGCTTGTGGAAGTCTAAACAGGGTGTTATGTAGTCAGTGCATACTTTATTACCCGTGTATTTCAGCTGTGTTAACTTGGCCCCTAAGAGTGTCCGATTTTTTTGATTTCTTTGTAAAAGATGACCAATTAAATGACCATTTTTGACCACCCATTAACTTTTTTTGACCACCCACAGTTATCGAATAAATCGATTTTGAAAAATGGGGGGCCAAAAGAACGCCGCCCGAATTTTGAAAGATGACCATTTTGAAAAACACAATTATCTCAAATGACCACCCTTTAGAATTCTTCTAACTCCTCCAAAAATATTTTTTTTTTTGAATTTTGAAAGATGACCATTTTGAAAAACACAATTATCTCAAATGACCACCCTTTAGAATTCTTCTAACTCCTCCAAAAATATTTTTTTTCGAATTTTGAAAGATGACCATTTTGAAAAACACAATTATCTCAAATGGCCACCCTTTAAAATTCTTCTAACTCCTCCAAAAATATTTTTTTTCGAATTTTGAAAAATGCCCATTTTGATTTAAAATAAAATAATTTATTGAAACGCAACAAAGCTTAAATATTTACATAACAGTTTATTCGTAGAAATACAGGAATTTTAGATTTGTGAATACATAACAAGGGTGGCCTTCACTGCATATTTTTCAGTACTAACTATTCTTTCCAGTTCCAGGTAACGATCATCATGTATCTCCCAGTAATCAGTTACCCTTCGGCAGATTGCAATGTAATGCCCAATTTCATCTTCGTTGTGTGCAGGAAGATATGCAATCAATCCGTTTAAAATATAATAATTGCCTTTTATAAAAATTTTCGTTGGTAGATCGGATAAATTTATTTTATCGGGCGCATCCGAATATATATCTCGATGAAATTGTCTGTCCAGTGCAAATTCCAAATCTAGCATAACGGGTATCCCTGGATTAAATTATGTTTTGCAAATTGTATTGCATTCCCTGCAAGTTGAGGTCCGGTCAAGAAAATAATCGCCGATGAAATTTCGAATTCCTAAGTTAGATACTGCTGTCCGAAAAAAAATATATTTTTGGAGAAGTTAGAAGAATTCTAAAGGGTGGTCATTTGAGATAATTGTGTTTTTCAAAATAGTCATCTTTCAAAATTCGAAAAAAAATATTTTTGGAGGAGTTAGAAGAATTCTAAAGGGTGGTCATTTGAGATAATTGTGTTTTTCAAAATGGTCATCTTTCAAAATTCGAAAAAAAATATTTTTGGAGAAGTTAGAAGAATTCTAAAGGGTGGTCATTTGAGATAATTGTGTTTTTCAAAATGGTCATCTTTCAAAATTCGAAAAAAAATATTTTTGGAGGAGTTAGAAGAATTGTAAAGGGTGGTCATTTGGGATAATTGTGTTTTTCAAAATGGTCATCTTTCAAAATTCGAAAAAAAATATTTTTGGAGAAGTTAGAAGAATTCTAAAGGGTGGTCATTTGAGATAATTGTGTTTTTCAAAATGGTCATCCTTCAAAGTTCGAAAAAAAAAATATTTTTTCTGAGAAAAAAACAAAAAAAAAATATCTAATTTTATTTTTTCAAAAATTAAAAAAAAATATTTCTAAGGGTGGTCAAAAAAAATTAAAGGGTGGTCAAAAAAAATTAAAGGGTGGTCAATAATGATCAAAAATTGATCCATCGAATACATTAATCAAATTTGAAAAAATCGATTTTTTGGGGGCGGCGTTCTTTTGGCCCCCCATTTTTCAAAATCGATTTATTCGATAACTGTGGGTGGTCAAAAAAAGTTAATGGGTGGTCAAAAATGGTCATTTAATTGGTCATCTTTTACAAAGAAATCAAAAAAATCGGACACTTTAAGGGGCCAAGTTAACACAGCTGTGTATTTCTGTAGAATCAGTGCGTGACTGATGGCACTGGATTTCCAGCACTCAGTTTGGCTAAGCCGTAGACCGCTTTTGGCTGCCGATTCTTGTACAAATAGATCCAGGGGTTTTAGATTCAGGATAGCTTCCAGACCCGCTGTGGGTGTGGTCCTCATAGCCCGCGTGATTCCAATACATGCCATTCTTTGTACCTTGGTCATGATTTTAAGGTTGGTAACTGTGTCCAATGCATTCCACCAGACTACGTTACCATATGTTAGTACAGGTCTAACTATGGCTGTGAACATCCATTTTATAATTTTTGGGCTTGTTTTACCAAAAATCCTGTTGCAGGAGTAGAATGCAAACATAGCCTTGTTAGTTCTATCTTTAATGTTAAGACTCCAATTCAATTTCTTATCCAATATCAAGATACTTCGCGTGGTCGGAGAGTTCGAGTTGGGTCCCTACAATAGAAGGAATTTTGAAAGTTGGTACTTTCCGTCTGTTCGTAAAGAGGACTAGTTCGGTTTTTTGCGGGTTAACCGCTAAGCCGCAGTTCATAGTCCATGTATATACTGTAGATAAAGCATTTTCTATTTGCTCGCTGATGGTGGAAGGGAATTTACCTGTCGCTAGCAATGCTAAGTCATCTGCGTATGCAATTACTTTAACTCCACTGTATTTAAGTCTCATGAGGACCGTGTTCATCACGAGTACCCAAAGAAGCGAGAAAGGACCCCACCTTGTGGAGTCCCTCTGGAAGCAGATACTTTGATCTGTACACCTCCTAACTCAGAGTTGATCTGCCTGTTTTTTAGCATAAACATTATCCATCTGATGATGGCGTTGTTAACGTTAAGATTAACAAGTGCCCTTTCGACCGCTTCGTTTCCAACATTGTTGAAAGCTCCCTCAATGTCTAGAAAAGCGGCCAGGGTGTATTCTTTGACTTTGAGTGTTTTCTCAATAGTGCTGACGACACTGTGTAGTGCTGTCTCTACACTTTTCCCTTTTGTATACGCATGCTGGGCTGGAGATATGATTTCCGGGCTCAGTGTGTTGCGTATATATATGTCTATCAGTCTTTCAAAAGTTTTTAGGAGAAACGATGAGAGACTGATGGGTCTGAAGTCTTTAGCACCCGTGTGGCTTGGTTTTCCAGCTTTTGGAATAAAAACCACTTTGACTTCTCTCCACGCCTTAGGTACATATCCCCATTTCAGGCTACTTAGGAATAAGTTTTTTAAGTGTGGGATTGCATGTTCTACACATTTTTGTAACATCATGGGGAAAACACCGTCCAACCCTGGTGATTTATACGGTGAAAAGGAGTTAATAGCCCATTTAATCCTTTCTTCCGTAATCAACTCCGTTGGTAGTGTGTTCCCGATACAGGGTTCCACTTGTGGGTCCCTATTACCATTAGAGGTGCAACCTGGGAAGTGAGCATTAACTAGGAGCTCTAGTGTTTCGCTACACGATTCTGTCCAATGTCCATTGGATTCTTTAAGGGATCCTAGAACAATTGGTCTCTTAGCAAGTATTTTTCTTAGTCTTGCTGATTCATTTGTACTCTCAACTTGACTACAGAATTTTCTCCACGAGCTGCGTTTGGCTCTTTGTGTTTCTAACTTAAACTTCTTTTGACTAGATTTATAGATTTCCCAGTCAATGTCCGTCCTTGTGCGCTTGGCAACATTGAAAAGTCTCCTAGTTTCTTTCCTAATACTACCAAGTTCGATTGTCCACCAGGGTGGTTTCTTTTTACCTAGTCCACAAGGTTTTAGTGGACACCCTTTTTCTAATGCTTTACCGAGGATTTTCGTGAAGCTATCGTTTACTTTATCTATAGTCTCGGGTTCTAGCACTGTATCAGTGCTCAACTTTTGTATTTCGATTTCTACTTCCCTATTAAAAATATCCCAGTTCGTTCTTCTGATATTTCTAAAGGGTTTACGAGGATCTGGGGTGTCAGGTATTAAGAACTCAAACTAACCTCATAGCTTTTAAAAAGTCCAACGCGCAATTTCGTAGGGAAGTTAAATCAAGTAAAGCAAAATGTTTAAGAGAGTTTACTTCATCAATAAACCCCAACAGAACACCCTCAAAAATTTGGAGTACTATCCGTTCTTACTGGTAACCCCAACCCCCAAAATATCAAATGTATCGCTTCTCCAAATGGACCCATATCTTCTCCCCTGGACATAAGTAATTTTTTTGCCAAAACCTGGTCTAATCTTTCTGACAATTCAAACTTCTCAGACACATTCAATTCATTAAAAATAACTATCTTGATCGACTCTCCTTGGATTCAGTACATATCTACGCTTCAGCCAAACATATGGAGTGCCCAATTAATGACGTTGACCTTTGTTTTAAAACATTGAAAGGAAAAACACCGAGTAGGGATCGCATATCTTACCCAATGTTAAAAAATCCTGCCATCGCCAATCAAATCTAGACTCCTTCGCTTATACAATAACATATTTCAAACTGGTATTATACCACAGAATTGGAAATCGGCCACAGTGATCCCTATACCAAAACCTAAAAAACCAATCGACTCCGTTGACGGGTACCGTCCCATATCGCTCATTCCCTGTACGTCCAAAGCACTGGAAAAAATTATTGCCAAACGACTTCTGTAGTTCATAGAATCCCAAAAATTGACCAGCATAAATCAAGTAGCTTTTAAACCTGGTAGAGGTTGTACCGATGCTCTACTACATATCGATCACTACATATCCAACGCTCTATCCGCTCGCAATCACGTCACCTTGCTTTCATTAGATTTTAAAAAAGACTTCGATAGGATCGGAATCCACCTAATATTGGGAAAATTAAGATATTGGGGTGTTGGTCCTAAGATGTATAATTACATCCAATCCTTCCTTTCCAATAGACAAATCTCGATGAAAGTAAACAATACCCTTTCCTCATCCTTCTCACTCAAAAACGGCATCCCACAAGGATCTCCTTTATCTGTTATATTATTTATAATAGCGTTTGATGAAATTAGTACAATTATTGGAAAATATACAATTTTAGACCACTGCATATACGCAGACGATATTTACATACTCTGTAGAATTAACGATCTTAATAAAGTAAAAAATTACTCTTACTAATGTAACAAACGATATCTTAAATTGGTGCTCCACTTCTGAAGCTAAACATTCTTTAAACAAATGTAAGACACTGCATGTTTGTCGCAAACAATCTTGTCACTTTGAATTGAATTTAAATAACGTCAATATCCAATATGTTAACAATCTTAAAATATTAGGGATTATATTTAATAGTAAATACAGTTGGAAACCCCACTGTATAGAACTTAAAAAAAGTATAGCTATCAGGGCCAACATTGTAAGCTACCTGTCAACTAAAAAGCTAAATGTTCAAATTAACACCCTCTGTAACATAACACGATCCTTAGTATTAAGTAAAATTGATTATGGCTTATTCATATATGGGAAATGTCCAAAGACAATAATCAATATTCTGAAAACACCATACCATCATGCAGCCAGAAGAAGCATAAACGCATACCGCACGACCCGCATTCAAAATATCATGGCAGAAGCTGGACTACCTACTCTAGAGCAGAGGCAAGAGGATATATTTCCCAAACTTATACCCAAACTCTCCTTCTCCTACGGTTCAATCATCAACAAGGACATTGCCTTGGCAATAAATCATAAAAAAAGCAAACGTTTACCCTCAACCATTTCAAAAATTATTCATATTGCAAGAACAATGGATATACCTCTCGAAAGTATGAAGCAGAATAAACTATCCTCTCCACCCTGGAATATTAAACCAACTTCAGTCTTACTTAATCTGGCCAAGTATCAAAAAAACAAGACCAACAACTTCATATTTCGAAAATACTTTCTGGAAATTACAACTAACCTTAAATCTGAGGGTTGGAGTACCATTTTCACAGATGGCACAAAATCTAGCCTCAACACCGCTTTTGCAGTTACTTTCGAGAATGGCACACTTTCAAGTAAAGGTATCCTGCCCGATTTTGCATCGATCTTCACTGCCGAAGCACTCGCCATACTAGTAGCAACAAAAACAGCCATCAAATTAAATAAAAAAACTATAATATGCTCTGACAGTCTTTCAACTCTCAACGCGGTAACCCTGACCATAGGTCTAATCTCATAAATAATATAAGGGATCTTATAATTCAAAATGAGAAAACACTCAAAATAATGTGGGTACCCAGCCACATCGGTATTCAAGGGAACGAATTCGCGGATCACGAAGCAAACCTAGCCAGCAGATCTCCTGGGTACCTTTTTAACACATACTCAAAGCTAGACCTCCAAAAAAAAGAAAAGCGGCTTGAGTTCTGGCGTTGCTATCAAAATCACTACCCAAGAATAAACACTAACTGCCTCCCTCCACTCTATCCTTCATCCACGCCAAACTCACTCACCACCACATTTACCCGTCTCCGACTAGGACGCAACGCAACAACCCACCAGCACTTGTTAAAAAAGGAAAATCCCCCCATATGCACAACATGTAATAACGACCTAGATATATCCCACTTACTTGGTCAAACGTCATGCAACATCTCCGCACAATTCTCCCTCCAATGAAACAGTCTACTCAATACTCAACACAATCAATCAAAATATCATCTCTAAAATCTTCAACTTTTTTAACGACGCCAAACTTATCATATAAATTTAACTATTTTATCATTATCTTAATTTATATTCTATTATTCCACACATATCTTTAAGAAAACATAGGGCTGGAAGTCTTACTTGCTAGGTCCATATGTATTATTTGCATTTTAATTCAATTATGTGTAAATAAATATTAAATAATAATAATAATAATAATAATAATAAATTTTATAAAAATTTCATATTTAATTTTTGAGATATTATTTATTGAAAATAAAAAAAATCTCAATCGATAACACATCGGAACCGAAATCTTTTTAAAGGAATGTAGTAACTTTCCGAGAGAAACCAATCGAAAATAAACGTTAAAAGTTATTTCTGATATCCGGCTGTGCGTTCTCAGAAAGGATATTTTCAACCGTGAATTCAAAATTCCAAAAAAAAATATTATAAATACATACAAAAAAAATCCGTCGGTATGACACTTTTATTGTGAAAATAAAAATGGTTAGATGCTAGAAGTACATAAGATTTATTTTAACCATTTCAAAAAATACTATATTTTTATGAAGTGTACTAGTGGGGCGTTTAACTTACAAATCAGAAAATGAAAGAATGAGTAACTAATGAATAAAAGTTGAATAAAAAAACTATGATTTAAAACGGGATCACTACGTTTTCCCGCGATCGTTTTCCCGTGTAACGTTTGCCCGCCGATTTGAAAGGTAGTTTTTTTGCTACAATCCCGCAGCACGATATCCCGCGGAACGAATGCCTATAAAATTTTCCACAGGATTGGCGGCGGGATAGGCAATACTAATTAGTACTTTTTGACAGTACTATTTTGCATTTATGCAATAAATATTTTATGTTCTTTAAAATATTAATTTTTTTTTTTTATTTTAAGCGGTTTTTTATTTCATACGGTTAAAAGGGTTATTTGGCAATTTTCATAAAAAAAACTACCAAATGATAAAAAGAAACTTTTCATACACTCAACCTCGCACCTAGCCCAAATCCTATAGTGTGCCAAGCAGGGGGGTTGCAGGGGGGCAGCATGCCCCCCCCCCCCCCCATACATACCTCACCTTGACACAAGAAAAGACTTTTGTACAAGAAAACTGCTATTGAAATTAATTTTGTTCATGCGCTGTCGATTAGTATTGAAAAAGTAGGAATCGGCAAACGGCAAACGTTACACGGGAAACTGTGATTCGGGATATCGTTCTGCGGGAAAACGTTTTGCGGGAAAACGTGACGCGGGAAAACGTGCCGCGGGAAAACGTAGCCAACCCTTTAAAACTAACAATGAAGAATTAAAAAAAAAAACTCACCTTTTGAGAGACGAAAGAAACTCAAAATCAGATTCAAATCCATGTATACTGATGTGATCTTCGAACTCAGATTGGGTTATGAAATTTTTTTGGCATATATAACATCCCAAATTTATAAGTGTAAAATCCACATCAACTTTCTGCGTGCAACCTCCTTGAAAAACTAAAGGAAATTCTTCGGCATCTGCAGAAACTTCTATTAATGCCTCAAGCGGTTTATCTTAATTAAAAAAAAAAAAAAAAAAAAAAACGAAATATATTATGACAATTAAGCTTAAATTAATCAATTTTAGTATGTATTTTAATAGAGAAATTGAACTAATTTAAGCGGCTGCGATATTAGTATATTAGATATTATTATTTTAGATACTACATTTAATATAAAAGATTGTTTTATCTAAAATCTTTGATGTTCGGAGGTAAATGGATTTCGCCCAATTTCTTAGGCCCAGTTTCACACTCGAATAAGTGCCAAATATGGAAAACTAATGCATATTTTCACAATGTTAACTTATCGGAACAAGTGACACTTAAGTCTCCCATGTTGGTCACTTAAGTTCCACTGACTCAGACAGTAAAACTGCTGCCAAAGTGCCAGTTTGGGAAAATTAAGTGCTTCTTATTTTGTTAAGTGCGCACTGTAAAATTGGCCCTTAATAAAGTTTGAGCTTCTTAAATAAACTCGAGGTTGAGCTCCCCGAATTCAATGATATATCACAGAAATCGATTTCATGCAAACGACTTTCTTAGTTATGATCCAGATAAACGAGCAGCAGAATAGGTATGTAAACCACACGCTTGTTGCTTTGTCTAGATAATGGCAGTTCTTAAACATTTTCTGGTTGCTCTTCAGAAGAAATACGCTTTTTGATGAAGCCATTAATCAAGAAATGAGCATCATCACTGAACAAAATTTTAGTCGAAAGCAAAACAATTAGAACTTCAGAATGGATCATGTTAGCCGCAGTAAGAGTCAACATTTGAAAATAAAAATAATCCTCAAGAAATAAATGTAAAGATAAATAATAATTCTTTTGTAAGATAATAAAAAAAATTAAAAAAAAAATTGATTTGATTTATTTTTTAATAGAAGTTTATTGAAAGTAATCATCCATTTACCTATTTAAAAGCTATTTTTTACAATGATTGAAGAAAAAATAAAATTAAAACAAGTATTTATTGTTATTGTACTTGCCATCGATTTCTAGAAAATTTGATTTCACTGAAGTGGGATTTTTCTGCAGATCATCCAACTGTTTTATTTTTTCATTACGATATTCAAATAATCTTTTAAAAGGAATACGAAAGTCCATACAGCCCCTTGGGGTATTGAGCAAACATTTATTTTCATACAATAAGGCTCCGATCTAAAAACAAACATTACATAGGAGTTAAAATTTAGTTTTACATTTTGTTATTAATAAAAAATTTTTATTTTGTCCAAACTTCAAATTTTTTGTTGCAGTGAGCTTAAGGTAAAATAACACTCGCATACAAATAAAGACTAAAGTAAACGTCCCAAATTTAATTTTTTTAAGAAAATTTCCCCCACCTATACCACCTTCTAAACACAATCAAATATTTCATCTGAAATTACTAGCCCTTTTAATAAAAAGAGCTTGGACTTCAAACCCTCATAGTGAGGCTAAAAATTATTAGAATTTAATAAGCCACCAATTTTTTGTTAAGATATTATCTATTGTAGGAACATGCTCAAGTGGAAAAGATTCAACGTTTCTTCCTGAAGGGTAATATAAACTAGCAAAAACTTAATGAAATTTTATAAAATTAGAGCTTAAGTAAACTTAAATTAGCTAACTTTTGTTTTAGCTTATACAAGTTATTGTCATTTAATTTGAATTACCAGCAAAACTATGTTTTTATATAATTATTTTGGAAAAAAATAATTTATTTATCTACTATCTAGGTTGTTGAATAAAGTTTGGCCCTGGGGAATTTGAAAAAAAGTCGTCAAAGTGCTCTGAAAATATTGAGCTTTGAAAAAAAATGTCAATAGTACAGCGAATGTAAATCTTGGCGCTGCTGGTTTAATGTGCATATTACTTTTTCTAAGTCTTGAATGTACATAAGGGGGGTTTTATATTCTGGAAGTTAAACAGAATTTGGGGATTGTTATTGTCATTTTGAAAATTGCTCTTTTTGTTCACTCGAATTCACTGGATCAATTTTTGATATTCCAAAAATGAAACAATCTAAAGGTCAGCTTTGGACTTGCCCAGCTTACCGAAATAGTAAAAGTTGGCGAACAAACTAGGTTTTTTTTTCATTTCTTTATTTCTGTTTTTTTGAAGTAGTTTTTTACATCGTGCATCAAACATTTATTTAAGAATTTTTTGTTGGATTAAAATTCAATTACTCAATATACTGTTTAAAATAGAACTTTGTTTGTCAAAAGTATTTTATAGTAGGTTTTAATATTTTGTTGTTTTTTATGTTTTATGTTATTTGATCATATATTGAATAATTATATATTTAGTAGTTAATTGGGCTTTAATGATCGTTAAAATGGATGCAATTAATACAAAACTAATTCATCTTTGTTTACCCTACGTTTCGCTGGCTTCTTTCCGGCTTCTTCAGAGGTTTATTTCTTTATTTTAATTTTTATGAAAATTAACCAAAATTACATTTTAAGATTTTAATAAATTAATAAATAAAAATAAATTAACATTTAACACTATCGGAACAACAAAAATTAAAACTAGTATCACTTTGTATCACAGATCAGTTAATGGCCTGGGGCCTATTTCACCAAACACTTTTCACTTTTCACTTTGCAACTTTGCAAAAAAAAATTTCCTGCAAAGTAAAAGTGCAATGTGTTTCAGAAAATTTGCAAAGTGCAAAGCCTTTGCAAAGAGGCAAACTTTTCAATTCAATAATTTCCTCTTTGCAAATTTGCGTTTGGTGGAACAAAATTTGCAAAGTAAAAGTGCAAAGTTGCAAAGTGAAAAGTGAAAAGTGTTTGGTGAAATAGGCCCCTGATCTGTGATACAAAGTGACATGAAATATGTATAGAAAACGCAACCACAAGAGAAGAACCCGAAGAAGACGAACTAGTTTCAAATCATCTTCAGAGGGTGAATTTTTTGGCTTTTCCGATGAATGCGAAACTGAAAACTTTAACCTAAAGGAATCCAAAGATGTTCCCAGCTCGTCAAAGCAGGTGGATGATAGTCAAAGAGTACTTCGACGATCAGTGTTTAAGAAAAAAAAATAATCCAGATCTTGTTGCATTCATCTCTACAGAAGGATTAGAAGATCCTTGTTCTCTGCAAGAAGCTCTCCAGAGACCCGATGTAGAAAAGTGGAAAGAAGCAATGAAAAGTGAGCTTGATTCACTACATAAAAACCAAACATGGACTCTCTGTGACTTACCGAAGGAAAAGAAACCACTAAATAGCAAATGGGTATTCAAAACAAAAAGAAATTCAAATAGTATAATTGACTGATATAAAGCCCGACTAGTTATAAAAGGATGTGCCCAAAAGATGGGAATCGACTACGAGGAGACATTCTCACCAGTTGTTCGATACAGCACTATTCGTTATCTGATATCTTCAGCAGTCAAATATGATTTAGATATCGATCAGATGGATGCAGTCACGGCATACCTTCAAGGAGATCTAAAAGAAGAAATATATATGCAAAAGCCCGAAGGATTCTACAAAGGTTCAAAAGTTTGTAAATTGCATAAATCAATTTATGGTCTAAAGCAAGCAAGTCGAATTTGGAATCAAAAGCTGGATGCTGGTTTGAAGGGAATTGGTCTGACCAGATCGTTTTGAGGGAAAGAAAATGCTGTATGTAGCTGTTTACGTAGACGACCTGTTGATAATTTGTAATGATATCAAAATGAAAAACAATGTCAAGAAAGATTTGATGAAGCGGTTTGAAATGAAAGATATTGGGAAAGCAAAATATTTTCTTGGCATACGGCTGATTCACGAAGAAGGTAAAATTTCTATTGATCAAGAGAAACATATTCAAGAAATGTTGAAACGCTTTCATATGTGACGTTAACAATCAAAACGGTGCTAAACTCACTTTTTTCAATATATGGAGTGTGATAAACCAAAATTTGCGTATCAAAGAAAGCTATCAGATAGTGGAAACATTTTGTTTCAAAACGAGCTAATTAACAAGTTATTACTATTTTTAATATGAGTTTAGTATCAAAACGAGGCTATTAAGTATTTTGTTAACAATCAAAAAGCGTCTATCTTTCATAAAAGCTAGTAATTTTCAAAACGACTCTGTTTTTTCTCTAAAAAAATCAAATAGGTAGCATTGATTTTCAAAACGGAGCTTATTATAATACGCTTTGTGGTATCAACATCCAAGCAAAAATGTGGTAGGTACCTACATCTTTATGCTGATGTGAAGCCCAAAATACAAATTTATAACATTGATATACATTTATGGCTTCAAATATGGCTTAATAAGAATCCTTCAGCAAAAAAAATTTAATAATCATTCCAATTATTGGTCATTCCTTTTTTCCGCTGAACAGAGTCTTTGCTGGCATAGAAAAAAGTGCGACTTGAGGAAGTTGTCATCATTGTATTATGAAATTTTCAATGAATATGGAACTGTCGAAAAACTTGGAACGGTGCGATGGATTGTGTCCAGTAATTGACTAAAAAGCGGCTGCCCAAGAAAACTCAAAGCCAACCTGTTAATCATGGCATTTTGAGTTTAAGCCAGCTAAACAGTTTGTCAAAACAAGTGCTTATCAAAGAAAGATTTCAGATGAATCTGTAGTTGGAGTTCAAGATCCATTATGCACCCGACTAAAAGAATTGATATGATAGATCTAATATCATGCCCTCAGGAATTCCTCTATTAGATCCTTAAAAGAATGGTATTGACAAACTCCTCATACACCATTGTCGGGTTAAATTGAGAGAAATCGAGGACTTGAAATTTTATAGTGAAATTATGTATATGGATACAGAAGTTTTTCAAAATCTAAGGATGGATCAGATGTTTGTGAGTTTCTCGAAGAAACGCAGCACTTCTTAATTTTGACTTTTTGTTCATTTATCTGAAGTTGCTATATATGACGAAAACAAAATTGCTAAAAATTATTATTAATGTATAAGTTTGTGAAGAAAGAAGTATTATTCATTTACTTTACTAATATTCTTTTCTATCGCTGTTATAAAACTTTTTATGAACTCCAATAATTACGTAATTTTTCTCTTCTTTTTTTAATTTTACATGCATTTGAGAATCAAAACGATACCATTTAAAAAAGTTATTTTCAAAATGCGCTATATATATTTTTAACAAACAAAACTGCCTAAAAAAAATAAAACATTTCAAGAAAGGACGAAAATTAAAGGTCCTTGTAGCATTTTTTTAAGTCAATCTAATAGAAAAAAGTTCCACAAATTTAACAAAATTTACTGCATAAAATTATCTTAAATATTTTAGAAGTTATAGGTTTTCGCCCTTCTGCTCGGTTTCATATTCAATTTTTTTAGCCTCTGTTTGATTGTTAACGCCACATATGGAAGACTGTAATCCAGTAAGTACTCCAATGGATGCAAATCAAAAATTTACAAAAAAAAAGTTTGATCAATCTGCACTGGAGCAAGAACGTATGGCAAGTATTCCATATCGTGAAGCAATTGGAAGTCTTTTATTTGCAGCACAAGTTTCGAGACCCGACACAATAATCCCAACAAGATGCACTGGGAAGCAGTTAAAAGAATTTTTAGATACCTCAAAGGGACTATAAACTATAAATTAACATACACCAGAGATGTAAATTCTTCAGTTCATGGATATTGTGATTCGGATTGGGCTTCAGACCCAGAAGAAAGACGTTCAGTGACTGGTTACGTTTTCATTTGTCAAGGAGCTTCAAAATCCTGGAACACAAAGAAGCAACCAACTGTTGCTTTGTCAACTACTGAGGCGGAGTATATGTCTCTAAGGGTGGTTTGCTGATACTACACATAACGATTTAAGTTGAACTTAATTTCTTAAGTATCACTTTATGACATGGAAAAAGTACCCCTTAAGAATTTAAGTTCAACTTAAATCGTTATGTGTAGTATCAGCAAACGGGCCTAAGTAATACAGCCCAAGGAGCTTGTTGGATAAAGCAACTACAAAAAGAACTAAATGTTGCAGTCAAGCCTGTTGTCACCATTTATTGTGATAACAAGAGTGCCTTATGTATAGCGTCAGCAAATATCTACCACCCAAGAACTAAGCATATCGATGTTCGCCATCATTTCATCAGGCAACATATTCATGACGGCGGTCTTAAAGTCGAATTTATTTCTACGGAGGAGATGATAGCAGATACTCTTACCAAACCTGTTGTCAAGGAAATACACAATAGATGTTTAACT
This sequence comes from Epistrophe grossulariae, assembly GCA_929447395.1. Lineage (NCBI taxonomy): Eukaryota > Metazoa > Arthropoda > Insecta > Diptera > Syrphidae > Epistrophe > Epistrophe grossulariae. The sequence continues at coordinate 82,045,442 of OV839566.1, forward strand.
GCAATTGGTCTTAAAAACAGTATTTGAATTTAGTGGGAGTGTTGGATTAAAATTCAATTACTCAATATACTGTTTAAAATAGAACTTTTTTTTGTCAAAAGTATTTTATAGTAGGTTTTAATATTTTGTTGTTTTGTCAATTTATTTTATGTAAAATAAATATTATTCTGTTCTGTTTCTTCATTGAAGTCAGACCTTATTATTATTCTTCGACAAACGATCTATGAAATTCCAATATTTTTGACACAAGATGTCTAAGGAAATAACGAATCGATAAACGTAAAATTTATGATTTATTAAGAAAATAAAAGCTTACTTACATTCTGATTGGAAATTTTTTTTTCATAGTTATTGGCTTTAACAAAATTCTGAAATTCCCTCCAAACGATTCTTTTTAGAACGAGTCCATTTGGCTGAATATGTAGGTCATGGTATAGCTTTAACACAAATTCAGCTATTTTCTCTTGTTCTGAAAAAAGGTACTTATTTAATTAAATAATAAATACATTTCATCTTTCAATTTCTTACCTATATTAGTTTTGGAAATATCTTTCACATCCACAGAAGATTTGTTTGCTGATTCAATTGGTTTATCTAGTTAGAAAATAAATAACATAATTTAGAAAAACTAATACATAATATGTTGAAAATACTATTTTTTCACTATTTTGGAAGTTTGTAAATTTAATAGTTGTGAGTTAATTTAGCTCGATTAATAGTGGCGTTGAGATTAAGATCTGTAGACTTAAGAAATTTTAAAAATGGAATTGATTTTGTTTGATTATGAATATATAGTAGTACAACTAAAAATATCCTATTATTGAAATGTATTTCGATGCTTGCGCTATTTTATAAGGCATAGTATCTTAATGTTTAAACTGCAATTCTATTGCCTTAATAAATAAATTGAAATTAGCTACACATATACCATGCATCAGTAATCGAAAATTCGATATTTTTAAAACTAAAACCCCACCAAAGGCTGAGAAATAAACTTTCCTTACTTTTGTATTCGACCAAAGATAATATAACAAGATATAATAACAAGATGTCGCATCCAGTACAAAAAAAGGGAACCCAAAATTTAACGCTCCGTATCTAATAACAGATACGACAACATGTTGCTAAGTGTTGCTTTGGAAGCGAGAGCGAAGATGCTCTTTGGCTTCAATATAAAATTGCATTCTCTTAACAATTTCGCAATATACTGCTTCTTTTTTTTTGTCCTTTGAATATGTATTGACGTATGAATATATGTTGTTATTAAGCTTAGATATGATAAGGGTAGTCTGGGTTGCGACGGATTTTTTTAAATTTTTTGCTTTATTCTTTTATGTGGTGCAAGTATATACATTTTTGTTTTTTGTTTCAATAAATGGATAGAAATTTCTTTTTGATATTATTTTGAGGATTTTTTGTGCTGCTTGAATAATAATTTTTATTTATGTACGTACAGCTGTGTTCAAGAAAATAGTAGTGCGTTTGATTGAATGAAAAAAAGTGCTATGTTAAACTAACTTTGGATAAACTTTATTTTAATACAAAACGCATACATCGTTTCATATTTTAGAAAAATTTACATTCGGTTATTTTCAAGGAAAAAATAAAACATGCTTAAAACTAAATTAATACATGAAATATCCTGTTCAAAAAAATAGTAGTATTTAAAAGATTTAACGAAAACGATAGACAATTTAAACAAAATTTGAAAAAATTATATTACAAAATTAAATTAGGGTTAATATTTGGTTGTGAACCCTTTATTACCAATAACGGGCTTACGCCGACGTTGCATAGCATGTATTTCCAGATTTCCTTTACCACCTTGCAATTATCGTGGGTAAGACTTCCCAAAATCTTCCTTAATATAACCCCACTGATTTTCTATGGGTTTGAGGTCAGTTGATTCTGCGAATCAAGCCATGAATGCAGTACCATTGACCCGAAACCATTCTTTAGACACCCGACTAGTATGTATTGGGTCATTTTCCTGACCCAAAGACCCATTTCAAAGGCGTTTGATACAGTTCTACCAAAAAGAACAAACTTACTCACATCTGTTCACAATATATTACGCAATTGCTCGACTGGTAAGTTAGTATCACTTTGACAAATTGGAGACGCTTTTGAGGATGTTTCTTCTTCAATAGCGGTACTTTAAGGGGTCTTCATGCTTTTCTAGATGTCGTCTGTTAATAGTCACTGCCATAGCATTCTAAATGTATGCCCTTTTTGAATCCCACACGACGAAGCAGAAGGCTGAACTAACTATACCGGAAAATTCTCTTCTTCTTTAAATCCCTGAAAATTTATTTGCACTACTATTATTTTAAACAGCTCTAATTAAACAGAAATCGCAAAATTGACTGAAACCGGTGGTCTTAAAAAGATTTCTTATAAACAATACAATACATTTGTTAAGAATAAACCATTGTAATCTTAAACATATGATAAATTATATTTTTTTGGCGTACGCACTACTATTATTTTGAACACAACTGTACATATTATGTAGGTAGGCACTTTTATATGGGTAGGTAAAATTGATTCTTCGAAGGATTTCTTTGTTTTCACTTGTAGGGGTGGTGAACAAATGTTTATCATTTGAAATATGTATGTCTCTTTGTACATAAATATTGAATAGATAGTTAGGTACTCGTTTCTAGGCCTCTCTCTGACAAAAAATAAAAATTGAACCTGAATCAGGGAAATTAATTGAATAACGTAACATAAACCTTACAAATTAAAAGAAAAAAGAGAACATGTTGAAACTTTATGTCTGATAAATTGGGTAGATAGGTACCTATCTACATAAATAGAATCAAAGGTATTCATTAATAACGAAGACAAGTATTGGTATACCCATCACTACTTGTAAACTCATGCTAAAGCAAAATGTAATAGAGAAAACAAATCTTAGGTGGAATAACATTGCCACATGTCGGGTCACAAAACAGATCTGACCTATGTTGGATCTTAAGAGCTCTAGGAAGTTAATATCTCTAAGCAGACTGGACATTAGCTCCGTCATAGGTGTCATAACTGGACACTGTCTAATAGGCAAGAACGCAACGAGGCTTGTATGGACGAAGAAGAGGAAGAATCGATTCATCACCTTCTCTGTACATGTCCTGCTCTATCTCAAAGACATAAGCTCCACCTATGAGAATTCTACTACAATGATCCTAGTGATCTGGCAAATCATGACATTAGTAGTCTCGCGCGCTTCGTAAGAAGCTGTAAATGGTTCAACGAGTAGGAAGAAAGCTTCCTAGATTCCTGTGGTATCACAATGGGCCAACCTCCTGGTCTAAGTGTGTCTAGCGTTTCTGCGGACAACCACATAAACCTAGCCTAGTCTATAGTTTTTAAAAAATTAATTTTCAAACTTAAAATTTTAAAAAAATGATCAAACTGATTTTTTTCAAAATGGGGGTGTTTATCTCCCACATCTAAAAAAAATAACTTGAAGAAAAAAAATCAATTTTCTCAAAAACAAGAAGACATTCAGGCGCCCAGTTTTTAGTGTTTGACTAAAAATGTATAAGAACATTGAATATTAAAGACAAAAATAGTACTTAATGTGGTAAAATTTTGAAAAAAATCAGTTTGAACATTTTTTTTTTAATTTGAAGTTTGAATATTAAACAACTTAAATTAAAAATAAAGTAAAAGAATAGAATTTTGGCTTTACAAAAAAACTATAGCATGACATTGAAAGTGTTGCCGTTGTTATTAAGAAAATTATTTTATAGTCAAAGTAATTTTTTTTTTTAATTGCCCTCCCCCTCCTATACGATTGTTTTCTTATCTTAACCCAACCTATACAACTTCCTCAATAAAAATATGCCATCTGAAAGTTCTCGCCTTTCCAATAAAATAGCCTTTTTTGTGGAATTCAAATATTCGTAGTGACATTAAAAATTGTCAGAAATTAATGAACAATATATTATTTTTTTTAATATTTTCTTAAAAAAAAGTATTTGAAACTTTTTTTTGGAAAATTTAACGGTTTGCGAGCATTTCGAAAGTAAAAGTGATCAAGTACAAATTTTGAATCCTTTGCTTTATACAGAAATGTTGTATAGAGATTATTAGATAATATAAATTGAAACAAAAAAGTATTAAATCTTTTTTTCACAAAAAGTAGAACAATCGGAGAAAACGAAAAAAAAAGAAACAAAATAATTTTCAACTTAAGATTTATACTCAAAATCAACCCCCCTACAATACTGTATTCAAATTTAGACCACTTCAAAACTTTCCTCGGATAAATCCTCATTGCCTGTACTATACCGTCAATAATATCTTTGTGAGATTTTTAAAGAAAGAATTGATTCCTTTTTCAAATGTCGTATACCAATTTATTTTTTCGACGAGCTGAAAATATTTTTTTTTTCAGTTCACGCCCCACAAACTAGTTTTCAAATATCACAAGAATAGAATTTTCAGGTTCGAATCATAATATTTGAATCCCAAAGTGTTTATGCATTCCTGCAGGGATATAATATATACCGTTTTCCACCTTAATTTGCATACATTTTTTTCTGTAGCTTAAATTCTACAGAGTTTATACACAAAGAAGTAAAGGATAATCAGTGTTACCTGAAAGGGCTGCTCGAACTTTTCATTCACTTCTTCAAATCGGGATTGGTGATTTATTCTAATTTCATTCAGTTGATAAAGAGTAATAAGTACTACAAGTTTGCAAACAGCGTACCTTATATGAAAAAGTGGACTTGAAGATACAAAAACTTTTGCGTATTTTTAATTTATCTCTTCCTCTGTGTAGGTACATACTTTCACTTAATTTTCAAATTAGATAAAAAAAGCATAAAATGTGATTATTGCTGAAAATTTAATTAAATTACAATGTACTATTAATATACGTAGATATGTAGATATTCTGTATTATTTGTATTTATCTAAGGAGGTCCCTCCCTACATATCCATAATTTTTTTTTGATAAAATAGCCCATAGAATTTCCCCAAATATAAGGTGAGTTATCATAGAATTGGGTAGGTATCCACCTTTCAAAAAATTCATCAATTTCAATCATTGATATTTTTCAAAAATATCCATCTATAGGTTCCTTTAAAAAGATTAAAACCGATCAAAAATTCACCTAGAACCTTCGTTATTATTGAATACCTATGAATCTATTTATGTAGATAGGTACCTATCTACCCAATTTATCAGACATAAAGTTTCAACATGTTCTCTTTTTTTTTTTTAGTTTGTAAGCTTTATGTTACGTTATTCAGATAATTTCCCTGATTTATGTTAAATTTTTATTATTTGTCAGAGAGAGGCTAAGAAACTAATACCTAACTATAAATTTAATATTTAATATCTGTAGCCGTCAAAACCCGGCTATGTACAAAGACTGTGAACCATAGAATAATGTATAACGCTATAATATTTGTGTTTAAAATTAAGTTTAATATATTACCAAATTATTTAAATGAATATGTAATTTATGTAAGAGAAGCACAACCTTTTGCGTTGCGTAACGCTGTTGATTTTCACTTACCAATGTTTAGAAACTCGAAAACAAAAAATATGGTTCTTCATAGAGGATTAGGCATTTATAATAATTTACCTAATGAATTGAAAATTATTTAAGAAAATTTAAAAAAAATTTTAATTGGCTATGTCAAGGAATAGATTTATTTAATAAATGTAGATAGAAAAATGTATGTAATGAATTTTTTGTCACAACGTTCCGTCCATGTATATTAGGGTGATTCAAAAAAACGCCTTTGGTGAAGATCATTAAAAATATTTCTTTACAAAACGTTAGTCTAACTAGTAAGCAGAATAAATAAGAAAAATGGTAAAAAATAAAAATCAATTTTGGACAGGGTGATCCAAAAATTAAGTCAAAGTAGAAGTTTTTCTAAATTAAAAAAAAATTGTTAAATCAAAAACCGTTAGGATTTAGTATTAAAATATAACAGGTTATAAAATTTTTTAGAAAATAATTAAAAAAAATATTTTTTTGGCGCACCCTGTACAATACGATATGAATTTTTCTACATCATGGTTATAGTGTTTTTTTGAAAATATTGTTTAAGCAAGAAAAGAACTTTGGGGCAGGTTCTTGATCATTGAAATGCATTTTCGGTTTAATTAGTCGTAATTTGAAGTCAACACCAAGTCCCGGATCCATTGCGGTTTTTTTCCGCAGACGTTTTTTTGTACTTATAAACAAAAAAAATTGTAAAAAAAAATATTTCCCATATTAATATCCATATTAATATTCGGAAATCACATAAAATTATGAACAATCCCTGAAAATTTCATGCTTTCAGCACCAAAACTTGAAAAGTTAAGCAGCTTTGAACATTTGAGAAAAATTCCGATTTTCAAGCAAAATTATTGAAAAAACGCTGGTAGCGACTTCTAAATGGTGTTCGATTTTGAATTTTTTAGTCTTAATTTTTTGGTTTCAATCTAAGCTTCATAATTTTTCCCGCTCCCGGTTGAATTTCGAGAAAGGCGTTTTTTTGAATCACCCTAATGTATATGGACATCATCAGGGGCCCAACTATGTTACTCGATTCTACAATAAAAATGTTCGAATTCGCAAAATCTCAGCTCGCTAATTCTTTAGCAGACGCATATAAACGGAAAAAGAACAGCGCTTGTTGAAGATTCTGTGGCAAAAAGTCGAAAGCATCAAAATTTGATCCCACTTTCATATATATTACCACTTATAATAAGCATTGAAAACAACTTTCGAATGGATTCGAAAGTAGAAGGAAGTTACATAGTAGGGCCCCAGGTGAACAATGGTTTCTATATTAGCATTAATAAATATGTTAAAAAATTGTTTACAAAATATTCACAATACAATAATCACTTACAATAATTGTTGCTACATTTATGTTAAAAATTATATAAACAAAAGCGCATACAGATCATATTGCAGAGCTTTTCCATTTCCTCTTCTCCACCAAGTGCTTATAATGAGGGCTGACGTCTTCCATATCGGTTTTTCTGTTCATTGTGTTATCAGCATTGATTATATGCAAAGTTTCGATGATCATCCTCTTGTTTTGGTTTCCTTCTCGTTGCATTATTGTGACGTTATCGTGGTTGGGATAGTGCTTTAAAGCAATGCAATGTGATGCCAGTGCTGTCTTCTTTTGGTGCGCTGCTCTTGATATCGGATTTGTGTCCTGCCAGTCTATTTTTTAGTTTTTGTTTAGTTGTTCCTATGTAAATTTGGTTACATTCTTCGTCTGAATTTCCATTACAATTAATTTTGTAAATTAAATCTGAATGTTCCATTTTGTCTATTTTAACATTGAAAATGTTTATAGGGTCGTTTTGAGAAAAATATGGTGTTACCAAAATGATTAAATGAACAAATGAATATATAACAAATGAACGAAATGAACTCTAGCGTATAGGGGGCTCAGGATCGAATTTTTGGTTGGTGTTACCAAAGAAAATGCCAAAATGAACCTAAAGACACAATCAATGAATCGTACCTACACGTTGATCGTCGCCAACCGACGAGCTTCAGTGGAGGATAGTTGAATTTGTATGAAATCTTAAAATCACTCGATTTGAGCGCACTTAGAAGCCTTTTACTCAGGTTATAATTATCGGATGCTTAATATTAAGATAGATAATTAATTAAAGATAAAATGACAGGCTACAAATCTGCATCAAAATGTTTGCAAAAGCCTACAAAATTTCATACTAAAAACGTGAAAGATTAGCTTTTGAGAACTAATTTCATCACGGCAAATGACGTGAGGAACAAGAATACAAAAAGAAAAAGAAAAAAACGTACCCACAAAGAATATACATTGCTGTAAGGGTGTGGGCAAGACGTTGGTTGGAGTGGAATGTGTGCAATAAAAAACCACCACTGCACTGTGGCTGGTGGCAAACAAAATTGGCTTCGCATCGGGAACAAAAATGATATACATACATAGCTACATTATTAAGTAGGTTAGGTATGTCTGTAAAATGTTATGTTGATTAAATTGTTGTAGGTATTTTGCAAATATTATTCGTAATGGTACAATTAGGTTGGTTTGGTTGGCTTATAACTTCTGTTCTAACAATGGGATATTTAAAATAAAGGTCTTAAAATGAAGGTAAAATATCAAACTAATTTATTCAGTTAAAAAATAATTGAAATAACATAAAAGTGTAGGTGAAAAACGTTTAGGTTTAATTCATCAAAATAAATAATTGCAAAAATTGAAAAATTGAATAACAAAATTGGCTTTGCCAACAAAATTCATATGCCTACGTATTTACCTATATAGGTACATACATTATGTATGTAGGTAGGTAGGTAGGTAGGTAGGTAGGTAGGTAGAAATGGCGATCACGAGCAACCTAGCTCGTTGACCCAATTAGAGCTAGAGTGCGCCGTTTTGTTACCATAACTCGTTGGACCTGTGGATGTTAATGGTTTGGAATGTCTCAGAATGGCTCAGAGACGTAAGAAGTTTGACCCCTTAGTATGACATTATGTATGTACATTTATATAAAAGGATTGATTTAGTTGTTCTGCGGTTGCCTTTTTACTTCTGTACTAATAATCGGATCTTAAAGATTAAGGTTTTGAAATAAGTTAAATAATAGGCTTCAAAATTTTGTGTGACAAAACTTGACTTCATTCTTAATCAATTCGATTGTTGAACCTAGAATATGCACAGAGACCTATACTTGAACCTCTTTGACTATAACTTATAACTTTAGTTCTATAAGGGCCAGATGTTGAAGGTTAAGGTATTTAAATTAAGGTTAACCAGGCTAGAGGTAGGATTAACCTAGCGAAGCAACTTAAATATAATACCTAATCGAAAAGGGTTGATTTGGTATCTTCTGTTCTAATTATCGGATCTTTGAGGTTAATGTCTTAGAATTAAGGTAAAATCTCAGGCTACAAATTTATGTGACAAAACAACATATAAACCAATTCGTTTTTTGAACTTGACCAACGTCTAAACCAATGCGACTTTTGAACTTGACTTACGTCTAAGCCAATGCGATTTTTAAGACCTTAAGATATTTAAATTAACATTAATCAGCCTAGAGGTAGGATTAACTTAGCGAAGCAACTTAAATGTAGTAATCGAAAAGGGTTGACTTGGTAAGCTTTTATTTTCTGTTCTAATTATCGGATCTTTGAGGTTTAGGTCTTAAAATTAAGGTAAAATCTAAGGCTATAAATTTATGTCACAAAACGATTTTTGAACTTGACCTACGTCCAAACCAATGTTATTTTTGAGCCTGAAATATGCAAAGGTACCTACTTACGTTTCTCTTTAATAAACTTACAACATTAGTTCTAAGGGCCAGTTGTTGAAGGTTAAGGTATTTAAGTTAACGTTAATCAGTCTACCTAAATATAAATATCGAAAGGGTTTATTTGGTAAGCTTTTATCTTCTGTTCTAATTATCGGTCTTTGAGGTTAAGGTCTTAGAATTCAAGTTAAAGCTCAGGCTATAAATTTATGTTACAGAACTTTACCTACGTCTAAGCCAATGCGATTATTGAACTTAGAATATTCATAGGTACTGCAATATAATTGAACTTCTTTAATAAACTTATATAGATTTAGTTCTAATGTTCAGATGTTCAAGGTTAAAGGCAGAACTATAATAGTCGGATGCCGACCTTAGTGGTCGTACGAAACGAAACGAATAAAAAGAATTCATATGACGTGCCCATAATTGAGTTTTGCTTGTTTCGACCAATTTTTTACTTTTGCTTTCGGAAGTGAAGAGCGCTCACCGACCGCTCCATGCGTAAGTGAACTGAGAGAATTTTCTTCCAACATCTTCCGACTATTACAGCTCTAGCTTAAGGTCCTCAAACGAAAAAAAAAACGATTCAATTTGGTGCTTTGCTTTTCATATACTCAGATAAAAGAATACTGCTTAACTGTCAAAACCATTTAATTCTTAAGAAATTACACGACTCGAGTTTATTAAATTTATTTTAAAGATGAGTTCAAAATGCGAAATATTATAGAATACCTAAAAACAATTAAGTAAATCATTGCATTGAGTTTGAGCTACACATCAATTTATTCATAAATTTGGTCTCGCGTTAAAAAGGGTTCACTTTGATAGTAAATCAAATAACTTGCCTATATATAAATAGTTCAATAAGTTGAGAGACTTGTAAATCAATTTGAGCAAATTTGAGCAAATATTTGATTTTTTTCAACGCCGCGCCGCCGTGATTAAATAAACTGAACTGAACAACATTAATTTAACCGCCAACTGGGATTCAACATTAAAAATATCTACATATTGTAATTTCAGACTGAAGAATGGTTTCTTAGACATCTTCAGAAGTTTTGGTGCAACTATAGGATACAAATAAGAAATCACCAAGATTATTCATGTTTTTATTTTTTCGAGCTAACACAAGTCATTTTCAATGTCCCCATAGTTACTCTATGAGTGAAATCTGTAAATTTTTGTTTTAAGGTTAGTGTAGAGTTGTGATGTTGTGTTTGTTGATTTCATAGCTAGTTTACATTTATCAGTATCTAGAAAATTTCCCTTTTTGAATCGGTCTGATATTTCTTTAATATAAACGAAGGATTTGTAAATTTTATTTTCTTTTTCTTTTTCTTCTGATGGTTGGGTAGTGCGATATTCTTGTTGTTTTATTAAGGTTTTTATTATTTGTTGCGGGAAAGCGTTTTTTATGTAATATTTCTTTAATTTTTATTTTGTTGCTGATGTGGTATTCCATGTCACTGATTGAAAGTACTCTATGTATCAAGTTTTTGGCTGTGTTGAAAATTATTACTTGAACCAATCCATTTTGAGTTGTCCTTCTTCGCGAATAACTACTGTGTCCAGATAAGCTAATTTGTTGTTTGTTTCGATCTCAACTGTAAATTGTATTTTTCTATGGAAACTGTTAAGGGTGGATAAAGTTTGTTCGATATCTTTCGCTTTTATTATGGCAAATATGTCATCCACATACTTTGTCAAAACCTTGGGTTGTTTGGTAAATTTCCAAGCAGATATTTAGCAGCTCTTCAAGTATAATATCTGCTATTATGGGTGAAGCTGGGTTTCCCATCGGCATACCATCTCTTTGCTGGTAAGTTTTGTTGCCATGTTGTTCTGTATAATTGATAATAATTATTTGGTTTATGGCAACAAAACTTACCAGCAAAGAGATGGTATGCCAATGGGAAACCTAGCTTCTCCCATAATAGCAGATATTATACTTGAAGAGCTGCTAAATATCTGCTTGGAAATTTACCAAACAACCCAAGGTTTTGACAAAGTATGTGGATGACATATTTGCCATAATAAAAGCGAAAGATATCGAACAAACTTTATCCACCCGTAACAGTTTCCATAGAAAAATACAATTTACAGTTGAGATCGAAACAAACAACAAATTAGCTTATCTGGACACAGTAGTAGAAGAAGGACAACTCAAAATGGATTGGTTCCAAAAACCAACTTCATCCGGTAGATTGATAAACTTCTTTTCCCAGCATCCCAAACAAATAATTTTCAACACAGCCAAAAACTTGATACATAGAGTACTTTCAATCAGTGACTATAAACAAGAATATCGCACTACCCAACCACCAGAAGAAAAAGAAAAAAAAAGAGAAAATAAAATTTACAAATCCTTCGTTTATGCTAAAGAAATATCAGACCCATTTAAAAAGGGAAATTTTCTAGATACTGATAAATATAAACTAGCTATGAAATCAACAAACACAACATCACAACTCTACACTATCCTTGAAACAAAAATAGACAAAATGGAACATTCAGATTTAATTTACAAAATTAATTGTAATGGAAATTCAGACGAAGAATGTAACCAAATTTACATAGGAACAACTAAACAAAAACTAAAAAATAGACTGGCAGGACACAAATCCGATATCAAGAGCAACGCACCACAGAAGACAGCACTGGCATCACATTGCATTGCTTTAAAGCACTATCCCAACCACGATAACGTCACAATAATGCAACGAGAAGGAAACCAAAACAAGAGGATGATCGTCGAAACTTTGCATATAATCAATGCTGATAACACAATGAACAGAAAAACCGATATGGAAGACGTCAGCCCTCATTATAAGCACTTGGTGGAGAAGGGGAAAAGCTCTGCAATATGATCTGTATGCGCTTTTGTATATATATAGTTTTTCGTGTTATTTGTTGGACATGTTACTTGTCAGTTAAACTTTGTACTGTGTAGACACAAAATAAGTTTATTATTTAATATAAATGTAACAACAATTATTGTGGGTGATTATTGTATTGTGAATATTTTGTAAACAATTTTTTAACATATTAATCAATGCTAATATAGAAACCATTGTTCACCTGATGATGTCCGTATACATGGACGAAACGTTGTGACAAAAATAAAATATTTGTTACATTTGACCTGAAGCCCATTCAACAAAAGTTTATATAGTTATAAAGGTCACTAACATCAAAAGATGTAATGAATTTTTAAATGGCAAAATATTGCAAAATGAACGTAAATAAATAATAAAAAAAAAAAAACATATTTCAAATGATAAACATTTGTTCACCACCATTACAAGTGAAAACAAAAAAATCCTTTGAAGAATCAATTTTTGTTCAAACCTACCCATATAAAAGTACCTACCTACATAATATGTACGTACATAAATTAAAATTATTATTCAAGCAGCAGAAAAATCCTCAAAAAAATTACCCGATTTGCCATTCCAGCATAGTTGAGGTACATTAGAAATGAAAAAAGCATTTATGTATTTTAAAACTTTGAATAAATTCTTTTTTAAATTTGCTTTTCTTCACATACAAATGTGGAAAGCCTACGAACAGGGTTGGCCGAATTAACTACACTACATTTTCTACATCATTTACTACGCGTAGTTAATTTAATAAACTCCACGTCTTATTTTCTACAAATTGTTACGTTTTCATATACCTACATACAAAGTAAATTTAGAGAAATAATAAAATTTCAATAAAAATTTCAACATTTTAACTCAAAATTCAAGCTTCAAAGTTACAACTGACAGACCATTGATATTTGAAACTATGTTTGCTACAATTTGTTTCATTAACTACATTTAACTAAGTTTAACTACATAAACTACGTAGCAAATGTGAAAAATGTAGTGACCATCCCTGCCTACGAACACTTCTCCTTTTTTTGGTGTCCGTTTTATCATCTTCTTCGTATTTTGTTTCATCAGACCAGTAAAAACAAAGCACGAACGCAATAATTTTGTCTATTCCCCTGACGTTTCGCCCACTTACTCTACTCGGCGTTACACTTTTTTGAAATTCTGTTGATTTTTTCACATTGTTAGTAGGTATGCCTCCGCTTAAACATTTCTAATGTTAAAATAATATCAAAAAGAATTTTCTATCCATTTATTGAAACAAACAACAAAAATGTATATACTGCACCACATCGATCACCCAAATAAAGAATAAAGCAAAAAATTAAAAAAAATCCGCCAACACCAAGACTACCCTTATCATTTCTTAGCTTATGAAAGATGAACACACATAAAACAGGACCCGTTCATCTTTTAGAGCATCAAAATTTTGTTCGGGAAGAAGATATAGTTAAAAATGAAAGCATTTAATGTAACAAACAATTGTGGATACAGCCATTCCATACCAAAATTAGTTTTTGCAAGAATTAATAATTAAGTCATCAGCTTTATATTGGCATTAAAATAATCTCTGATTTCGCTTTTGAAGTGCCTCAAAACATAAAATTAAAATGATGGTTTTAAATGATAGCTATAACTGCCCCTAATAACAGGCAGATCACTTTCGTCCCGAAGTGCGAACAAGAAATAATTAAAAAAAAAGTTGTTTGTACAGTCGACATTTCAGTTTCCGACCACTTTTCCTTAATTTTGATGATTTTCGTATACATAATTTGTATTAGTGTATCGACGGTTAAAACTTCGTGGATTTGTCGAAAACTGTAACACTGAAATTCACTTCGTTTTAACTTCGAAAAAGAATGAAATCGATATCGATAAAAGTGAATTGCAAACATTTACGTCCATGTTCTGCATTTCGAACGAAATCGAATTGAAATCGAAAACTGCCCAATATAATTTCAAACTTTATAACACAAATGTTTATAATATCTTATTTTTGTATGAGTAACAATTTTTTTCGAATTTGCACAAAATTTCACAATTTGCTTTCAAAACCCATAGAAAAAAAAACTCGGTTTTGGGAAATTTGTTGAAAAAAAAGTTACCAAACAGGCATAATATTTACTTACCATAAATTCCAAAAAGATTCATGTCAATTGAAATTTCACTTGAATACAGTCCATCAAACAGCTTTAAATTTTCGTTACGAAATTTTAATACACTTTTCATTGAAATACAAAAATCACTCGAACCTCCTGGTGTGTTATGCAAAAATTTACAGTCCCTCATTAATGTTCCGACCTAGAGAAAAAGGCAAGACAGTTAAAAATTTCGAAAAGCATTGAATTAATAAAACTACGCATTATGTTTTTCAAAATTGTCAATACATATGGCGAAATCCAAAATATGTAATTCGAATGGATTAATAGTAAAAGATCCCGCCATAGGACGACCTACCCTCATCGAGTTAAGGTAGAAGGTGTGTAGTTTTTTAGATAGTACTTAAACAAACAATTTGCTGATAGGTTGCTCAGTGAAGTGTGGTCAAGGCATAGGGTTGCCAAGCAAAGGTAAATTTTTGGGTTTATTCAATTATCTGACACAGCTCATATGGTAGGTTTTAGTGATATAACAAAAATATTATGTGAATGCAGATTTTATTAAAAAAATTATTATTGCGGGATATATGATTTTTTGAAATTATGCGTATTGATAGGACAAGTTACGATAAACAAAAATAAATACCAAGAATCTCTTTTTAAAACAAACCAAAAATGATAGTTGTTGTAATCGATAGATCATATAAATACAAGAAAGTCATGCATATAAAAGAACATTCTAGAAAATCTAAAACTCGGGGTAAAAACGTTTGAAAGTCATGAAATGAAAATATACATTGGACAAAAAATCACCTAAAATAAGATTGATGTTTTGTAAAAATAAATTTTACAACTTCGAGAAGCAGATAAGAAATTAAAAGACCCGTTATTTTCGATTTAGGCTTTTTTCTTGGCTAGGTGAATATATATTTTTTTCATCAATTTTTGTATGTTTTCGATTTTTACCTTTTTACTCTCAATGGTATTTTGATTTAAAACAACATCAACATAAAACGAATTCTATTACAAGTACGATGGTACTATGTTGTCTTCAAAAACGTTATCCACACTCGGCATTACCGAACTTTAAACTACAGATATTTTGAAAAAAGGTGCCTGAATCCAAAGTGAAATATTTAAAGGCTTCATTGCAATTCATCCCTAAGTAGTACAGTGAAAAAATATACATATCGTCGGCTAAATCAGAATCTTGAAGATTAAATCGGTTTTTGTATGGAGCCTTATGCAATTTTTTTTTGTTTTTGTTCTCCTGTAAAATTTGCGAAAGTGGACTTAGCAGTTTTACGTATGTAGCCGACGATATGTATGTTAATTGTATAGCCAACAAAGCTCAAAATTGGTGCAGACATTTCTTTTTTCATTATGAATCAACAAAAAAAAGTTCCCGTCAATGTGACACGAGCATAAAAAGTTATTGAAGACCAAGTTTCGAAAATATCCATTCAAAAGATATGTTATAATAAAAAAAACCGTTTTGTTTGCTTTTGAATCTTAACTGGCGATTTTGTTCAAAAGAAATGTCTGCTTTGTTTGAAGACATTAAAATTTGAACCAGCTCCAAAATGTTTGTGATAAGCCATTCGATTTAATAGCTCTTGCGACCCTTGTGTAGTTTTTTGAAGGGGAGATTTTTTTTTACTGAGATCTTATTTTTGTGCAATAGAGAATATATATACTTATGGTCCATGAATCCAAAGCATTACTCGGTTTTAACATGTGAATGACACAAAGTTATACTCCTCAAAATATATATTTACATGTAAACTTTTAACCTGATGATGGAATTTATTCCGAAACGCGTTGTAATAAAAAGTTAAAGCTGTGTATTTCCAAAAATAATATGATAGTGATTTTCAAATATATTTATTATTGTTTTTTTTTTTTTTTTATTTTATTTCTATTCAAAAAATTTCTTTGGTTAAAAACCGCACAACTGGAGACGAAACAACAAAAATGATATTTAATTTGTTTCTTTGTTAATTTATTTGTAATTTTATAATTTATAGCATGATTAATATTGTAAAAATAACGCTGCTTTCGATCTACAGAATTCAATTGCATTTTAAAGCTTCCCTAGTTATAAGATTATTTAAATCCTAATGTGTCAGCATTTATTTGAAATAAAACTTAACTAATATGTAACTTGTTTTTGATCTCATTAGATCTAGTATTAATAGAATACAAGATTGTATCACACTGAATCCAGTAATTAAAATCTATAAAGTGCAAGTGAAACATTTAAATTTCACGCCATTTTTGCGGTAAGGTGTTGTCAACAAAAAAAAAAAAGGTTATCAACTCAAACAACGATACCAGTGCTGAAATCAAACGAAGAATTACTCTTGCCAACCGCTGCATTTTGGGGCTAAGAAGGCAATTGAGAAGCAAATCCCTCTCTCGAGCAACTAAGGTTTTCCTTTATCATTTCCGTACTGCTTCATTTTTTATCAAATTTAGATTGAGATAATGGGGAAAAAAAGTGTATCTCTCAATTCTTTCCACTTGTCTGTCTGTTCGGCTACAGCTTAAATGTATAGGTCGATTTTCTTAAAGCTTGGTACATATATATATCTTGCGTTTATTGAATATTCCCCTCTCAAAAAAATAACAGAATCTGCCATATTATAAATTTGCTAAGTCTTTTAGTAAATCCCATTTTTCGCAAAAATACCTCCACAAATTTAAACAAAATAAAAACACTTAATTTTGATATGGGTATAGGCTACCTATAGTGTATGTATTGTATGCATACCAATATTTTCTAAAAAATAATATTTTTTTAGATTTGAAAAACGCTTAGAATTTTTTTCGAAAACGACCAAGTTTTTATTAAACTTTTCACCAATCGATTTTTTAACATTATCTAGGATATGTTAAACAAAAATTATTCTTTTACCCGAAATTAACGGTACTATAAAGGTACCGTATCGTAAAGAAAATCTTATTTTGATCGTACTCAGTACTATCTACCATCAAGCTTAGGGAGATTCAAAATATCACTTTTTTCAAAATTTAATTAGGACCGGTTTAGGTTTAGGAACAAGACTAAAAATATTAAAATCGAACACTGTTTACACTTCGCTTCTATCGTGGATTTTCAATATTTTGCTTAAAAATCAGATTTTTTCCCAAATGTATAACTTTTCGAAGTTTAATGGTAAATGCGTAAAATTTTTATGAAATATATATTATATAGTTTATGAATATTCCTTAATAAATGCTTAAAATTGTTTTTTGAGATATTTTATTTGTATCGTTTCTTTTGTTTGTAACAGAAAATTAAGCGTCTACAAGAAAAAAACGCAAGCGATAAGGAACTTGTTGTAGACTTTAGTTTAAATCTAGTAACACCAGAAAGCCCAACATTCATTTGTTGCTTGAACTTGCTTAAACAATTAATTCAGTTTGATTGGCAATAATCGGCCATATCATGAATTCCATCGTAATCGGAAAATTTTCCGAATCCCTAAAAAAACTATCACCGAATCCGTTCGTAATGACTATTTGTATGAGATTTTCCACTACGATGGAATCTGTGATAGTTTTTTTCGGTATTCGTAACAAGTTTCCGATTACGATGGAATTCGTGATAAGGCTGAATGTTATGAGATAAATCTTTTCACAAAAACCTAAAAAAACAATGAACACACAAGAGGATAGACCACACGATAACAAGTTATTTTCTTGAGTACACTGTGGTCATTTATGTTTAAAGTTTGTTTTGATTTGTTTTTCAAAAGTGCTTTAGTTGCTGATATAATATTTATTTATTTACTTTCAGTTTTAACTACTTCACTATCTTCATACAAACTGGTTTATAAACATCTCTACGTTCATTATTTTTTTTTTTTAGAAAAAAAGACATCCACTTCCATCCAATGAATCAAATTTTTTCATAATATTTTTTTTTGTATTTCTAGAAATCAAGATTCAAATATATATTATAATAATAACAATTTCAATGTCCCAATACAAACTGATTTAAAATAATCTCTACATCAGATGCTTTTTTCTGTACAAATTATTTGATCCATTGGATATGATAAAACAAACTAATTTCGAAACTATCTATCCTCTATCTGTAATACGTCCAAGATAACACTTGCTTACGGAACAACCACGTCCCAATGAGAAAATTATCGGAAAGAATTCCACTTAGTGTTATACCTGCTTTGTTTATAATAATGTTAATTGCAACAACTACTAATCCCCAAAGGGCTTAGCTAAACCCAGATAATTTTCGGGGCTTAGTTTAAGTGCATAGAAACACTGTTTTACCGGCATGAATTACATACATGTTATCCGATAGTTTGTATGAAAATTCCATGTTTTTTCTGTGATGGCGTCGTTAATCCCCGTTGTCGTTTTTTCAAACAATTGCCCCCGGGATTGCAAAAAAACTCACCTATTGTACTATATAATCACTATTCGGTGATTTTGTATGTATGTATATCACTTTTAAATAACATTTTATACATATTACTTTGCAGTGATATTTTATACGTGAGCGTCACCAATAATACCATTTTTACTCAGATTATAAAAGGGCAATTTTTAATAAAAATATGCAGGTATATAATTTTTTCCTATGGAGATGCAGATCATAACAGTGAAAACTACGTCCAAGTTCGTCCGGACGTTCTTAAGATAAGCTCGAACATACAAATGGATCAAGGGTCGGATAGGAACTTCAGATTATGCTATGTATAGATGAATAGAAGATGGCCATTAAAGAGACCTAACTAACTTTTGAAAAATATTATACTCTAACTCTTTCTTTCGAGTATAAACTTTTAAACAAAAAAATTGTTTTTTACCCCATTTCACCATATGAATAACGTAATTTTGAGAAATATCAAGCCCTTAATTGATTTTAGAAGTACATCCCTTAAATATCACCTTTTAAAACATGTATGTACCCCTTGAGTTATTGACGACGTCAAACCTTAATTAAGTTTTCAAACACAAATCAATTTTTAAAATCGGCAACCACTTTTTTCTTCAACATCCTACATGTGGTTTCTGACATAAGCCAGAGAGAACAAACAAAGCAAAATTTCCGCTTTATTCCATTTATTTTTTCTTTTTATAAATTTATTGAATAAAGTAGGTACGAAATATTTGTAACTATATTCAATTGCTTTAAAAAGCATTAATGCGATAACGTTTAACAACATAAAAAACAAGTTTGATAGCAATCTTGAGTTCGATTTTTTTAAGAATGTAAAACTTTCCATTATTGTTTACAAACCTGTTTTTCATAAACAATACAATACAATGCTAAACTTGTTTGAAATAATGTTTTATTTTCACTTACAATTTTTGTATACATTGAACATCATTGCAAACAGACATAATGTGTACCTACGTCAATTATGTTCAAGTGATATTTCTTTGATATTTTCGCAAAGTGTAGAAAGTTGTCAAGTCTGCAGCAGTCAGGTCGAATGTCGAATTCCTTTCAAAAAAAAAATCGAATTTTTTCTGTCAAAACAAATTTTTCTAGTGTAGCAAGATTCGTTTTGACAGACAAAGTTCGATTCTTTTGGGAAAAAATTCGATTCTTTTGGAAAAAAATTCGATTCTTTTTTTGAAAGGAATTCGACAAAGTAACAATTAGTGTAAAATTTGGATAAAAATTTCAAGAAACTTCCCTGCTTTATGTTCTTAGCGCTTAGCAATGGAACCTTTATTGCAATTCTTCCTGGATACGTCTAAGACGTAAATGTATAATTTGTTTGGCAAGAAAAATTTGTGTTTTTCTTTAGAAGTCCTCTTTGTTTGGATCACTTTTGATCTAATAGATCTTAAACTGCAGTTTAATTAAACAAGGGTTCAGCATACGACTATGAATACGAGCCATTAAGTTTCGAAATATAATTATTCGGTCGTATTATTTTGACCACCACTATGCAGGCCACTCAAGGTACCTACTCTTGTCCAAGAAAACGCCTGCCTGTTATTTCTAGAACTTTCACAAATCGGAGTTTTACAGTAAAATCTACATACATAATATTATGTACCTACATACATTACTATTGTGATCACTTTTTTTTTTAAATATAAATATGAATAAAAATATGATGTTATTAATAAAAAGTAGGGTAGCTTAGCAGTTCTTATCAATATTGGTATTAAAAACACTTAAATTAGTTGATAGATAAAAAGTTTCAACTTACATTAAGATGGGGGAAATGTTTTTTGTAATTACTCGTATTTATAAATTCTTCGAATTTCTCCATAACGGTTTTTTTCAGAACAAGTCCATCACATTGAATAAATTTATCCAGATATAGTTTCAAAATAAATTCAACCATCGTCTTTTTTACTAGGATTATGAACAAATTTATTAATTATAAATATTTAGCAACAAGTTTTATTTGTTACCGAAATATTGTTCGCAAACTTCCGTTGCTGATTCTGAAATGGGCAAAACGTTTACATTCTGTGTTGAACCTGAATCTTCTTGTTTATTTGGGATTTCCCCCTTCATTTTCAAATTATTTTACAGGCAAACAATGTATAGCAAACAAAATTAATGGCATATAAAATAAGATATTTTATGTATTCGAAGCAAATGTTGAATGTGATTTAAACGCTCATAAATTAATAATTAAATTTAGTAAGATAATTGCAACAAAAAATTAAAATCGACTGCAAAACTGTGTGGACGATTAAAGATTATAAATTTATAGAACTGATAGATAATAATTACTGACTGTGACTGAACAACCGATTCATTTGAATTGAAAATGAAATAATGCATCATCTAAAAATATAAACAAGTGTGAGAAGAGCAACAAAGAAATATAAAAATACAGTACAATACCAGGGTACGGACTTAGGTTTTGAATTTTCGAAGTAAATACGGAAAAAAACTGAAGTAGATCCAAAATTTTCGAAGTAGTTTTAGGAGATTAAAAAAAAATTTCGAATTAAATTCTTAACAAAAGTTTATTCAGTGTTATTTGATTATTTTTCATTAATAAATAAATAATTAATTGCGAACAAGTAACTATAAGGTACAAGAAAGTCAAACTTAAAATAAAAAAAAATATAACTATAACACAAACTTCAGACTTCAATAGAAACAAATTAAACATAGATATTAAATCAGCACCTTGAATTTTAGTTGTGTTTAAATATTGTATTAAGCAAAGTTTACTGTCTTCAAATTCAAATCTTGATTTGTTTTGAGTACACAAAGCAATATAATATTTTAAAATTTTTTGTTGACCAGCGCTGGCCTTAAATTTGTTGGTTAAGAATTTTTTCAAAGAGAAGCAAATCCTAAAAAAGAGGAGTAGAGAAGTAGATTAAATTTTTTTCTCAAAATCGAAGTAGATCTACTTCGATTGAAGTAAAGTCCGAACCCTGTACAATACAATTAAAAAAATCAACTCGCTAATCGCAACGCGAGTAAAAGGAGTCAGAAGAACGGTTAAACAATTTTTAATATGGGGAATCCCAATACAAAAATAATTTTGGTCTGTTTGGTAACGTGCGAATTTGCACAACTTTTGACAAAATTTTACAATTTGCTGTCAAAACCCATAGAAAAAAAAAACTCAGTTTTCGGGAAATTTGTTGAAAACAAAGTTACCAAACAGGCACATTTCTGTCTCAGTTTAACTGGATAGTGTATTGGGCTTTTCCACTAGCCGTCAGTTTCAAATAAGCAAACAAAAATAGGAAACAGCTGGTCGGAACTTGGAGAAAGGTAAACAAACGACAAATATTTTTATAATATAGTGCTTGTTTGTTTTCCAATAAAAACGTATAAAACGATGGTTATAACGCCAATTTAACAAAAAAAACAACTTCAGTAACTTATCAAGCTTATTTATATAAACAAAAATCACAGAAAATATTAAAAATCCACATTGCACTGAAAAAGCATTTGTTTACATTTCTCCAAGTTTGATATCACATGTTTTGTTTTTGTTGTTTTGAACTGTCAAAATTAGAAAGAGAAAAGACAAAGATAGTTTTTGGAAAAGCCTAATTCCCTATATGTATAATAGTTTTTTTAACTCCATTTGAACATGACAATTAGTGTACCTTGCCACTGGGTGCGTGTTTGGTAACTTGAATTTTTTTCTGAATTTGAAAAAAAAAGTGCACAGCAAATTGCTTTAAAAACTAAAATTGCTAAACGGGGCTCTTTTTTGACATTTCGCCAGTCACAAAAAAAAATAAAGTTCATTGTCGATTTTGTTTCGCACCATAAATTAAATATGAATTACAGGGAAAGGTGCTATCCAAAACAATTAACGAAGATCATATTTGTTTTCTGGCCAAGGATGTCATTCCAAAAAGGTATCAACCATCGATATATGGCTTACCGTTGGTCAGATACACTCCAAAATGTTTTTGCATTTTCTTCATGATGGCAAAAATTAAGAAAATTGAAAAAGGTTTTGGAGTGTATCAGATGCTTTTTTCTGTACAAATTATTTGATCCATTGGATATGATAAAACAAACTAATTTCGAAACTATCTATCCTCTATCTGTAATACGTCCAAGATAACACTTGCTTACGGAACAACCACGTCCCAATGAGAAAATTATCGGAAAGAATTCCACTTAGTGTTATACCTGCTTTGTTTATAATAATGTTAATTGCAACAACTACTAATCCCCAAAGGGCTTAGCTAAACCCAGATAATTTTCGGGGCTTAGTTTAAGCGCATAGAAACACTGTTTTACCGGCATGAATTACATACATGCTATCCGATAGTTTGTATGAAAATTCCATGTTTTTTCTGTGATGGCGTCGTTAATCCCCGTTGTCGTTTTTTCAAACAATTGCCCCCGGGATTGCAAAAAAACTCACCTATTGTACTATATAATCACTATTCGGTGATTTTTTATGTATGTACCTATATCACTTTTAAATAACATTTTATACATATTACTTGGCAGTGATATTTTATACGTGAGCGTCACCAATAATACCATTTTTACTCAGATTATAAAAGGGCAATTTTTAATAAAAATATGCAGGTATATAATTTTTTCCTATGGAGATGCAGATCATAACAGTGAAAACTACGTCCAAGTTCGTCCGGACGTTCTTAAGATAAGCTCGAACATACAAATGGATCAAGGGTCGGATAGGAACTTCAGATTATGCTATGTATAGATGAATAGAAGATGGCCATTAAAGAGACCTAACTAACTTTTGAAAAATATTATACTCTAACTCTTTCTTTCGAGTATAAACTTTTAAACAAAAAAATTGTTTTTTACCCCATTTCACCATATGAATAACGTAATTTTGAGAAATATCAAGCCCTTAAATGATTTTAGAAGTACATCCCTTAAATATCACCTTTTAAAACATGTATGTACCCCTTGAGTTATTGACGACGTCAAACCTTAATTAAGTTTTCAAACACAAATCAATTTTTAAAATCGGCAACCACTTTTTTCTTCAACATCCTACATGTGGTTTCTGACATAAGCCAGAGAGAACAAACAAAGCAAAATTTCCGCTTTATTCCATTTATTTTTTCTTTTTATAAATTTATTGAATAAAGTAGGTACGAAATATTTGTAACTATATTCAATTGCTTTAAAAAGCATTAATGCGATAACGTTTAACAACATAAAAAACAAGTTTGATAGCAATCTTGAGTTCGATTTTTTTAAGAATGTAAAACTTTCCATTATTGTTTACAAACCTGTTTTTCATAAACAATACAATACAATGCTAAACTTGTTGGAAATAATGTTTTATTTTCACTTACAATTTTTGTATACATTGAACATCATTGCAAACATACATAATGTGTACCTACGTCAATTATGTT
The DNA here is from genome assembly GCA_929447395.1 of Epistrophe grossulariae. Taxonomy (NCBI): domain Eukaryota; kingdom Metazoa; phylum Arthropoda; class Insecta; order Diptera; family Syrphidae; genus Epistrophe; species Epistrophe grossulariae. The sequence continues at coordinate 82,069,537 of OV839566.1, forward strand.
CAAGTGATATTTCTTTGATATTTTCGCAAAGTGTAGAAAGTTGTCAAGTCTGCAGCAGTCAGGTCGAATGTCGAATTCCTTTCAAAAAAAAATCGAATTTTTTCTGTCAAAACAAATTTTTCTAGTGTAGCAAGATTCGTTTTGACAGACAAAATTCGATTCTTTTGGGAAAAAATTCGATTCTTTTGGAAAAAAATTCGATTCTTTTTTTGAAAGGAATTCGACAAAGTAACAATTAGTGTAAAATTTGGATAAAAATTTCAAGAAACTTCCCTGCTTTATGTTCTTAGCGCTTAGCAATGGAACCTTTATTGCAATTCTTCCTGGATACGTCTAAGATGTAAATGTATAATTTGTTTGGCAAGAAAAATTTGTGTTTTTCTTTAGAAGTCCTCTTTGTTTGGATCACTTTTGATCTAATAGATCTTAAACTGCAGTTTAATTAAACAAGGGTTCAGCATACGACTATGAATACGAGCCATTAAGTTTTGAAATATAATTATTCGGTCGTATTATTTTGACCACCACTATGCAGGCCACTCAAGGTACCTACTCTTGTCCAAGAAAACGCCTGCCTGTTATTTCTAGAACTTTCACAAATCGGAGTTTTACAGTAAAATCTACATACATAATATTATGTACCTACATACATTACTATTGTGATCACTTTTTTTTTTAAATATAAATCGTCGCCCTAGTGACACAAAAACGTATATCAATATTTGCTAATTTTCAGGAGAGACGATTTTGTAATTTTTTTTTAACCATTTTTCATTATTATGAGTTCTAATGAATACTTTTGGAAAGTTAACTTTTAAAAATTTCAAGATTATCATACTAGCTATAGAATAGATAAAATATTCTTCATTTTGTTTGTGGTTTAAAAAATATTTTATTCAATTAAGTGAAAAGATATACTGTTACATTTATGTGCCTCAAACGATAATTGTTACTTTGACCCCTTCGGTTTTGTTACGTTTTTGAATAAAATAATAATTTTCAAAAAAACTCTCATTAATTTCATTTTATTATTTTTTTTTTGTAATATAAGTATGTACATAGCTAAGACATTTAATTCTCGTTTTCACTTTCATTATCCAAATCGGAAGTTTTTAAAGATTTGTAGAAATCATGGTAGTGCGAGGGTATTATACCTTTGTTACAAAGGTCCAACAAATCACTATACTTTTCTGTTTTTATGCACTTAGGTCCCGTAAAACATTGAGATAATTTTGGTAACTCATCTTTCCTTGATTGCCGCCGAACTATTTGTACAGCTTTGAACTCTCCCAGATCCTTGTCATACTTAAAAAAGATGTTATTTGTATCAGTTTTTCTATACTGCTGCCAAGATATTTTTAGCCAATTAACATTATTCCCTTCAGTATCAACCTTACGATTTTTAATCAAAGTTGAACTTACTGCTTTGAAGCTAAAAATATCCTCGCGTCCCATTTCTACCACTGTATATTTTGATTGTTTTGATGACATCCTTACGACAGTGTACCATCCAACGGGGTCAAATATATTTATGTTTTTTGAACATCGTTCAATATGTGCGAACGGAATCGCATTCCATCATAGAGTGTCCAGGTTCAAAATAACAGTGATCTATTTTCGGGATTTCAAGTGATTTTACCGAGTAGAGAAGCATTGCCAATATGTTTACGTTTCGATTCTGCCCTCCACAAGTATCACTCATCAGAACAAATGGTTTACCGTCGCAATGTTGCCTTAAATACATATTTATAAAGACATGATGCCACTTCGTCCGAACCTCTTCCAGCCATTCCCTCATGCCACATAAAACAGGTAGCTTCTTTTGTTCCAACATTGTATACAGTCAGATTGTAAACTGCCAAACGTCTTTTATAAAATATGGCTTTCGCATTTGCGCTAGGACAGTATCTTACAGCCTCCAAATCAAATTCAATAAAATGAATGTTTTTGGCAATAGCATCTTCTTTAAATTTATCATGAAATTCTCTTGCACTTACTTTTCTCTTTATGTGTTGCTCATATTCATCACGAAGCTCGTTTTTTTCCTCCTCATTAGAATTTTGAAACCGAAAGCATTTATCACACATGTCTTTTCTCGGAGTGTGGAATTTAAGGTAGAAGTCGTTTTTGAATATTTGTCTATACAACCATAACTTTTCTGGCAGTATATTTTCCTCTTGGCATCTTTGCAAGTAACATTCGTACATTTTTTGTAAATATGAAAAAATATGAATAAAAATATGATGTTATTTATAAAAAGTAGGGTAGCTTAGCAGTTCTTATCAATATTGGTATTAAAAACACTTAAATTAGTTGATAGATAAAAAGTTTCAACTTACATTAAGATGGGGGAAATGTTTTTTGTAATTACTCGTATTTATAAATTCTTCGAATTTCTCCATAACGGTTTTTTTCAGAACAAGTCCATCACATTGAATAAATTTATCCAGATATAGTTTCAAAATAAATTCAACCATCGTCTTTTTTACTAGGATTATGAACAAATTTATTAATTATAAATATTTAGCAACAAGTTTTATTTGTTACCGAAATATTGTTCGCAAACTTCCGTTGCTGATTCTGAAATGGGCAAAACGTTTACATTCTGTGTTGAACCTGAATCTTCTTGTTTATTTGGGATTTCCCCCTTCATTTTCAAATTATTTTACAGGCAAACAATGTATAGCAAACAAAATTAATGGCATATAAAATAAGATATTTTATGTATTCGAAGCAAATGTTGAATGTGATTTAAACGCTCATAAATTAATAATTAAATTTAGTAAGATAATTGCAACAAAAAATTAAAATCGACTGCAAAACTGTGTGGACGATTAAAGATTATAAATTTATAGAACTGATAGATAATAATTACTGACTGTGACTGACCAACCGATTCAAATTCATTTGAATTGAAAATGAAATAATGCATCATCTAAAAATATAAACAAGTGTGAGAAGAGCAACAAAGAAATATAAAAATACAGTACAATACCAGGGTACGGACTTAGGTTTTGAATTTTCGAAGTAAATACGGAAAAAAACTGAAGTAGATCCAAAATTTTCGAAGTAGTTTTAGGAGATTAAAAAAAAATTTTCGAATTAAATTCTTAACAAAAGTTTATTCAGTGTTATTTGATTATTTTTCATTAATAAATAAATAATTAATTGCGAACAAGTAACTATAAGGTACAAGAAAGTCAAACTTAAAATAAAAAAAAATATAACTATAACACAAACTTCAGACTTCAATAGAAACAAATTAAACATAGATATTAAATCAGCACCTTGAATTTTAGTTGTGTTTAAATATTGTATTAAGCAAAGTTTACTGTCTTCAAATTCAAATCTTGATTTGTTTTGAGTACACAAAGCAATATAATATTTTAAAATTTTTTGTTGACCAGCGCTGGCCTTAAATTTGTTGGTTAAGAATTTTTTCAAAGAGAAGCAAATCCTAAAAAAGAGGAGTAGAGAAGTAGATTAAATTTTTTTCTCAAAATCGAAGTAGATCTACTTCGATTGAAGTAAAGTCCGAACCCTGTACAATACAATTAAAAAAATCAACTCGCTAATCGCAACGCGAGTAGAAGGAGTCAGAAGAACTGTTAAACAATTTTTAATATGGGGAATCCCAATACGAAAATAATTTTGGTCTGTTTGGTAACGTGCGAATTTGCACAACTTTTCACAAAATTTTACAATTTGCTGTCAAAACCCATAGAAAAAAAAAACTCAGTTTTCGGGAAATTTGTTGAAAACAAAGTTACCAAACAGGCACATTTCTGTCTCAGTTTAACTGGATAGTGTATTGGGCTTTTCCACTAGCCGTCAGTTTCAAATAAGCAAACAAAAATAGGAAACAGCTGGTCGGAACTTGGAGAAAGGTAAACAAACGACAAATATTTTTATAATATAGTACTTGTTTGTTTTCCAATAAAAACGTATAAAACGATGGTTATAACGCCAATTTAACAAAAAAAACAACTTCAGTAACTTATCAAGCTTATTTATATAAACAAAAATCACAGAAAATATTAAAAATCCACATTGCACTGAAAAAGCATTTGTTTACATTTCTCCAAGTTTGATATCACATGTTTTGTTTTTGTTGTTTTGAACTGTCAAAATTAGAAAGAGAAAAGACAAAGATAGTTTTTGGAAAAGCCCAATTCCCTATATGTATAATAGTTTTTTTAACTCCATTTGAACATGACAATTAGTGTACCTTGCCACTGGGTGCGTGTTTGGTAACTTGAATTTTTTTCTGAATTTGTAAAAAAAAGTGCACAGCAAATTGCTTTAAAAACTAAAATTGCTAAACGGGGCTCTTTTTTGACATTTCGCCAGTCACAAAAAAAAATAAAGTTCATTGACGATTTTGTTTCGCACCATAAATTAAATATGAATTACAGGGAAAGGTGCTATCCAAAACAATTAACGAAGATCATATTTGTTTTCTGGCCAAGGATGTCATTCCAAAAAGGTATCAACCATCGATATATGGCTTACCGTTGGTCAGATACACTCCAAAATGTTTTTGCATTTTCTTCATGATGGCAAAAATTAAGAAAATTGAAAAAGGTTTTGGAGTGTATCTGGCTAACGGTAAATCGTACAGGGATGAATGACACCTTTTTGGAATCACCATTCAATGTTGTTATAAGTAACATCAAATTATTTTACTCAAAAGTTTTTATGAGAAGAAGCACTCTTAAAATACGCATACAGGTTCCAATATGCGAGTCCCAAAAGTATTTTTTTTTTTAATGGTGATTCTTTTTTAACAAATTTTGATACTCGGGTCGGTGCTCGGGTCTTGTTCATCACATTGCCAACAAAGACATTGGTTGCCGGCGTATTGGGGGCACGACGGCTCTTTGCCGCTTCCATTTTGATCGGATTGTTGTGTAAGATGTAATTCTTAAGATTCTGTATTGCGTCGCGACCCTGTTGCTCCGATTCCATTCGACGACGGTACCGTATTTCTCGAACAGCGTACGCAGCTCGCCAGCTTGAGTATTCTCGTCAAAATTCCCCATGTACAACTTGAATGTGCCAACGCCTGGCATTTTTGTCGTCTGAATCACTCAATCGTGTGGCTGGTTGGATTGATTTTTATCAAAATTCCTTGAAGCTTAGGTGAGGTTAATAAATACGCGCGTCTGCCGGATCCTAGGGAGCTAGTAAGGAAGGAATTAGGAGCCCGTACGAGTAAACTTAACGCACATAAACACTGGGTGGTAGCCGATACGACGAGGACGGAGCAACGTGTTCCGGTAGCACCAGCTCTTGAAATCGAATATCTAGTTTCTTAAATTGATTTGTTTTTCTTTTTGTTACGTATACACTTAACTTTGACCAAAAAAAATTATGTATTTTATGATTATTTAGAAAATTTTCGCGGATATGCTGATAAGTTACAACACAAATCACAATACACAAATAAATTTTGAGGTTATGGGTTAAATTTGTCATTTATGTTTTTTTATACTGTTATACTTTAGAACAGTTAAAAAAGTAAATGTACCTTGCCACTGTTATAAAATTCTTCAAAATAGAGTTGTGTAGTTCCGGACCTAAATAGTTCCAGGAACTATGTCTTTCCTCGGATACATTTCCACTCGTTCCTAAAACTGAATTTAAACATGTCCATAGTTCCGACTACGTAGACACAAAACAAGACGAAATACACACATGCATATCTTGCGAAATGCCCAGCCAAAGCCAACCACACAAGAATGAGAACGAGTTGAGTATCACACAAAAATACACAAACCACAACTACACTCTACACAGGGTAGGTAAAGACATATATTGTTTGTTTGTATTAAGTGTGTTCCACACCCAGTTTCAAACAGTTTCAGACTGCCAGATTTAGTCATTTTTAGTCCGAAGTCGTTCCAGACTTCAAAAGTTGTGCTAATTCTTACAAAAGAGAGCGCGCTCGAGAGAGTAAAACATTTCCCCTTCTTGCCAGTTTTAGTCCGAGGAATTTCTTCTGGCTATTTCTGGGCTGGATGTCAAATGCCTGGTTGCCGTATGTCAGATGACGTAATTTGTCAGTTGAGTACAAATAACAATGCCGGACAAGGGTTGCCCAAGTGTTAATTTTATTTTGATTTCAGTTTTGAAAGATAAGCATACTTTTTATCATTTTATTAATCTTTTAACTAATCAACTAATTACAAAAAATTTACGCCAATTCTTAAAAAGAAAATTTAAAATTGACAATATTGAGTATTACTTATATTATATAGTGCTACTTGAAGAAAAACACGCTTAAGCTTCATAATTTAATGTATAATTAAAGATTTGTTTGTTTGTATATTAATATACTTGATGTAAGCTTGTACGTTTATTCTCTGTTAACATTTTAATTTCTTGGGATGTGATTCTTGAAAATTTTGATTAAGATTTATCACTGATCTACGGCAACCATGGTCGAATATATTTTTTGACGTTTAAAAAGTAGTCCAATTTAGTGCGAAAACCGTTCCAGACATTTTTTCAGTTTTCTTTCTCTTTGAGAGCATTTCATCCCCACTCCTCAAATTTGACATTTGACCAACTTTTAGTGCGAGAAATCTTGGGAACGGACCTATTGTCTTGTTGACTGCCCTCTACCTACACGCATTACGCACCGATTGCAAAGACAGCATAGAGTATAGCAGATACATACAGGAAAGGAACGAGATATACGTTAATCGGTCCGACCTCTCATCATGCAAATAGTTCCTCCTTTAGTTCCATATCTTCGTCAAGCACATTGCATATAACATTTCTTCGTAGTTCCACTCTTATAGGTATGGAGTGGAGTATAGTGCATTTGTTGTAGTTCCTTCATGTTCGGCTGAATTTAAATCGGTCCGATGCGATCTCGAGGTTTTAGTTCCTTTCCCTTTAGTTAGTTCCATACTCATTTTTAGTTCCATATTCATCAAATCCATTCTCAATCCAATTGACATAGTTCTTTCTTTTTCTTCTGTATTGTCTGCTGTATTTTGAAGTTGAATTATTTGTTTACTGTTTAGTCTTGTTTTGTTTTGTTTTGTTTTGAAAAGTAAAAATATTAAAATATTTGCATTGGAATATTGGTAATTTTAATTTATTTCTTGTATTTAGTTTAGATGAAGTTTGATTTGTATTTAGTTATTTTGCAAAGGCAATTAGATATTTGATTTACGTAAAGAAATTTTAAATGTTATTTTAAATTCACCTACAATGGAGAAGCCAAAATAATTTGTTTTGAGTCACATTTTAAGTGTGTTGGTATGTGCTAGAGCCTAAACGAAAGGATTATTGTAGGTATTTGGTTTGTTACGGGCATAGAACAATTTGCAGAGGTCATAAAGATTTACGAATGGATTATATTGAAATTTTGAAGAACTTTCCTATGAGCTTCTTGCCATTGTAGCTTTTCTAGAAACTAACAGCCGTATCTATTAGATTTTCTTAAAACGTCTCTTAGAGGCCATTTAGTTAAGTGTGCTTAAATATTTAAGTTGCCTTTAAATGACGGAACTAAAATTGTTATCTATAATCGTTTTCCCATCAGTACTTAACTAAACGATGTTTGTGTCACGTAACGTTAAAGAATCTACAAATCTAGCACGAAATTCTACTACATTTTAAACATGTCAACTGTTTTCTGACAGATTGAATTCTGTAAACAAATAAAATTTCCAAACAAAAATCGACGGTATGGAACCTGCAAATAAAAGAAAAAGGTCCGAGAATTGGGATTCTTCCGACAAGGTAAATTAATATATTTTAAAATAAAACATAAAATTAAAAAATACAATTATTTCTTTTAATAGATTTTGCTTCAACAGCTCATTGAAGAAAAAATAGTCATTATCGAAGACAAAAGTGTTGATACAAACACTTCAAAGGCTAAGCGGGAAGCTTGGAAGGAAATTCTCTGCGCGTATGTTTTAATAAGGCAAGAATATTATATATGTAGTTATCTTAATTCTTTAAATATTCTAGATTTAACAAATGCAGCAACAATATAAGAGATGTTGCGCAAATTCAAAGTCAATGGCGCAACACCAAAATGCAGGTGAAAAAGAGGGTGTCAAATTACAAAAAAGAAAGAGGAGCAACTGGAGGTGGTCCACCGCCCAAATCGCCAAATCCTTTGGACGATCGTTTGATGGATTTAATACCAAACGAATTTGCTGTGGACCAGAATAAATTTGACTCTGATGCCACGATGCCCAACAATGAAGTACAGAATATGGAATATCAAGGTGATGGTGATATCGAATTTTTATTGCAGGAGTTCGAAAACAATGATACTCTTATCGGTAACGAAGAAAATATTGCATCGCAAACACCTTCTGTAAGATTATAACATTTTTCTTATCTAATAAAATTCAGAATTTATAATTTTTTTTACAAATGTTTTGCAGAAACAATCGACCAAAATTTCACCAGCGCCAAAGAAGCCAAAGGCATCCACTCTCAAAAGCAAGAAAGCGCATATTTCAATGGTACGTATTTATAAAAATATATTCACATACATTACATACCTTTATGTATAGTGTTTTTTTTAGTGTGATGAAAATTTGAAAGTTCGGTATCTGGAGGTTGCTATAAAAGCAAAAAATGAAGAAATTCATCAACAAAAAAAGAAAATTGACGAAGAAATAGAAAATCTTCGCCAAGAGCGCTCTCTCAAGAGTAAAGCATTTAAAGCTGAGGAAAGAAGGAAGGAGGATGAACACTTCCTTAAAACCAAAGCATACGATGCCGATGAACAAAGGAAGGAAGAGGAGCACCAGCTAAAAATAAAAAATATGAAAGAAGAGCATGAACTGCGCAAAGAGCGGATTACGCATATTCGTTTTTGATGCGCGTGATTAAAACAATATGGATTCCTTTTTTTTTACTTTTTTTTATTGAAGACTGAAGATTACTATTTAGTTTTATGTTTATTTAAGTATTTATTAAAGTTAAAAAAAAACTTAAAAGACTGAATAAATCAATTATTTTAGCCGTACTTAAATTATATTTTGTTTTAACTGTAGTTCCTTGTTGATAAATGAATAATTAAAATTAAACTGGTCATATCAACATTTTTCTTTTAACTCATATCAAATTATGGAAAAAAGGCATATGTACGTCCTTCGAGAATGGTTTATGGTTTCATTACGGTTTGTATTTCCAAAGTTGACTTTTTAAATCCATTTCTAGCTTTTAACAGAAAATAAAAAAAAAAGGATTCCATACCACCCCCTCCTGACTGAACTAAAAGTCCTACGAAGATGGTTTATGTGTCCCTAGATTCTAATTTCAGTCCCCTAAACCTTGGCATTCACCATTTTTCATTACGGTTTATATTTCCAAAGTTGACTTTTTAAAATATTTTATAGATATTGGTTCTTTGTAGACCGCAAGTTATCGATAAATTAATAAAAGCACTCATAAATTTTTTACATTAAAGTGTGAATTTATTAACAAATTTTTATCATATGCATTTCGAGCACATAATTGTGTGCTCATCTTCAGCGAGCGCTTAGTAGACACTAAATCAAGACAAATTAAAAGAAGGTAAAACAAAGCCCAAGAAAAAAAAAAAAAAAAAAAAAAAAAAAAAAAAATATTAAATAAGGAATAGAGAAAATTACATAATATGATTAAGAGAAACAATAAAAACAATAATTAAAATGACATATTGATCATACATAATAAGTTTACTGTAAAACAAGAGAGTAAAATGAAAGAGAAAACAAAATTTATTAAATATGTACCTATGCATAAATTTAACGTTTTACTAAATAAAATAGTGGTGATTCAATATTCTCTTTTTCGATTTTCATGGGATTATTTGTTGTTGCAATATAGAAGGACTCATAAGCGTCTAATTTTGCTGGGTTGTTGACATTCTTGATGAGTTTTACATTGTCTTCGAACGAAAAGTTGTTATGTGGGTGAGAATTGTCCAAATTGTAAGCGTGTAAAGCAATGGCTTTGGTGACATCTTTCTTCCTTACGCTGCGAAAATGCTCTTCAATACGTGCGGACAATGCTCTCCTCGTTTGACCTATATATTTTGCATTACAGTCAGAGCAGCTGATTTGATATATACCGCTTCGTTCCCGCAATGGTACTGGGTCTTTTGTTGTTCCTAGCTTTGAACGAAGTTTATTTGTACTTGTATAAACAATATTCATGTTCTCTTTTTCAAAACAATGTTTTAATTTGTCTGTGACACCTGGCAAATATGTGAATGCCACACGATTTTGTTTTTCTTTTTGAGACAAATTATTTTGGCTAAAAAGTGTAGAAAATTCATCTCTTTTAATTTTGCGTGAGTGTTTTGATATAAACATGTCAATTAATGATTTTTCAAAGCCATTCACATTTGCAATATGAAGAATACGGTCATATTCATTTTTGTATTCAGTCACGGACAATGGCAATCTGCAAAGGCGATAGATCATAGAATGAAATGCTGCGGTCTTATGTTGGTAGGTGCAACATGAGTCATTCGTTATGTATCTATCAGTCGTTGTTGGTTTTCTGAAAACTGCAAATTCGATTTTTGGTCCTGTGCGTTTTACTTTTAAATCAAGGAAAGTAAGCGTCTGATCGATTTCGCTTTCAATTTCGAAGGTAAAATTCACATCTTCATAACGATTGTTCAAAATATTGAGAGTGCGTTCAATGTCATTCTTTTTTATGACAGCAAATGTGTCATCAACATAGCGAAACCAAATTGAAGGAAGTAAACCCTCTCTTTGTAAATTAGATTCAAATTTGCACATGAAAGCTTCTGCTACCATTGGGGAGAGGCTATTTCCCATACTGCAACCTTGTTCACTTTTATAGAATTTTTCTCTGAATTGGAAGCAGTTATACTTCATGCAAACCTTGATCGCTGTAACATAGGCGTTAATTTGTTCATCTGGCACTTCACAATTCTGAAGGTGATCACGTATAGCATCTATACCTACATCGATGGGAACACTAGGAAAAAGAGAGGAAACGTCAAAGGAAACCATGTTTTCATCGTCTCCAATTTCTATGTTCTTAACTTTGTCAACGAAATCAAAAGCGTTTTTTACGGCGAAACCTTTAAATGCTCCATATTGCTTGATGTTGGTAACTAGCCATTTAGATATTTTAGCAAAAGGCGAATTCATACACGAAACAATTTTTCTCATTTTTTCTCCTGGTTTATGAACTTTTGGAAGGCCATACATCATAGGTAACTGTGGGTTGGAAACGATTAGACGATATTTGTTTACTCCAAAAACGGCGCTTAAACTTTTGATAATAGTTTTCGCGTCATCAATCATTTTGTTTAGAGGTGATTTTTTACAAAAAGTAAAGTTATCTTCTTCGATAGACATAAGCATACGACGGTCATATTCTTCTTTGTCCATGATGATGACTTGATTTCCCTTATCTGCTTTCATATAGAAGACATTGCGACGGTTGAGACTCCTTACCATGTCATTCCATTTTTCAGATTTTTTATCATGAGGTTTTTGGTTTAACGAGTTTCTTTGAATTATGGGTAATGCTACATCTCGAATACGTTTTTTGGTATCAAAAGGCTTATATTGAATAGCGGCTTCAATATCTGCTATAACGTCGATGACAGGACTGATTTTGGGTTTAATTGAGAAATTCAAGCCCCTATTCAAAAGATCCAATTCACCTTCGTCGAAAATTTCATTAGATACATTTTTCACCAAACCCTCCACCGGTTTCACAATAGGTTTATTATGAATAGGAATATTTTGTATCAACTGTGAAAACTTCTTATTTTGGACGACTCTTTTCTTTAAGAAAACATTTTCACAACGTAGTAAAATGGCAGATTGTTTAGTGATAAAATCTTTGAAAACTAACTCATCTTTTAAGTCTTTTGTCATTCCTAAATGCAAATGGTAAATTTTTAATTGAATTGAATCAATTTGACTGTAGTGATGTTGTATTTCAAATTTTAACCATAGGCGTTTGGACTGCTCTATAACTTTATGGGTACGGTTGTTCTGTACAGCACATTTCACTTTCATGAATTTGGGGAAAACTTTATTAGCTCTGCACTCTTCTAAAAAGATTATATCAGCGAGGAGAGCATTGTCCGCACGTATTGAAGAGCATTTTCGCAGCGTAAGGAAAAAAGATGTCACCAAAGCCATTGCTTTACACGCTTACAATTTGGACAATTCTCACCCACATAACAACTTTTCGTTCGAAGACAATGTAAAACTCATCAAGAATGTCAACAACCCAGCAAAATTAGACGCTTATGAGTCCTTCTATATTGCAACAACAAATAATCTCATGAACATCGAAAAAGAGAATATTGAATCACCACTATTTTATTTAGTAAAACGTTAAATTTATGCATAGGTACATATTTAATAAATTTTGTTTTCTCTTTCATTTTACTCTCTTGTTTTACAGTAAACTTATTATGTATGATCAATATGTCATTTTAATTATTGTTTTTATTGTTTCTCTTAATCATATTATGTAATTTTCTCTATTCCTTATTTAATATTTTTTTTTTTTTTTTTTTTCTTGGGCTTTGTTTTACCTTCTTTTAATTTGTCTTGATTTAGTGTCTACTAAGCGCTCGCTGAAGATGAGCACACAATTATGTGCTCGAAATGCATATGATAAAAATTTGTTAATAAATTCACACTTTAATGTAAAAAATTTATGAGTGCTTTTATTAATTTATCGATAACTTGCGGTCTATAAAGAACCAATATCTATAAAATATTTTGAAAATTAGACCACAAATAAAACACGTTTCGTTCAGTGATTAAATATTGAACACATAAACTCTAAAATTGACTTTTTAAATCCATTTCTAGAATTTCTGGAATTTTCTGTTAAAAGCTAGAAATGGATTTAAAAAGTCAACTTTGGAAATACAAACCGTAATGAAAAATGGTGAATGCCAAGGTTTAGGGGACTGAAATTAGAATCTAGGGACACATAAACCATCTTCGTAGGACTTTTAGTTCAGTCAGGAGGGGGTGGTATGGAATCCTTTTTTTTGGAATTTTCTGTTAAAAACTGGAAATGGATTTAAAAAGTCAACTTTGGAAATACAAACCGTAATGAAAAATGGTGAATGCCAAGGTTTAGGGGACTGAAATTAGAATCTAGGGACACATAAACCATCTTCATAGGACTTTTAGTTCAGTCAGGAGGGGGTGGTATGGAATCCTTTTTTTTGGAATTTTCTGTTAAAAACTAGAAATGGATTTAAAAAGTCAACTTTGGAAATACAAACCGTAATGAAAAATGGTGAATGCCAAGGTTTAGGGGACTGAAATTAGAAACTAGGGATGCATAAACAATCCTTGTAGGGCTTTTAGTCAAGCAAGGAGAGGGTGGTATGCAAACACTTTCTACAATACAATATATGTTAATTTAAGAAGCAATTACATTTGTTTAGATATGTTATTTTTTTTTGTTTATTTTTTTAATACAATAATAGATAAGAGGATTTTATATATTTTCTTTAGCTGAAGTTTAGTTCAATAAATACTCTCCGCGATAAATTATTGTTATTGTTAAGCCGAAGTATTTCTACGCTATCTGGCTCGTCTTGGCGATGGTCATCATAAATTGCGAGTTCATCTAAAATATAAATACGCAAATATGTGCCTTAATAAATTACATTAACAAATTTATTATTTCGTTATTACCTAACGTATTATCTTGAAAATCTATAGCTAAATTGTGCAGAACAGCCAAAGCGATAACGGTCGTTTTTGTGTGTTCAAGAGAGCCCCGAAAGCCTGTAAGTAGGATTCTGAAGCGACTCTTCCAAACTCCCAAACACCTTTCAACAGCATTGCGCGTAGCTATCTGTGCGATGTTATATTGCTCTTCAGCACGGGTTCGAGGATTAAGTATTGGAGTAAATAAAATGTTGGAGCATGCATAGCCTCCATCACCAAGTAAAATTCCTTTAAATTCGCCATTATCGAACCTTTCTTTTATTTTGCTCTCTCTAAAAATCCTGGAATCGTGAGTGCTTCCTCTCCAATGGCAAACGATGTCACGGATTTTTAGTGTAGAATCACAAACCACCTGGGTATTCAGCGAATAGTACCCTTTTCGGTTGATGTAGTACTGCCCCACTGCACCTCCTACTTTTGGTATTCGAATGTGGGTACAATCGATCGCGCCAATGACATGTGGGAAACCACGTATTCTCCTAAACATTTCTATTTCCTTTATTTGTTCTGATATTAAGGTTGGCATTTTAACAAATAATGGTCTCTTCGAGGCAAATGCCTTTGCGACTCTTTGGCATATTGCACAGAGAGTGGATTGGCTAAACCCATGTATATCCGCCCCATCATCTTGCATCTACAGAAATGGATATGATGTAACAATAATTTGGAAATTAGAATAAAATATATATGTATGTATATACCTCATTTCGTCCCCAATATCTTATGGAAGCCATTACTTGGAGATCAACAGAGATGTGACCACCTCTAGGTGAACCCTCAAGATCAGAACGCACAAGGTTTATCACTTTTATCATATTTTCTTTTGAAAACCTGTACTTCCGTCGAAAAGCAATTTCTTCTAGATCCATGGGGTTGTATCGAGATTTATAAGTTTTTGCTGCCCTTGTTGTATTGGAACCTAATGTATTAACTACATTTAAGTCATTGATAAATGAAATGAAATTTAAGTCCATTTTGATATTGTATTTTTAGGTAACTACAGAAAGAAAACAATTTCACAATTTCAAACTTCAAAATTAAAAAGATGATAATTGATATGTCAAAATAAATTTTAAAATAGCTTTAAGTAACCTTTAAACGCAGAGAATGGCGTTTAAGTTAAGATGCCTTTAAGTAACGTTGCTAAAATGTGAAAATTGATTATAGATACCGAGTTCGCACTTAAGAGCTACTTAGAGGTATTTTAAAGTTACGATGGCTTTAAAATTTCTTTATAGATACGGCTGTAAATCACTAATGAAAATTTAAATATCTGAATTTGAGACGTTTAAAATAGCAGATTCATTCATAACTTTGATGCCAAAATAAAACTTATGGCTTAAATAATATTAATTGAGTACCTAATATTCTTATGCGAACGGCTTGGCTAAACAGAAATTGTTTCTAACTAAAATAATTATTCAAGTAATACCTAATAAGCTTAATTATTGTGTCATAATGACTAATTTTGCTTTTTAAGCGTCTTAAGTTAAGTTAAAATTTTCAATAACGAGTTTCAATGATGGCTATAACCCTATCCCTATCAAATTGTTTTATGCTCGAAATTGAAAAAAATCGTATTAAAAATGTAAACTTTTTAATAAATATTAATAATACGTTGACTGAGTAGTTATTTTAATTAAAGGCTCAATGTTTTCTAAGCTTTGAAGTACTTTTTTTGTTATTTTCCTAACTTACTTTTTTTATACACATTAAAATGTTTAAATTGGAAAAAATTTATTTAAAGTTCTTTTGTTTTTTTTCTACCGCATCTGAAACGATATCTTCCCATATTATATACGTCATATACAATATCATGTAGTTTCAAACATGATAATTCATCTATATTAAAAGAGATGAAAAGTCATGTCCGTAAGTATTGTACCTAGTTCAATTTTAAATTCTTCTTTGAGAACAATAAGCTAAAGAATATTTAAATAATTCACTTCAAACTGAACATTTTTTTATTGAATTCCCTACGTCAAAACAACAAACAATTGAATAATAAAGATATTCTTCAGTCCATTCTAATTAGAATCGAACTACGAATGAAAAGAACTATGTAGGTATTTTTATGGAACTATACCAACAAGCATTAACAAGTAAATTGCTAAAATCTTAATAGTTCCGCGGACATGGTTCCAGGAACTAGTTCCTATGAGGAAAAGAATCGTTCCATATCCGTTCCCTTTCACACGAGAAACAAGTTGGCGGAGATTTTTTTGACGTTTTCCTTTAATTTCCTTAATAATCTCTTGTACCTTTCACAAGAAGAAACAAAATCGTGAAAATTTACTGTATTTTCTTTAGTCCCCTTTTCCACGAGGAAACAAGTTGTCGGAGATTTTTTGGCGTTTTCCTTTAATTTCCTTAAAAATCTCTTGTACCTTTCACACGAAGAAACAAAATCGTGGAAATTTTCTGTAGGTTCGTTTTAAAGTAGCTTGGTTGAACACGGACTACTGTTTATGTGAACAGGAATGTCAAAAAAATCTCCTCAAATCGTTGACCGGGGAGATTTCATTTTCCCCTCTTACTTCTTGCCCTTCTCACCTATAAACTGAAAGTTGCTAGAAACTCAGTTTCCTCTTGTGAAAGGGGACTAAGACGCTGTTTAGATTAGAGTGGTTTACATTGACCAGCATGCTCGACAGCATGGCTCGATGGAATCGGAACAAGTTTTCAAAATATTTTGAAAAGCATACAACATGGTTGCTCAAGTGGTTGTTTCTTGCGTTTTAATGATCAAGCATTGATGGTTATCGAGCCATGTTGTCGAGCATGCTGGTCCATGTAAACCCCCCTATGCACATATAAAAAGAAGAAAAAGACACAAAAACTACACAGAAGCTGAAAAAATGGGCTAATTGATATTGTTGAAATTGAAAATTAAAATGTTTAAAAATTTTGTCTGCAAATGTCAGCTGATAAATCCACTTATTAATTGCATCTGATGACATTTCAATAACACTTTTAAAATTTAATGAGCCAAAAATGGGCATTTAGTTTATTAGGGTGTTTAAAAGGTTGTTTAATTTAAAAGTGCTTGGTGAAACCAAAAATTCCCATTCTAATGTTAATGTTTAACGCCCATATTATTCACTCGATCCGGATGTATTTACATTGAATTTGTATACTTTACTTCTGGATTAAAGTTTTAATCTGGATGTATCGAGTGAATAATATGGGCGTAAAAGTCCTTCGTGAAATCGGCCATTAATAATTTTATTCAGAGAGAAAGAACTAATAGAGAGTGTCAAATTCGACGTCGGCTCTCTTTTAGCCTACAAGCTACGGTGTTGCGCAACATCTAACATATGTACTAATTATTATTATTAAAGCCCTTCTACACTATCCCACTGAGTATTATTACAAAGTGGAAAAGAATTCCATGCTACTGCCAAATTTGTGAGAGAGAAATTTCTTTTCATTTTTTGACCACACACAACAGTTTAATTTAACCTCAATAAAAATGTGATGAAATGTGTGACAGAATTAGAACCAATTCTAAAAATTCTCATGTATTAACACATGTCAAATCGTGTAGGCAGGGAATATCAGATTTTGTTTCCACACTATTAAACATGATTTGTTTCATACTTTTTTGGCATGTATTACTACTCAGTGGGTTAGTGTGGAAGGGCTTTAACTCCATATAAAAAAAATGCGGAGACAAATACATATGCAAGAAGATAGGCATACTCACCACCACATGTATACACCGATAGGAATTCAACACGTTATAAAAAATGTAAACAAAAGGTTTCGAGGGGATGGAGATGAGGAAATTTGACTCTCTCTATTAGTTCTTTCTCTCTGATTTTATTACTAGATATAAATGTCTTTACAAAAGATAGTCACACGAGGAAACAAGTTGCTAGAGATTTTTTGACGTTTTCCTTTAATTTTCAATTCCCACCAATCGTAGATCGTTCAATCCTCTTACTTGGTGCCCTTCTAACCCAAAAACTGAAAGTTGCTGGAAATTCAGTTTCCTCGTGTGAAAGGGGACATACGTTTGTCTGCTCTCAGTTTTTATCCCCTATTACACGATGATTCTTTGCGTCTGACTCTTTTTTCGAATTTCTTTGAAAATCATCAAAATAAAGTTATATAAAAATAAACGTCAAAAAGAGTCTCGGAAATCTTGGCCCGCGACTCACAGGGCAACTGGTCTTCCGTCTCATCTTTTTTCTCTTTCGCGCTCGTTATGTTCGAAAAGAGTCAGACGCAAAGAATCATCGTGTAAAGGTACGCGCAAACCGACGCGATGGCGGTGGCGATCGCGATAACAATGTGGATGCCGCACATTTAAATCAATGGAGGGGCACACATGGACGCGATATGTGGATTGCGTTCACGTTCCACTGCTGCGTTCAGTTACGCGATTTTTCTTGAACGCAGCAAGCACCATTTGATCGCTTTATCGCCTGAAGCTACGCGCAAACCGACGCGATGGCGGTGGCGATCGCGATAACAATGTGGATGCCGCACACGTAAATCAATGGAGGGCACACATCGACGCGATATGTGGATTGCGTTCACATTCCACTGCTGCGTTCAGTTACGCGATTTTTCTTGAACGCAGCAAGCACCATTTGATCGCTATATCGCCTGAAGAAAAATGACAGTTTAAAAAAGAAAACTTGAAAATGACTTCAAATACTGAAAAATTAATAGAAAAAATTCGGGAGAATTCCATTTTATATGATTTATGACGTGATTTTAAACGTTTGTATTTTCGCTGACAACTTAGCACGCTACACAATAGCCGTGTTTTTTTGCAAGCCCGGGGGGAATTGGATGAAAAAAACGACGTCGGTGCTAAACAATTAACATGTTAAATGCAACAACAACTAATCCCAGGGAATTCTCGGGGTTTAACTTAAGCGTACAGAAAAACTGTGTTACCGGCATGAATTCCATACATGTTATCGATAGTTTGTATGAAAACTCCATGTTTTTTACTGTCATGGCGTCGCTAATCCCCGCTGTCGTTTTTTTCAACCAATTCCCCCCGGGCTTGCAAAAAAACACGCCTAATATATCGCGTTGATGTGAGCAGGTTTTTGAACGCATCTTTATCGCGCGATAAAAGTTATCGCAATCGCCACCGCCATCGTGTCGGTTTGCGCATAGCTTTACACGATGATTCTTTGCGCCTGACGCTTTTTCGAATTTACCTTTGAAAATCATTAAAATAAAGTTATATAAAAAGAAACCTCAAAAAGAGTCTCGGAAATCTTGGCCCACGACTCACAGGGCAACTGGTCTTCCGTCTCATCTTTTTTCTCTTTCGCAGTCGTTATGTTCGAAAAGAATCTGACGCAAAGAATCATCGTGTAAAGCCTAGTACGCTGCTGATGCGAAACGAAAATTTCCTGTGATCTCCAAACAGACAACGAAACGCTTGCGAAAACACAACGGAAAATATCCTTGGAGAGTTTCACTAATTCCAAAAACAAAATCAAACATAAACGCAAAAAATCAGAGAAACCCATGATGTAAGAAAATGATAAACAAAAAAAACACAAATATAACTCAAATGTCATTTTTCCGCACACAATAAATAGTCTGTATAATTAATTCAGTGCGAAAAAGGAGCCAAATAATCTGCTACAATTATAAATTTCGCTCTTCGAACAGCGTACTGCAAAACGAAAAGCTGAACGAAATTTTCCGTTTATGATTTCGTTGTGTCATTTTTGTATGGGATTTTTCGTTTCGCATCAGCAGCGTACTAGGCTTAATAGGGGACTTTTCAACTCGATTCTTAAGGGTGGTACACATAAGCCCCCTTTACACTATAAAAAAAAGTTGTTTGAGGTTTTTTAACGTTTTCTTTTAATTTCCAATATCCGTTCACTCCTCTTACTTGGTGTTCTTCTCACCTAAAAACTTAAAATTTCTGGAATTTTCCTCGTGTGAAAAAGGAATTATCGATAATGAATAATGACTGACAATCTTAAATTGAGACTTTGATCTTGGTCTGATATGAGAAAATGTATTTAACTGACGGGCGACGGCCAACAAAACTGATAAATATGCATATTGCATTAAGGTACATATATATATCATTTCTTAAACATTGAAGCAGACCCTTTAACAAATAAATTGAACATTTGCTTTTTTGGATTAAATATAATGTTACACTTGTCAAGGTTTCCACAACCGATTTCGTTGTTTATTTATAAATTTTTTTTAGCTTGTTTTGAGAGTTTTCTAATCACTATAGCTGTGTTTTATTTTCCCCGAGATCCGAACCAGATTGGATTTGCTTACGAAAATACATGTATTACAAAAACAACACAAGATCCAACTTTGTTTTGGATTTGGATTTCCAAATTCGTTTTGAACACACACCCTTGATTTGTAAATGTCGTCAGTAGTGTAAAGAAAAAAGACAACGGGTGTATACAAATAAAAAAAAAAAAGGAAAAAAGAGTTGGGTATATAACAAGATCCTGGGTTGTTTTATTTTCATGATCTGATCTGGATTGGATCTGGGGGAAAATAAAACGCAGCTTATATTCAGTTGAAAATATTCGTTATAAAATCTGAATTAAGTCCCCTTTCACACGAGGAAACAAGTTGCTGAATATTTTTTTTGGCATTTTCTTTTAATTTCCTTAAACATTTCTTTCAGTGAAACAAAATCGTAAGAGATTTTCTGCGTAGTTTCCGTTTAAAGTAGCTTAGTTGAACACACACTACTGTATGTGTGAAGACTGAAGAGAAATCTTGATAAAATCTACTCAACTCCTTGACCGGGGAGATTTCATTTTCCCTCTTACTTCGTGCCCTTCTCACCAGCAAACTGAAAGTTGCTAGAAACTCAGTTACAACTCATCATGTGAAAGGGGACTTAAGGCTCTTCCAGACCAACGCGAAACATTCTTAGCGAATATGTCAAAGATTCGCATCGTGCCAGTCGGGGTACTCATTTACTCATTAAAGTGCGAGTTATACATAGCTTTAATTGAAAACGATCATTGAAAATTTTAATTGTTAAATTTGGGGTTGTCAATGTTAAAAACACGTTATTATTATTGTTTTCGTCGTCGCCACGACAGATTTGCGTTAACTCATCCCAAAAAACCTTGGTCGAAAATCCAAACCTTATCCAACTCCACCTTTCGACTCCTCATGTAGATTATGTAATACAGATAAGTTTCAAACATTGCTGGACATCTGAAAGTCTAGGTACTGAACGTGTTCATTTCCCTAAAATTTTTTGATACTATTTTAAATTTTGTTTTAACCTTCTCGAATCCGAAATTTTTTTGTAATATGCTATATTTTCCATTCTCGAATTTATGAAATAATAACAATTGAATTCT
The DNA here is from genome assembly GCA_929447395.1 of Epistrophe grossulariae. NCBI lineage: Eukaryota > Metazoa > Arthropoda > Insecta > Diptera > Syrphidae > Epistrophe > Epistrophe grossulariae. The sequence continues at coordinate 82,090,601 of OV839566.1, forward strand.
AAGTGGACTCCAGGTCAACCTTTATTTATGTTTTTTCATATTTTAAATTAGACGACACTTTCGTATTTGTAGTTAAAATATATTTTTATTAAATAAATCATGTCGATCATGGAATCCGCAATACAGGATCCGCAGTGATTTGCACTGCAGTTCCCTCTTTGCTCTTTAGCCATTTGTCATGGAAAGAAAAGAAAACACATGTAATTAGAATCACTGCGGATCCAGTATTGCGTATTCCATAGTCGACATGAATACTTACGTTTAAATAATTCTAAAACTTATTTCAAAAACTTGAAATGATATTTATCTTTCAATGACATATTTGCAAATATTATTTTTTAGAGATCTTAAGGAGTACCACATACGAAACCTCATCAAATTTAAAATATTTAACAAAAAACACAAAAACAGAATGATTTAAACCCCTCTTAGGACTCAATCATAATTAATTTGGAAATATCACGAAAAATTACTGAACTAATTATAGTGTTGTATTGTACACAATAATCTTTCTTATAAATAAAAAACCTATATAATATTATTTATGTTTTACCCTAAAATAAAAAATTCTATTTTTATGTTAAATAAAAAATCTTTAATGAAAAACTTATTTTTTTTTCAAAAAATAAAACTGGAATAATTTTTTTCAGCTCTTCCTTCAAAAGCCCTTAAAAATATAGAGTAATAATATTATTAATATAAAAAAGTCAACTTTTCATAATTTAAAAAATAAAAAATTGACATTAACTTTTCAAAACATCGTAAGAACAATTTTCGTCTTCCATTCAACAAAAATCAATTTTTTTGTTTTGCGTATGATAATTTTCCCTCTGGTATAATTGAAATTAGCGCATTGTATGATAATTGAGTTTAAAGGATATGGCAGCACTGAGCCATTCTCAACTGGATCCTCGATCTAGACCTTTTCAGCCATTAAGAAGTATTCACGGTGGAACCAACCCAAGACAGAGTAAGGGATTTGGTCCGAATGGGGTGTACTATCCAAATCGTATCCAAGATTCGACTTGGGAATCTAGAAATCCTCCTCAGAGACGTCCTGACACGCCATATCTTAACCCTTCTCCAGTTTATTCACATTTAGGTATGAAAACACCCATCAAAATGGATAAGTGGGGATAAAAATTTGATGGGAAGGCAGGGACGTTGAGTGTGGAGGACTTTGTTTTTAGAGTTGAAACTCTTCAGGCTCAGTACGAGTGCTCCTGGGCTGAGATCATGAGAGACTTTCATCTTTTACTCTCGGGTGCTGCGAGCGAATGGTATTGGTGGTATCACCGATCAAATGGACGCCCGGACTGGCCAATGCTACGAGACGCATTAATGCGCCAGTTCCGGAGTTCGAAGTCAGACTTCGAGGCCATTAGAGAGATAGTGCAACGCAAGCAGAACGTCGGGGAGTCAAGTGATGACTACTTTGCCTCCATAACCAAGCTCCGATCTCAGCTCAGGATGCAAATTCCAGAGGTGGAACTTGTACGAATATTGAAGAGAAAGTTAAGTTTATCCTCAAGCCGTTTACTCAATGGACCAGCTGAGAATGGCTTGTAAGGAAGCAAAGTATGCGTTCCCCAAAAAAAACCGCGAAGGTCCGAAGCAATATAGGACACCAGCTCGTTTTGTAGCAAACGAGTTGGATTCATATCAAGACCTAGAGATGAGGCCGCTTCGCGACGAGTAAGTGGATGCCTTCCAGCATTTAGGAGCCCGTCCAAAGGTCTCAGCCGGCCAAAACGAAAGCAAGCCTGGTGTGTGCTGCAATTGTCGAGTTCACACCCCTTCATGGATTGCACTTCAACAAAAATTAACATTTTTTTTATAGATGTGGGCAGGAAGGGGTAATCACGCCGAAATGCTCTAGGTGTAATCCGGAAAACCGCAATCGGAACGCGACGACGACTTCGGGGGAGTCGCGTTCGACGCAAACCCCCCAAACAAATCATTAAAAAACGCCCAGTCTCAAACCTGTTCTAATGAAAATAAGATACAAATATTAGTAAGGCATGAAAATGATAAAACTAAAGAAAAGAATACGCCTAACCGGGTAGAATTGAAATCACTACATATTAGATTAAGAGATTATTACATAACAAGAGATAAAATTTTTGAAGGGAAAGTAAGTGAAGTTTCGAAAAGAATAAGTAAAGCGAGATTAAGATATACGGCAAGAAAACAAACAAGATCAAGCATTTCTGCGACAGTTTTAGATATATATACTGATCCTCGACCTAACGCGAAGGTTAACATAGGTAATAAAGTTATTAACGGCCTGTTAGACAGTGGGGCCAGTATAAGTATACTAGGCAAAGGATGTTTAAAATTTCTGGAAAATCCGATCTCATACTTTTCCCAAAAATTCAATTCGTGTCAGCGAAACTATAGTGTGACCGAGAGGGAGTGTATGGCAGCGGTGATGGCAGTGAAAAAGTTCCGGCCCTATGTCGAAGGTATGGATTTCACTATCATAACTGACCACATGGTTAATGACGATGAAAGACCTCAGTGGTCGGTTAGCTAGGTGGTCATTAGAGTTGCAATCCTATACCTTCGACATAGAGCACCGGAAGGGTTCGCTGAATGTCGTGCCAGATACTCTTTCTCGGGCACACTTGGATAGCTTCGACATGGAACAAGTAGCTCCGTTGATAGACCTAGATTCGGAAGAGTTCCACTCTGAAGAGTACAAAAGTCTAATAAGTACAATTAGAGACCACCAAGAAGAATTACCTGATTTGAAAATCGAGGATTCGTACGTGTATAAACGGGCACTTCCCCTAAACGGTGATGAAACACTTTTAGAAAATACCTAGCGACTGTGGATACCATCTGAATTAACAGAAAGTTTAATCGCTAAGGAATATAATCCACCGCGAGCCACTCATGGCGGAGTGGCGAAAACCTTGCACCGCGTACGGCAGTATTTTTATTGGCCGAATATGATCATCCAAGTTAGACAATATGTGCTTAAGTGTGAAATATGTAAACAGCCTAAGTCCTCTAGTTAAATCCAACGTCCACCAATATCTAATAATTTCGTTACCGATCTTCCGTTTCAAAAAATCTATGTAGATTTCATCGGACCATACCCGAGATCCAAAGCAGGAAACGTCTTTGTTTTCGTAGTTTTGGATCACTTTTCTAAATTTGTGTTCCTTAAACCACTGCGTGCTGCTAACTCAACCAGCATAATAAATTTCTTGCGAAACGAAATCTTTGCTTCGTATGGCGTACCCCAGATACTGCATTCCGATAACGGAAAACAATTCGTTTCGAAAGATTTTCAAAACTTCTTAGAAAAGTATGGGGTACGTCACTTCAAAACCGCGAACTACGCTCCACAATCTAACGCTTCTGAAAGAGTCAACCGAACGCTATTAGCTGCCATAAGATCATATCTAAAGGAGGACCAACGCGATTGGGATGCTCACTTAAGTGACATCGCGTGTGCATTGAGAAGCTCGGTCCACTCTGCCATCGGCGTGTCACCATATTTCGCCCTATTCGGGATAAATATGATGACCCACTGTAGTGGCTATGCACTGGTCCAAAAACTAAACATGTCAGAAGACGGCGAACTATTGACTTTGCCAAGACAGGAGCGATTGCATATAATACGTGACAAAATAAAAGAAGGTATTTCCAAGGCGAACGAAAAAGTGAAAAAAAGACTTACAACACACGATCGCGAAATATTAATTATATCCCGGGTCAAGAAGTTTATAAGCGGAATTTCAACCTAAGTGACTCTTCTAAGCGCCTATCATCCAAATTATGTCCAAAATATGTTAAGTGTCGAATAGTTAAGTCAGTAGGCAAAAGCATGTACGAGCTCGAGAACCTAGCTGGGAAAAAAATAGGCATCTTTCACGCGAAAGATTTAAAACAATAACAGAATTTGACTGACTACTCACAGATGCACCATTAGTTCATCGCAGCTGTTCGTACTATAGTACTCTCGAAGTACAAAAGATTAAGTTCAATGAACTCTCGTTGGTTCAATTACCTAGGAAAGTATTCAAGATAAGTAGCCTTGTAATCGTGTTTATAAACAAGGATATTTCTGTTAAATGTAATTAGACATTCGTAAATGTCTATAACTCAATTTGGTTTCGACCACAATTCGATGTTAACAAAAACTATTAGTACCTGAACAACTGTGATAAATTATTTCGACATCTGTGATATTTAGGATATAGTTAGCAAAATTTTTCTTTATAAGTTTTCGACATCTGTGATATTAAGGACATAAGTAGCGTTAAATTATTATATTTATTCGAATCTGTGATAATAGCCCTTAGGAAGTAATAAACTTCAACGCTTTTCAAAGTCTGTGATATGGTTATCGTATAAGAACCTAAGCAATACACCTGTGATAATTCCATTTGCCTGATTCAACACCGGTTATATTTTTTATGTCTTAATAATCAAATATCTTTAATTCACCTTTAGTTAAGAGGATAAATTATTTTTCTATCTTGGGATAGAACCGATACGGTGCATATTAGTATTCAGCAGAATTTCAATTAATCGTCAGCTTACCTTCGCGGCACCAGTAGATAGATAGATAGATACAATTCTTTATTTCAATAGATTCTTAAAATAATAAACATTTAGGCCCGGTGCACACATGCGTTTTTTTGACGCCGCGGTGACGCAGCGGTGCCGCTGTACCTGTTTTTATTTTATTTTTGATCAACATTTATTCGTATGGTATGTAACATAAGTGTTTAAATTCAAGTTAAGTTAAAAAAGTTTTTTATTATAATTTCAAATAAAGTTGTTTTGCCATGGAACACTACCAACATCAGATATAAAATAATCTGTCAATTGATTTCTCGCTCCAGTCGATTGATTAGGTGCTCTTGAGAGCCCTGAAGAGTTATGTTGTTGTTCAATAAATCCTTCTATCGTCAATACATCTTCTATATTAAACCCATCCCTGGCTCTTACATAATTATGGAGGGCGCAGCATGTTTTAATACAGATTCAAACACCTACTCCTATTCCAATTCCTCAAACACCCAACCCTGGAAATATTGAAAATCCAATATCTCCAGCGTCATCGTCATCGACAACTTTGGATATCCAGACGTACAGAGACTAAGACACGTTGGACATATTTAGAGATGGAATTTAAAAAAGAATTTGATTTTCTTCATCTATCCTGATTTTTTTATGTAAATATGAATGTAAAAAGTTAAGTTATCAATTAAAATTACATAACTAATTATAATCTAAAGCGCATTATTGTTTACTTTCCTAAAAATCACTTACCTTAGAGTTACAGCAAGCATTTCAATTGGGAGTATGGACAGTCTCATATGTGTCTCCTAAGACATGATTTTTGGTGAAACTTTAACTGCCAACTCATCAAAAGATCTTACATTCATTCGAAAATAGTTAAAAAACTTTTCAGAATTTTCCCTTATATTTGTAAATGATGTATAAAATATTCCTTTTGTAAGCCGATGACCAACAAAACGATGTACCCAAAAACGTCTTTTCTTTTTAAGAACATAGTTTTTATGCACTAAATACGCGAAAATTACTCGTTTCTTTTTATAAACCTCCATTGCTGCAAGCCAACCGCGAACTGCAGATTGAGTCCTGCGAGAAAAACTCGCATATGTGCACTGAACAATTGCGGCACCGCAGCGTCACCGGGGCGTCAAAAAAACGCATGTGTGCACCGGGCCTTAGATTAAGGACGTGGCTTTGCTGCCGTCTGCCTGATTGACAATTTCTTATACAATGAAGTATAGAAGATAAAGTACAAAAATGGGTATAAATGAATTTGAAATTTTGAGTCTAAATACAAAAATAAAAACTAAATTATTTTTATATCTATAAATATCATAATAGATAGAATTCCAAATTTTAATGGTTATACAATTTTAGAATGATTTGAAACACAAAAAACTCAATTTTGGAATGATTTGAAACATTAAATTATCAATTGTAACAATTTTAATCCAGAATACTGCGAGTATACTTTTTAATTTATGATGTTTTTATCTAGTAATAACTTTAAAAGTGTAATTAAAAGTTTTATTGGATCTTCAATTTTCGAATGATTTGAAACACAAAATAAGTAATCAATTTTGGGATGATTTGAAACATAAAATTATCAATTTTAGCATGATTTGAAACATAAGTATAAAAAAGGAAAAATTTAACTGGTGGAATGCGAAGAGCGGTTCTTATAAAAAAACTGTTACGGTACAAAAGAGCATGCTTACAAAATTTAAATAGGTTCGACCACCCTAAGGAACCATTCAATATACTAATTAGCTGGTTTAGCGACAAAAAGCTTTCTTGGAAGTAAAGCCGACGAATTTCTTGTAGGATTGGGCAAACTGCGATGAAATGATAACTATCTTCAAGTTCTCTTCTATTACAGAGATTACAATTTTGAGCGAGATCTGATCTATAAGGCATATAATTTAAGTGGAGTAACTCCAATCTAGCTCTACCTATAGCTTCTGCAGAAAGTTCAGTGCAAAAATAGTTATATTCATTTAACAGTCTGTGATTTTAAGTTTTATAGACATTTCTGCTCTCTGAAGAAGCTGCTCTATTCAAAAATTGATTGTAAATTTTTTCATCTATTTTCGCAATTAGATCAGCAAAAATATTTTTCCATTCATCCAAATTGTTTTCAGAAAGCGAAAGAGTTGTATTATGAGCTACAGCCAGCTGATTCAGTTCCTTAAAGGGCGTAGCATTTGTTTGGAGAAGTCTTAGCATAAATGATTTGTGAAGACCGTTTCTTCTTCTCATAACTTTAATTACATAATCAGTGTGGGCCTTTAGATTTTGAATGAAAATTGGTGGAATACCGGATTCCACGTGAATAGCATAAGTAGGTGTCGTATTTGGTAACCGAAATAATCTTTTGAAAAAATACCTTTGAATCGATTTAAATTCCTCGAATTTCATGTAGCTAAAAACCTGTACACCATGGCACATACACTTATTAACTGTGGTGTTGAATACTCGGTATTCAACATGCTGGTTATTAAAAAAAGATGACCACATGATGCTTAAGGCCAACTTGGCCTCATTACTTTTATCCCTTGCATGCTTAACAAAACTCAAGTTTGCAGATAACAGAACTCCTAAATATTTAAACTGACTTACAACTTCGATGCGCTCACGGTTGAGATGCCAACTTTCCTCGGACAGTCTTCTTCGTTGCCTTGGTTCAAAGACCATAATTTTGGTTTTTCGGGAATTAATTTGCATGCCCCACAATTCACAGTATTCCTGAAGTCTGTTTATTTGAAGTTGTAATGTGAAAGGACTATCTATGAGCAGCACTAGATCGTCTGCGTAGAGCAAAACCTTAACACGGGTACCTGCACAAATTACACCACCCGGTAAAATATCACAAACCGCATCAATAAACAAAGCAAATAAAATTGGACTGAGGATGCATCCCTGCGGAACTCCTGCCGACGTTTGAAACCACTCTGACAAATTTGTCCCATCCCAAACGGCTGCACTTGTCGAGGCCAGAAAATTAAAATAGAGAAGTAAAAATTTACGAGAAATATCAAGGGATGACAACTTATAAATCAAAGCTTGTCTGTTAACCGTATCAAAAGCGGCTTTGAAATCGACAAAACAGCAATAGAGTTTTTTATTTTTTTCAATGTATTTATTTACGATCGTCGAAATTGCAAAAATATGGTCCATAGTAGAGAACCCATGCCGAAATCCTGCTTGGAAAATAATCAATCGGTTGTGATTATCAATCCATTTAGTAAGCCTCTCGTAGAGGATTGAAGCAAAGACTTTTCTAATTGTATTAAGAATAGAGATACCTCGGTAATTTTCAGGGAGACTAGCATCACCTTTTTTGAAAATAGCAAAAATTATTGCTTTATTAAAGCTACTAGGAACACAAGTTTCATTAAAAATCCGATTGAAGAATTCTACTATATAGTTTTTGAACTGTGTGGTAGAATGTTTATAAAATTCAACTGGAATACCATCTATTCCCGGTGTTTTATTATTTTTCATTTTTAACAGCACTGCTTCCAATTCATTAAAAGACACTGCAGTATCCAGTTCATACACGATCGTATCTGGGCACGCATAGCTAAAAGTCTGAAAATTATCATTCGCTAATAGTAATATTTTGAAATGGTGAGCTAATAAATCCACTTGGAGCGAGTTATTATTAGTATTGGCTCGATAACGACCACCAAGTTCTCGGACGTTATTCCAGAACAATTTTGAATTACTGCAGTTAGTTAATTTAAAAGCCACCTTATTGAGGTAACGAGTTCTTTTGGTAGAGCAGAGGGCTTTGTACTCTTTATTTGTATGGAGGTATACATTTTTAAAGAAGTCTGCATTTGTAGACTTAAACAATTTTAAATAAGCAAAAGATTTTTTCCGTAGGCTGTGGCATTCCTTATCAAACCATTTATTTGAGGGTGTAAAACCTTGCTTTTTGATTACAGCAAAAGGTGCTGACAACTTGATAACTTCCGGAATATTTGCAGAAACTGCTCGATAGGGTTTGCTGTTTGAGGAGGGAGGAGGTTTAAGTTATAAGTTGAAAGTGATTTGAAAAGAGGAGCTTTGTTCTCAATCCATTTAAGCTTTTCAAGACTATTTGAAACTTTCGGAGGTAACTCATTATACTTTTACTAAAATTGGTAGGTGAAAAGAAAAATTTTCCTCAAGGACTTCAAAGTCCATCACTGATACCAACCAATCACCTGATACAGCACATAAATCAATCACTGATTGTCCTTGTCCACTTATGAAAGTGAGCTCACCACCAACAACGCCTTTGTAAACCCCATTAAGTACGAAAAAACCGAAGTTTTCTAAAAGTTCAATCAGATTTCGACCATTGCTATTCAAAGTACAATCTTTAGAGTTTCTGATAAAGTTACAATTTAGTTGGTATTGAGAATAAAATGAGTTTGGATTCTGATAGTTACCAATTCGTTCGTTTCCTACACTACTCAATCTGATTCCACATAAAACGCCACCGCTTGCTCTACCAAACATATTATTTCTTACAGCGGGGATATACATTATTTTATAATCTTTAAAAAATTTGCTAAAATTTTGTTCGTTTTGTTCCTCTACAAATGTTTCTAAAAGTATAATAATATAGAAATTCAAAATGAAATTAAAAAAATTTGGTAAGAAAAGTTTACTTTTTAGACCTGTAATATTGTAAGAAAATGTTTTTAAATCAGACAAATTAATATTAATTTTATGGCAGACGGCAGAGGCACCCTATAATTTAAAATTTGAAATTTGGTTTGATGGTTGACTAGTAGATGGCGACACTATTGCTAAAGAGCCATATGAACTTGTATTGTTATGGGTAGAAAAGATATTCGCCTTCCTTATTGCATATAAGGAGGTTAGAAATATTTAACCATTCCGATATACTAGCCACGTTTTATTATAGCCAATAACCCATATGGTTCACCCCGATATAATAAAACGATACGGATCCAAATGAAAACAGCGTTGTATGGTCATCTCTTTTTGTCTTATGTCTGTTTATTTTTCATGTAGATACTGTCTTTTTTCCTCTCACTGCAGTTTGTACTCTCTACCGACTAAAGAGCCGCCTACCCGCCAGAGTAAGAACCTATTTCTGGTTCCATAAAGCAAACCCCAATAGAAACCTAGATCCAAATTTGTTTTTGTATTATGTGTTAAAGGATAACCCCGACCCAGACCCGTAGATAATAAAACGCGGCTACTGACTACGTTGCGGTTGATGAGAATATTATATATGTATATACATTTAAGCATTCAAACACGTGAAACTATCTAAAAATATAATTTATTTATTTAGTTTTTGCTCCCAAAAGTTTCTTATAAAACATAAACAGCAGTTAATAAACTATTGAGGAAACAGCTACACATACATATACATGAATGTATCTTACTAACTAATTAAATCTAATGAAATATCTTATCTCTCACATACAATAAGCGATAGTGAACGTAATAATATTAAGATTCTTATTTACCTACTTTATTTACAATAAAGAAACAAAAAAAAACTCAAATATGCGGGCTTCCACTTGCGCACTAATCCTCCATAACACACAAAGGCTCATAGGGAAGGGGTCATTCACCTCTCAAAGATTTCGAAGTTTCCTTGACTTGACAAAGGTCAACGGATCGAATTCAGCGAAGTGTGTGGGCTTTGGTAATGGCCTCCTTTTTTTTCTCGAGCGATGGGGCATGCTCCAAGCAAGAGCAACTGTTTAGATACATGGGTTTGTAGAGACATCAGTGGTAGATATCCGTTCGCGGTAGAATCTAGATAAAAATAAGTTAATTTAAATGAATGTGGATTGAAATGCAAGAAACTTACCAGTAAAATAATCCAGAATGTATCCCAATTGATCTGCGATTGTTTTTTTTTTTGGTTGATAGGTACCTTTCCGAAGGGTATCCTCTGCGGCCGGACGGGTTTGACCCAAACTCGAAGGGCTAGAACTTTGTTTTTTTGGAACACTGATAATTCTCACGAGAATTAAATAAATTAAAATATTTTCTGTTCACGATTTTTAATTAAACTGGAATGATAAATAGCTGCACGTCCACCGAGACTGAAGAAGAACACGCGTATGTGAAAATAATAGAATAGGAAAAGGGAAATAGATATAGTGCCTAAGCTATAGAAAAGCTTTCGCGGATTGGATAACAAGGAAGAGAAAGGGAGGCAGGTATAATATGAATGAGAAATAAATAAATATAAGAAAATGATGGCAAAGAAAAAAAAAGGATAAAAGGAAATGGGCATAAAGTTTGATTTAAAGCTAGAGTGACTAGATCACCAGGAAGAAAAAGGGTTGGACATAGTAGTTAATTAAGTTTAAGAAAAAAATGAAAAGCAATTGAGGAAAGAGGACAGGAAGCAGGACACAAATGTTATAATAAGTAAGATTGAAAGCTATAACAATTGTAAGGTGGAGACTGGAGAGGAGAAAATAGGTTTTGAGGAGAAAATAGGTTTGGGTCTAAGACATTTTGCCTTAAAGCTTTCTGGGTATTCGAGAAAGTGGTATTTAGGTAACAGGGGTTCAGACGTTAAGCATCAACGGCTTTACAAAGTCCGTTGAAACCTTATTTGGAATCCCCCAATCAGGTGGATTTATGACGATGACAAAGAGGATTATGACACTGTTAGGAAAGACGATACTGTATCAAATTCATCTTTGTCATTCCTGTGCAAACTAAGGTCATATACAGTTTACAATCGTGAGCAAGTTATTTTAAATAGTGCATCCAATTTAAGTGCGGTAATACATTTTTAATTTTATAAGTTTAAAGTAAGAGAATTCTCAACGGCCGTTTTTTGTTTAGAAGTGTTTCCAGGAAAATTGTAGTCTTTCCCCATAGGATACTTAGTACATATACATAAGTATTATTTTTTCATTTAGTCCAAAAATAATGCGTTTCGCCTAGGTACGACAGTTAAGCTCATCAGTTAGATGCTGTCGACCCTTCTAAGACGCAATATTAATGCACTAATACAATTTGCAGCATTAACACACTGCAAATTATATTTTTCTAGTGAGTTTATTAGACTACTTTAACTAGAAAAAACCCAATATGGGTAAACAAGAAGAAGACAAATTAATGACAACAATAGAAACATTGTTTTTGTTTTTTCTCTTGTGGACTAAGTAAGAGTGTTAATGTATTGAATGAATTCAATTGAAAGTATTATTTTTTCATTTAGTCCAAAAATAATGCGTTTCGCCTAGGTACGACAGTTAGGCCGGTATTCACCGAGCACTCATAACTTATGAGCCTCATAAACCTATTCACCAACCAATAATAAGTGGATATTTATGAGCGCTCATAAAAGTTATGTCTCATCAGTTAGATGCTGTCGACCCTTCTAAGACGCAATATTTTAGTCGATGCTATCGACACTTATACAATTTGCAGCATTAACACACTGCAAATTATATTTTTCTAGTGAGTTTATTAGACTACTTTAACTAGAAAAAACCCAATATGGGCTAACAAGAAGAAGACAAATTAATGACAACTATAGAAACATTGTTTTTGTTTTTTCTCTTGTGGACTAAGTAAGAGTGTTTATGTATTGAATGAATTCAATTGAAAGTATTATTTTTTCATTTAGTCCAAAAATAATGCGTTTCGCCTAGGTACGACAGTTATATAGAAAATTTGGTTGCGCGAAAGAATATATATATATAAATTCTAAATTTACGCCCGTATATGTATATATATAACTATCCAGATTTACACATAATATAGTGAAGCTAACCCAAAGAAGGCGATTCCGAAGACATCATCCTCGTGGATAAAATCTTTTTAGTTATAGTGAAAGTTGACGTGATATTTCCTTAAATAATCTTGTATCTTTTATTGTATATTTTAAATTGTTTTCAGGTTGATAAAGGTTGGGAAAAAGTGAGTGGATAAAAGAAAAAAAAAGGTTTTTTTTGGCAAGGCCGTTAGTCTGGTGTGGAAAAAGGTTCCTTCAAACCCCTGGTGATTAAGGCAAGATTTTGCAATTCTTTCAGTTACCTAACAAAGAGCTCTCTGTAGGTAGGATAAAAAGAAATACAAGAGTACCTTCGGTCAAAAAAATAAAAGAGAAGGCTCAAATTCCGACATCAACCGGACATACGGGAACTTAGTCCCCACATAGGCATTAATTATACAACGGATTTATCGTCAAACCTCATATAATCCTGCCATTTTATCCAAATCGATAGTCAATATCATTTTATTTTTTTGCGTTTTAAACATTTTTAAAGTCAAATTATTTATTTATATTTTACCTAAAAAATGTTCTAATCAAAAAAATCTTAATGACGATTCTTTGGTTTAATTGTTTCATTAACATGTTTCCGTTAGGTGTAGAATTAAAGTCAATTGAAGAAAATCTTTTTAATAGTGTTTATAGGCAGTTTTGATAAAAATAAAAATTGTAAATAACGTCACATAGATGAAATTTTATGTTTTTTTTTTTTGTTAAGCTTCGAAGAGGCTTAATGGCTTCTTAGAGTGATTTTCAGGGGGGTGCGGTATGGCTGGCTAGAGCCTTCAGTAATGTGAGTATACTTCCGCAACCACCACCGCCACAAACACAAACATCTGCATCGCTACCACCCGATCTATATCACAATCATCAGCTGCTACTTTATTTAATTCACCCATATGATTTTGCAAACATTAAGTGAATATTAGCCGTGTTTTTTTGCAAGCCCGGGGGGAATTGGATGAAAAAAACGACGTCGGTGCTAAACAATTAACATGTTAAATGCAACAACAACTAATCCCGGAGAAATCTCGGGGTTTAACTTAAGCGCACCGAAAAACTGTGTTACCGGCATGAATTGCATACATGTTATCGATAGTTTGTATGAAAACTCCATGTTTTTTACTGTCATGGCGTCGCTAATCCCCGCTGTCGTTTTTTTCAACCAATTCCCCCCGGGCTTGCAAAAAAACACGCCTATTATGAGCACTATATGAATAATTAAAATTATTAATAGGCGTGTTTTTTTGCAAGCCCGGGGGGGCATTGGTTGAAAAAAACGACAGCGGGGATTAGCCACGCCATGACAGTAAAAAACATAGAGTTTTCATACAAACTATCGATAACATGTATGTAATTCATGCCGGTAACACAGTTTTTCTGTACGCTTAAGTTAAACTCCGAGAATTCTCTGGAATTAGTTGTTGTTGCATTTAACATGTTAATTGTTTAGCACCGACGTTTGTTTTTCTCATCCAATTCCCCCGGGCTTGCAAAAAAACACGGCTAATGTAATATTTTCTATTTAATTATAAAACACCGACCAGCGACCAACAAAAATATCTATCGATTTGACGTTTGACAAACAGCTGACTGAAAAAAGTTTGATTTTAAAGTTTGGGAGTGCCTGGTTGACAGAGAGTGGCTCTCTTTTTCAAAATTCGAAACATATTTATGATTGGTTGGTGAATACCCCAAAGTTATGAGCCTAATAAACTTATGAGGCTCATATATGAGCGCTTGGTGAATACAGGCCTTAGTGGTTAATAATAAAGTAATCGTTTACTGTGAGGGAACCATTCAACGTAAATATGTGATGTAAAATTATTTGGCAGCTTAAACTCAAATATTTGTTATAACTTTTAAAGTTTTTTTAATAACTATAACTACTTTTTTTTATAAAACAACAAAAGCTGAAAAAAGCCTAATTCCCCAGTAGTCGAATACTAGTTTCCTAAGCTCGTACATAAAGTTTCCCTATTTCGAACACAAGATTTCGTACATAGTTTCAACCAAGCAAAGCAAAGAAGTAATTTTCTCTAGTTCATAGGACTTCAAGCACTGATCTCTATAATATACTGGATAGTGTATTCCCACTGATCTCTATAATACACTGGATAGTGAATAACCTATAGCGTATAACAATTTTTAAAGGGTACCGGCCACGACCTCATATCTCGCTCTATACAAACGAAGAAAGAGATTGAAGATATTTGCCGAAATTGAGCATTTATTTGATATCTGTTGACGTTAACAAACATTGCGGCTGTAAATATTGAAAAAAATAAAAGGAAATGCAGGTTCAGTAGCGTCCATTCCGCTGGCGCCGCTGCTATACTGTTATATGGGTTACTATATTTTTGCCTCAAAAATTTTGTATGATAACAGTTGTATAATAATAAATGTATAACAGTTTAATTTTATAACATATAAAAAGTGACGAAGCCAAACGTCAAAGAAGTGGAAAATGTGAAACGTTTTTCTCAGTTTGTTGAAATTTCATTACATTACATCTTCGCAAAGGTATTATCTTCAATTAATCGTATTTTTGTGTTGTTAGTTCAGGTGGTGGTGGAAGTAATAATTGCAATGGCCATAATAAAATGAAACATAATATACGGATGTGCATCCGCAACTCCAGAAAACAATCAGTGATGTTTCTTAACCAAACCCATCTACAGGGAAGTTACAAGTCCCAATATCGGTTACCACTGAGCTCGTTATTGAAGAACCATTAAAACCAAACAAAATACAGCGACATATACTTTTTTTGGATAGTTACATCACTAATCTATGTTGTAAAAGAAAACTTCGTGAAAGAAAATCAACTCGGCATGAGGCGAACATTTTAGAAGCCTCAAATAAAGTGATGCGCTGGAATTCATAAACATAGTCATCGATCATATATAGAGTTGTTTGTCACCAAAGGACGAATTTAGAAACATGGGGGTAGTCCAGTGAAAACGCACATTTGGCTGGATGAACATAGAAAGCTTAGACTCTGCAGATAAGTGAGTACAAAACAAGGTGACGTTTGTATTTGGTTTTGATGATAAATGTGTTTTTAAGGTACATCAAATCCAAGTGCGCTAAAAACATGTGGAAATTCAATGCATGTGGTTCCAAACAGAATGTGCATTGGGATATCAGCGTCTGGGAAATGGGGTGACTCTCTGAAGAAATGTCATGAAGTCGAGTCTCCGCAGTTGGCCGAATTGATCGCCGAAAAGCTCGAACGTCAAGACGATCCACTTGAAAAGGCAACCAATTTCCTTACACCTTTACAACTGTTAGCAAAACATCGCATTGAAACTCAATTCACTTGAGTCGAACAAAGATTTCCAAAAATTTCCATATAAAAGTAATTTTCTGCATTTTTCAGTTTTAAAGCAAACACCGAAATTACTTTTATATTTAAATCTTTTGAAATCTTTTTTAGATTTGAAAATGGTTTTCAGAACCACTTAGGGAACTTAAAACGAAACTTAGAACCATTCCAACCATCCTTATAAACATAATAGTTTTGAAACGACAGCGTGGTTTATCTATGAATTTCAAGAAATTTCTTAAAAGTAATAGAAATTTCCTGAAATTGGTAGATAAACAACGTTGTCATTTCCAAACTACTTGCTTCATTTAGATTATTGGAATGTTTTTGAGTTTGAATTGATGTCCTCTAAGTGTTTCTAAAAACCATTTTCAAATCGAACGAAGATTTCAAAAAAATTCCGTATAAAAGAAACTTATAAAAAATTGAATTAATCTCCTTTTTAACCACGATTTAAAAAAGACACTTTTTTAAGCTTAAATCATTTAAGAGCAACTTATATGAAATCTTTGTTTTTGTAATGCCTATAATGCACTTTCTATATTTAGGAACTCAACAAATGCAACTAATGTGTCGACTTTGGATGTCCTAAGCTCCCTTGCTGAAAATGCTCGAAGTCAATTTTTATTTGTGTTCCAGGGATAGTGGGTGATTCTGAAACATCAATCATTAAGATAGATGAAGGTTATCATCCGTGCGTAGCAACAGTCTTATATTCCAAATAGAATTATATTTGGATAACACAATAATTATGTAGAAGTGCTGTAGGTGTGAACATAATATAGGTGCACTGAATACTACTAATTTTGGCTTACCTTAAGTTTTTTACTATGTTAAAACTTCAAAGGAAATAAATTAAACAATTTTTTTTTATATTTTTGAAAAAGCGATTTTTATTTCAGTTTTTTTTTTATTTAATTTTTTTTAATGGTGATTCTCTTTCAAGAAATGTTGATACTCGTTTTGAAAGCATCAATTGCTCATTCCAAAAAGATATCAACCATCGCTGTACGACTTACCGTTGTACAGATACACTATAAAACATTTTTGATTTTTCTTCATGATGGGAAAAATCAAGAAAATTGATAAAGGTTTTCGAGTGTATCTGGCCAACGGTAAGTCGTACAGGGATGAATGACACCTTTTTGGAATCAGCACTTAATTTTGTAAAAATAAGCATTAAAATATTTTACTCAAGAGTTTTAATGAGAAAAAGCACTCTTAAAATACGCATCAAGTTCCAATATGCGAGTCCCAAAAGTAAATTTTTTTTAATGGTGATTCGTTTTTAACAAATTTTGATACTCGTTTTGAAAGCTCAATTGTTGATTCCAAAAAAGTATCAACCATCGCTGTACGACTTACCGTTGGTCAGATACACTCGAAAACCTTTATCAATATTCTTGATTTTTCCCATCATGAAGAAAAATCAAAAACGGTTTGGAGTGTATCTGACCAACGGTAATTCGTACAGCAATGGTTGATACCTTTTTGAAAACAGCAATTGATGCTTTCAAAACGAGTATCAAAATTTGTTAAAAAAGAATCACCATTAAAAAAAATTTACTTTTGGGACTCGCATATTGGAACTTGTATGCGTATTTTAAGAGTGCTTTTTCTCATTAAAACTCTTGAGTAAAAGATTTCAAAGTTTCTTTTAACAGCATTAAATGCTGATTCCAAAAAGGTATCAATTATCTCGGTACGATTTACCATTGGCTAGATACACCCCAAAAGCTTTTTCAATTTTCTTAATTTTTGCCATCATGAAGAAAAACCAAAAACCTTTTGGAATGTATCTGACCAACTGTAAGCCGTACAGTGATGGTTGATACTTTTTTGGAATCAGCAATAACTGATTCTCTTAAAACGAGTATCAAAATTTGTTGTAAAAGAATCACCCTTAAAAAAGTTTATAGGTAAATGTAAAAGTATTTTCGTGAAATTTTTTTTAGAGAAATCCAAGAAAATGCAATATTGGGAAATCAAAAATGTGGACAGGAGTAGCGGCACCGGACACCAACGTTGTCAGATTTAGCTCCAGCAGTAGTCAAGCTTCAAAAAGCAGTGCACATAATACATATACATATTTCGAATATGCCACTGGGAAAGCGACCCACAAAAAGCACTTCTTACACCATGCTACTGTTCAGGTAGCCTTAAATACGTCTATGAAACCTGCCATCAGCAAATGGCTGACCGCTTCTGAAACAAACTCCTGTGAATTAGGCAAATTCCCGTACATAATGCACACAAAAATAAATCAATTGGTAGTGTGTCCAGCATACCAGGTGCAATAGCTATCGGTCCACTGCAATCCACTGACATCTTCGAGAGTGCCATCAAAAAAGAAACCAAGACATGCACTGTTTCATCCTGGTAGTGATGTTACAAATCCCAGAAGCAAGCTCCGTTTCTCTAGGCACCATTGAAGATGGCTGCGGTCCGATAAGTGTGCGAGAAAGAGATTAGAACAGCAACAGCACCGTCAACAGAAACAGCGGCTACCATGAATTAAGAACCAACGTATTTCAATTTGTGTGCTTTTTATTTGCTTAAAAATAAGAAAAAAAGAAACACTATTATTAGGGGTATTCCCGATCCGATGGAACTGGTCTTGTATCATTGCAAAAATGCAAAAGTGTAAAATTGCTATACCCTAACCCCATTGTAAAAAAAAAACTTTGCACTTTTGCAATGATGCAAGACCATTTTGCATCGGATCGGGAATACCCCTATTATTTATATAAACAGGAGTAAATTTCATCAATACACTTTTTAAATTTCTTGAAAATATAATAAAACTTTCTATTTTAAATGGCTTAATTTATTCTAATAAGTAGCTTGAAAATCTCAGCTATCAGTTTTATTTTGTTTTCACAGATAAAATTCTTACGTCAAAATGATTTTTTTTGTGCTCGGAAGACGTCAAAAAGTGGAGCTGCCTTCCCAAATGTCATCGTCAAAAAAAACTGTTGTACTTTGTAGGGAATACACTATCCAGTGTATTATAGAGATCAGTGGTATTCCCTTTATGTATAACAGTTTTTTTTACTCCATTTGAACATGACAATTAGTGTACCTTGCCACTGGGTGCTTGATTGGTAACTTGAGTTTTTTTCTGAATTTGTAAAAAAAATGCACAACAAATTGCTTTAAAAACTGAAAATGCTAAACGGGGCTCTTTTTTTACATTTCGCCAGTCACAAAAAAAAAGAAGTTTATTGTCGATTTTGTTTCACGCCATAAATTAAATATGAATTACAGGGAAAGGTGCTATCCAAAACAATTAACGAAGATCATAGATCTGTTCGCGTACTTGCCCGAAACTGCCAGATTCTACCAGATTAATTTTTTTTATATGAACTTTGACAGTCTTTCGGGCTAAAAATGGTAGAAATGGGTAGGTTTGGGGAGTAAACGAACAAGGTTCATATTTGTTTTCTGGCCAAGGATGTCATTCCAAAAAGGTATCAACCATCGATGTATGGCTTACCGTTGGTCAGATACACTCCAAAATGTTTTTGCATTTTCTTCATGATGGCAAAAATTAAAAAAATTGAAAAAGATTTTGGAGTGTATCTGGCTAACGGTAAATCGTACAGAGATGAATGAAACTTTTTTAGAATCACCATTCAATGTTGTTATAAGTAGCATCAAATTATTTTACTCAAAAGTTGTTATGAGAAGAAGCACTCTTAAAATACGCATACAGGTTCCAATATGCGAGTCCCAAAAGGAAATTTTTTTTAATGGTGATTCTTTTTTAACAAGTTCTCATACTCGTTTCTAAGGCATCAATTGCTGTTTTCAAAAAGGTATCAACCATCGCTTTACGACTTGCCGTTGGTCAGATACACTCAAAAACGTTTTTGATTTTCCTTCATGATGGGGAAAATCAAGAACATTGAAAAAGGTTTTGGAGTGTATCTGGCCAATGGTAAATCGTACAGAGATGAATGATACCTTTTGTTGGCAACGATGCCACTACTGACATCGAGACTTGAGAGACGCTGTTATAATTCAGCCAGCTGTGCTGAATTTGCTTAAAAATTCGCAAAAAATAAAAATGCGCATGAGTATGAGCAACAGTATCCTCGAGCAGCCAAGTCCATACTGGAAAATCATTACGTGGATGACTTGTTGGACAGTGTCGATACGGAGAGCGAAGCAATACAACTAGCAAAAGAAGTTCGACACATCCATTCCAAGTGTGGATTTGAAATCCGTAATTAGATCTCTAACTCTTCAAGAGTAGTCGAGGAACTTGGTGGCAAGCAGGGCGATTCAAGAATAATTACTGTCAACCCCGAAGTCGAATCAACTGAAAGAGTTCTAGGCATGTACTGGTGCACAACGTCCGACAGCTTTACATTCATTTTATCACCGAAATCTTCTTTACAAAAGATTATAAATTCCGAAACTCGTCCTACGAAAAGACAAGTTCTTCGTGTTATGATGACCATTTTCGTTCCGCTTGGGCTTATTGCCCACTTCATCGTACACATAAAAATCCTAACGCAAGAGATATGGCGAGCTTCGTTGGATTGGGATGATCCTGTCTTGGATGATCATTAAAACAATTGGTGTAACTGGGTGAGTTTTCTTAAAAAATATTCACAATATTCGCATCCCAAGGTGTTATCTGAGAAATATGCAATTTGGTGATCAAGAAGACTTGCAACTTCACGTTTTTGTGCACCCAACCGAAAATGCTTTCGCAGCCGTCGCCTACCTCAGGGTATCGAAAGGTATTGAAGTAGAATGCAGCATAATAACATCCAAAACTCGTGTGGCACCTCTCAAGATGGCATCTATTCCACGCCTAGAACTAGAGGCAGCCAGGCTTGGAGTTCGCCTCGCTAAGACTATCCTCAAAGGGCACTACATCATCGTGTCAAAACAATTCTTCTGGTCAGATTCGAGAACGGTCCTCTCATGGATACAATCTGACCATAGGAAATATCGTCAATTCGTTGCCTTTAGAGTAAGCGAGATTCTTGATATGACGGACATGAACCAGTGGAGGTACGTTCCTTCGAAGCAAAACGTGGCGGATGACGCTACTAAGTGGAGTGGAAGTCCAGATTTTGGATCGACCAGCCGGTGGTTCAATGGTCCATCGTTCCTGAAAGAAGATGAAGACAAGTGGCCAAAAATTATTTACAACGAACGTACAACTGAGGACCTTAGGGCGCATGTTCTCCATCAGATTTCGTTGAAATGCCTTTTGGGCCAAAAAAAGACACGCTGCGAAGAGAACCAGTTTCTTTGAAAAATCTGAATATCTACAAGCTGAAAATTGTTTATTTCCACAGCCACAATCGAACTACTACTGCGATGAAATTTCAATAATTCAAAACAACAAGTTTTTGCCTATCGAAAGTAAAGTGAGTTTAGATAAATCCGGCCCTCTATACAAGATATCACCGTATTTGGATGACCAAGGAGTTTTACATAGCCGTGGTCGTATAGATGCAGCGATTGGAGTCAACAGTAGTGTTAAACGAAAGACCACTACATCACACGTCTTATAGTTAATTCGTATCATCTTCGTTTCCATCATCAAAACAATGAAACCATCGTCAATGAGCTGCGACAACGATTTGTAATTCCTAAATTAAGAGTTGTTGTAAAAATCATCAAACGTGACTGCCAAGCATGCAAAAATCAAAGAGCTAACCCAAGACCACCAGAGATGGCACAACTTCCAAAAGCCAGACTTGCATCATTAACGCGCCCATTCACATACGTAGGACTGGATTACTTCGGACCGATGACAGTTACCATAGGTAGACGTACAGAAAAACGTTGGGGGGGTCTTGTTGACTTGCTTAACCAGATCCATTCATATAGAGGTGTCAGGTTCCTTGTCGTCGGATTCTTGCATTCTTGCAATAAAGAGATTCATCGCCAGGCGTGGTTTGGAGACTTGAGAATATGCGTAAGATAGTAGAGGAGAACAAGTAGCCAGAAAGAGCGAGTTACAAAATTTTAAATTATGTTACAAATAAGTGGAGTGAGGGAGATAATGGAATCATCTGATGGTGTCATGGCAACGACAAGAAAAAGGAAATGGCAATTTATTTGTTTTTTTTTTTATTTTTCGTATGGTTAGGTTAGGTTAGGGTTATGTGGTTGTCAGCAGAACGCTGGACACACTTAGACCATTGGTTGGCCCATTGTGATACCACAGGAATCTAGAAAACTTTCTTCCTACTCGTTGAACCATTATTAATGTCATGACTTGCCAGATCACTAGGATCATTGTAGTAAAATTCTCCTAAGTGGAACATGCGTCGTTGAGATAGAGCAGGGCATTTACAGAGAAGGTGAGGAATCGATTCTTCCTCTTCTTCGTCCATACAACTCCTGCAGAAGTCGTTAGAAAATACACCAAGCCTTGTTGCATGCTTGCCTATTAGACAGTGTCCAGTAACGATACCTATGACGGAGCTAATGTGCAGTCTGCTTAGACTTAGAGATAACAAGTTCCTAGAGCGCTTCAGATACAGCACAGGCCAGATCTGTTTTGTGGCCTGACATGTGGCAATATTACTCCACCTAAGGTTTGTTCTCTCTATTGCATCTTGTTTTAGCATAAGTTTACAGGTAGCGATGGGTATACCAATATTTGTCCGATTTGACAGTTAGTAAAGTTCCACTTTTGGCAAGTTCGTCTGCTTTGCAATTCGAATGTCCCTATGACCCGGCACCCAGCAAAGGTGAATGTTGAACTGCTGTGCCATCTCCAAGAGAGATGATCGACAATTAAGGGCAGTTTTTGAATTTGTAGAGACAGAATCCAGAGATCGATTCATCTTCCAGGAAGGTCAGGTCCTCCCAGAGAGATCTGGAAGGAATGGTAACCTGAAAGTTTTTATGGAACTGTAGATGTGGGGTGGTGTAATCTGTGATACTTGGGAGTGATCTGAATGAGTTCAGAATGATCGAGTGGCCAATATCATAGTTGGACCATTGTGAGGAGGCTTTAAGACGTATAGCTGTGCTTGCCTCCGTTTGTTTGCAAAATATATCGAGAGGTGTGAGATGGAACAGAATATCCAATGCAGCGGCAGGGGTCGTACGGAGTACTCCACCCATGCATCGGCAAGCTGACAGTTGGACCTTGCTTAGTTTGACAACATTTGTTGTTTTATCTAGAGCGGTCCACCATGCAACGCGGGGTTGGAGACCCCATTTATTGCCGATGGCCATTTTACATGAGAAGAGTGCCACAGTGGCTTTTTTAACTCTTTCGTTTATATTAGGTTTCCAGCTTAACGCTTAACTTCTTGTCAAGAATAAGACCCAAATATTTTGCTTCATTCGAGAAAGTTGAAGGTACACCTTTGATGGTAGGAGGGTCTATATGGGGAGTTTTGTATTTCCTAGAAAAGAGGACAAGATCAGTTTTGTGAGGGTTGACACCCAGTCCACAGCGATCGGCCCAGTTTGTTAGCTTATTTAGCGCGTTTTGTAAGAGTTCACTCAAGGTATTGGGATGTTTTCCTGATACGGCAATAGCAACGTCATCCGCATAAGCAATCACACTGTACCTCTCTTCCTCAAGGCATATC
Source organism: Epistrophe grossulariae (assembly GCA_929447395.1). NCBI lineage: Eukaryota > Metazoa > Arthropoda > Insecta > Diptera > Syrphidae > Epistrophe > Epistrophe grossulariae. The sequence continues at coordinate 82,113,825 of OV839566.1, forward strand.
AGAAGTTCATTAACGACCAAATTCCAGAGAAGGGGAGATAAGACATCGCCTTGCAGCGTACCTCTACTGACAAATCTTCTGGCAGAAAAGCCGCCCAGTTTTGAATTGATAACTCTGCTGGTCAGCATTTGATTAATCAATTCACCAAGCGAACCATCTACATTCAGAGATGACAGCGCAGATTCGATTGCAGATGTGTCGACGTTGTTAAAGGCGCCTTCAATATCTAGGAATGCAACCATAGTGTACTCTTTATGGTGGAGGGAGTGTTCGATGGTTCGCACTAGTGTGTGCAGAGCCGTATCTGCTGATTTTCCTTTGCAGTAAGCATGTTGAGCTGAACAAGAGTCTTGAGTCAATGCTTGTTCTTAAATGGATATCAATCAGTCGTTCAAAAGGAATGATGATAGGCTAATAGGTCTGAGATCTTTCGGATTTACATGGGAACATTTGCCGGCTTTGGGGATAAAAACAACTCTTACTTCTCTCCATATAACAAGGGAATGTGAGCCATCTTCAAACAACCGATGAAAAGTACCTCCATAATTGGCACAGCAATGCCAGAAGTCATCTGAAGTTCGGCTGTTATTATGCCGTCTGGCCCAGCTGACTTGTAAGGTGCAAAGCTAAGTATAAGTGTATTATTAACAGTTTGGGAGCTACCTGGAAAATGAGTGTCTAGTAGCAGGTTGAGGGATTCTTCGCCTGAGTGGGTTCATGTGGCGTCGACGTTTTTTAAGAAACTGGGAATCACTGGATTAGTTGATAGGATTTTACGGAGTCCTGATGCTTCGGAGGTTTCTTCTTTTTTAGTACAGAAGCTCCTCCAAGAAGATCTTTTACATTTCCTCAATTCTTTCTTATACATTTTTAGGGATTTCTTATACGAGTCCCAGTCTGAAGCTAATCTTGTGCTTTTTGCTGGATTGAATAGTTTCCTACAACTTTTCCTAATCGGCTCGAGCCCTGAGTTCCACCAATGCGGTTTCTTTTTACCCCTTACGTGAGTAAGAGGGCAAGCGATTGACATTGAATTGTTAATGGCTAAGGTGAGATCTTTGACTTTGATCATTTATATTGGAGGGAGGGCTTAAGAGATTAGGTTTAACTAAACTTTCCAGCACCATCCTATATTTGGGCCAGTCAGTTTTTCTATAATTTCGAAAAGTAGGGATTCAACATCTAGACTAAATTGGATGTATCGGTGATCAGTGAAAGAATGTTCCTCAAATACTTTCCAATCTTTAATCATGTGCTGAATGGTGTCGGAGACAAGAGTTATGTCCAGAACTTCCTGTCGATTTCTGGTTACGAATGTAGGTTCATTCCCTACGTTACTTACTATAAGGTTAGTACTTAAAATAAAATCATAAAGAGACTCACCTCTGTCGTTGATATCAGTACTACCCCATACTGTATGATGGGCGTTAGCATCACACCCAATTATGAGGCTCATCTTCTGCCGTTCTGCTTCAACGATAATTCTCTCCAAGGTGCTACCAGGGAGAGGGCCAAGGTTGTCGTGGCCGAGATACGCCGACACAAGCCAATACGACCCTTTGGACGTATCGAGTCTGGCAGCGGTGACGTCTCTATCGGTGAAATTAGGGAGTAAAAATACATTAGTGCTACTTTTCACTAGTATGCAGGATCTAGGTTCACCTTTATCCGTCACATACAGTGTGTAGTATCCAGGGGCCTATTTCACGGAACATACATCACATACATTGTATGAATGTATGTACCTTAAAGTAGTCGCCAAATTTGGCTCATTATAAATTTTGAATTTTTAGAAAAGCTATGCGTCAACTTAGAAAACGCATAATTTAAAAAAAATTAAAATTTGAGCCCACTCATATGGGGCCTATTTTACGTCACATACATTTCTGGAATGTATGAGATGTATGTTCTGTGAAATAGGCCCCAGGAGTCCTGAGTCCCTTCACCAAAGATTTTACAATCCAGGGTTCTTGGACCAGGACGATATCAACTCCGTGCCTGGATAGACGGAGCAGAAGTGAGGCCGAAGCCTTAATGGAGTGTTGAAGGTTAATCTGGCCTAACTGCAGCATTATGGCTACAATCAGGCAGATCAACCTCCACCACGGTATTGTCAGCGTCTTCTGGTTCAGATAGGGTTACCAGCTCTAAAATCAGCAAAGCCTGACAGTAAAGAAAGATAAGCCTGATTTTTGAGAAAAAAGCCTGACAAATAAAAAAACATTTTTTCCTTTTTGAAACTTCATTTTTATAAAAAAAAATGAAATGAAAGCTACAGAAAAAAACCGCAAGGGATCTGGGAATTGGTGTTGACTTCAAATTACATATAGTTGAACCGAAAACGCATTTCAATGAACCAAGAACCTACCCCAAAGTTAATTTCTTGCTTAAACTTTTTTAAACAATATTTTCAAAAAAACACTTTGACCATGATGTAGAAAAACTCATACCGTATTTTACAGAGTGCGTCAAAATGCATTTTTAAAAAATGATTTCCTTTAAAATTTCATTACCTGTAATATTTTAATAATAAATCCTAACGGTTTTGGAGTTAATACATTTTTTTTTATTTTAGAAAATGCTCTATTTTGATTTAATTTTTGGGTCACCCTGTCCAAAATTGATTTTTTACCATCTTCTTTTTAATTTTACTTAATAGTTAGACTAACATTTTAAAAAGAAATATTTTTCATGACCTTCATTATGTAGCTACAAATTAATTGATAGCCCTAAATGGTGATCAAAATTAATTTGTACTTGAAACGTTTCAAATAGCACCCTGTTCTACTACTACTCAATAACATTTTTTGCTTCTGAGAAAAAATAAGATTTTCAAAGACTTTCAAGCTAAATTATTGAAAAAGCGCTGGTGGCGAGCTCTAAATGGTGTTCGATTTTGATTTTTTTGGTTTCAATCTAAGCTTCATAATTTCGCCCGCTCCCGGTTGAATTTCGAGAAAGGTTTTTTTTGAATCACCCTATTGCACAAATCTTTGTCCCTTTCTACAAAGTGACAACTAAATGAAAAAATATTAATGGGTTCACTGCGATTTACAAGCATTTCGATTTGAAAGCATTCAGTAAACGTTTTTCTTCTACGATTATATTTTGTGCGATAATTATGAAAAAGCCTGACAAAGGACGAAACCTTCCCAAAGCCTGATTGGACATTAAAAGCCTGACACGTCAGGCGACATCCTGACGGATGGTAACCTTAGGTTCAGAGGACGAACATAAAAGCTCATCTTCACTCAGAAGAGCGGAGTTGGGGTCTTCAGTCTCCATATCGGTCAGACTGTCGACGTTGATGGAAGACTGAGCCGTGATCGAGGATGACCTGGATACATCGTCTTCCATGGAAGGAAGGGTCCTCAAACACCGGAACAGCTTCGAAAGGATTTGGAGGCACGCATTCCGCGTCTTCCTCATCTTTTTTGTAGATCCTCAAGGTGATCGTTTCGAACCCAAACCTAATCACACCTTTGGTCAGAGCTAAGGGGGCAAAGGACTCCTTATTGACCACGAAAATCGCGCTTCGATAAAGACCCCTTGCCTCCTCAAGCTTTGCGACTTTCCAGTTATGAGTCGGCAGGGAGGGATTGCTTAATTTGACTATCTGGATAATCTCATCCACGCAAGAGGGTTCAGTCGGTATCCATGTGCGAGCTCTTGGCCTGCTAGGGATATCCTCTTTAGCAACAACCTCAAGCTTCGCACCTGGCCAAACTTCTCTCAACCTGTTGACAGCAAGCTTATACAGATCGCACGATCTCTGATCATTACAAACGATGAGCTTGACGTGGCCTTGATGCCAGCCGCCATCGCTTGTGACTGGAGGTGGTCCCGGGTTATCCCTCATTACGCTTAAGAAGCCAGCCGAGAGCTTCAGTTTTACCACCTGCCATTGATCAGAGAGATCGTGCCATCAATATCGCTCCTATCGATAACCGCAATCACGATCTTGACTTTGAGGAAATCGCAATAGGACAATGGGGGATTGTGGGGAGTGCTGGTGTTGTGCACTCGGGGCCGTTTGGGTTTCAGAGTGATACCCTCCAGAGACCTATTGCGCTTTGACGTGGAGTCGCCGCTGGTCTGCGCATTCGCGATAATGCCAATCGCCCACTTTATCCTGGCAGAATGCTGAGCTATGGTGTGCTAGCTATAGGTATTTATACAGGTATACTATATTGATATTTCCCAGCGGAATTCGAATTAATTTTAAATTTTCAGTTTTTTTGAAAAGCAACGTTGTTAAATTTCACTATATTTTAGTGGAATACAACGTTGCTATATTTTATGCAGTGTAGGTATTTATACAGATAGGTTTTTTATTCAATACCTATATTGACATAGGTATGTATTTTTATTATTATTATTTTTGTTTTTCAAAAAGGAAGAAAATTTTAACTCTTGAAAAGCAAAAATAATTATTATTATGATCCCCTGCCTACCATACCTACAGTCATTTTTTATTGGTATATGTACCTACCTACATAGGTATAGATTTCATAACATTGAAAAAATATAATAATTGCAAATGTTGAATTTTCATAGGTGGGTGGGTAGGTAGGTAAGTATGTTAATTTTAGAAAACAATTGAAAAATGCAGCTAAAAACTGTTTTTTCAAGAAAAAAATCGGGATGAAGGTATATTTTATTGGTAGGTATTGATGGATATACAATATTGCCAATTTAAGCTAGGCTTTTATACACAATGGTAGGTACCTACAGGTAATTTAAAAAAAATTAATTAAAATAGGTAGGTACCTACACTTATTTAAAAAAAATAAATTTTGAAAAAAATTTAAAAAAAAGAAAAAAATTTAAAATTTGAAATCATTAAAACAAATACCTAGACGAAATTAGTTTTTTTTTTGAAAAAAATTACTAAAATAAATACATACACAATTTTTTTTTTCAAAAAAGAATTAGATATTTTTTTTCGAAAAAAAAACTAAATTTTGAAAAAAATTAATAAAAAAGAGAAAAATTGTCAATTTGAAAAATCACTAAAATAAAAATATAAAATTATTTTTCAAAAATCAAAATATTTTTTTTTCGAAAAAAATGATAAAAATTGCAAATATGTACATAAAATTATTTTTTTCGAAAAAAAAAAAATTTGAAAAAAATAGAAAAAAAGAAAAAATTTGCAAATTTGAAAAATGATTAAAATAAATGCACAAAATTTTGAGAAAAATAAATTGAAAAAAATTATTATAAAAAAATAAATAATAAAAACAAAGAAATTAAAAAAAAATTAATTTTGTATGAAAATAATTTTAGAAATCAAATTTTTAGAATAAAATGTGTTTTTATGTACTATGTATGTTTTGGGAAAAAAGAGAACATTTTGCAATGTATTTGAATTTTAAAATTTTTCTTATGGCTGAAAAAAATGTTTGGAAGCAATAAAAAGAAAATTGTTATACCGATTTTACAAACCAATTGATATACACAAAAAATATATTTTCAAAAAAAACTTGAATTTAAAAAATGGGTTGTTTTTCAATTATCTAAATTTTTTTTTGGAAATTATGATGCATAATGACTTACCTATTGAAGAAAGAAAATGATTTCTTTATGTTTATCAAAGTATTTGAAAATTAAAAAATAATAAGGTAAAATGGTAAGAATTCTTCAAAAAAGAAAAGAAATTTTCAAAATACAAAGTTAACTATGGGAAGTATTTTTTTTCTTCAATTCAATTTCTTCAAACTTTTTCCTGTATTATTTTCCACATCACCCAGTGGGGTAGAATACTAAGGCCTGTATTCACCGAGCGCTCATATGAGCCTCATAAGTTTATGAGGCTCATAACTTTGTGCTATTCACCAAGCACTCATAAATATGTTTCGAATTTCGAAAAAGAGAGCCACTCTCTATCAACCAGGCACTCCCAAACTTTAAAATCAAACTTTTTTAGGTAGATGGGGTGGTATCGATGGAGATGTTTGTGTTTGTGGGGGTGGTGGTTGTGGAAGTAGTTTCGGAAATGTCGGAATATTTTTCGAAGAGAGCGCTCATAAGTTATGAGTGGTCGGGACCACTCATAACTTTTATGAGCGCTCATAAATATCCACTTATTATTGCTTGGTGAATAGGTTTATGAGGCTCATAAGTTATGAGTGCTCGGTGAATACCGGCCTAAATGCGTTTTTTTTTTGAGGTTTCCCCAGTAGGCCTATTCCTCTCTACTACTACTTCTAACTAGTAAATTAATTGTACATGCACATGCATTTTTTATTCTATTTCTATTTCTACTCCAAACTACTACAAGTACATGCGTTCTCGTTCTATTACTAATTTTTTTGTTGTTTTTTTTTGTTGTTTTTTTTTATTTTTTTTTGTTTTTAATACATAATATATATTAGATTAAAATGACTTAAAACTTAAACTTTTACTTAAGCTTACACCTTAACTTAGACGTTTTTTGTTTCTCTTTTGTACTTCAGGCTCTTGTTGATTTTTCTGAGGTCCAGAATGATCAGTCCGATCAACACAAATTTAGTGATGGTTTCTTGATATTCGGTTGAGAAGCTTATTCTTATTACCCGGACCTGTCCTGTGCTGTCCTTTTCTGCCATGATTTTCCGTAACCATGTTTCTGCTATCTACCTGCATTGTTGGGAATTGCTCCAAGAAAATTGTTTGCAGAATACTGAGTTTTTTCGAAGCCGATCAATGGAACTGTCAGTTTTCCAAACTCGGAAGGTGTTGTTATGGTCGGGTATGCCCTCAGTCTAATGAGCAAAGTTTGCTGCCTTTCTTGGCATATCGCATCCTTTGAGATCAAAAGTTGGGAGCAGGCCTCGCAGTTCAACTTCTTCTTTAATTCTCCTGCCGCAAACCCAGCGTAATACACTGAAGCTTCTTTTTCCAGCGATGAAGAGTCCATTTCCTCTTGGTCCATTTGATTAGCGTCATAACCCTCCAGGTCCTCTGCTGGTTCTTCATACACGAAGTCCTTGTACGAAGTTTCGTTTCCCGTATCCTTTCCCTCGAAGTCAGCTACCTGCAAAAGGAATTTTGCTCCGGTGTCCTCGTATCCCGAATGCTCGGCTGAAGATATATGCTGAAAAATAATTTGTTTGAGGTTCCTAATGAACCTCCAAGTCAATGGGTTCCTTTCATAGGACAGATTTTCTGCTACATCTGTATTTAGATGTGCCAGCATAAAAAACGTTTGCTCGTGGCTCTTATGATGTTCCCACATCTGCTGGATTCCTAACAACGTTTGCATTAATCCTTTAAAGCAAGGCGGGATTGTCATGGAACTGCTGGATCTCCACGTTGATATCCACTTCCGTATTTATGGTGTCCGTCGATTCCGACAACACTTGCTTCTCTGGGTTTCTGGAGTACAGTTGTCCTGCGTTGAGACAATCAGAAAGGTCGTTCATTCTTTTTATGAATATAGCTGTCGACTCAGCTAGTTGCTTTTCCTTCTCAGTGCTGAAAAAAATTAATACCTAATGCGTACATTAAACCCAAGTACACAGTATCGCTAAAAAGCTGCGTCGCTAACTTAGCTGATAATTTCTCGAATGGGGCTGGTCTTATGTGGGCCCTAGTAAGTTTGAAAAGAACTTGAAAGATTCCTTTCGAGTCCTTTTCATAAACCTTTTCTAGGATCTTCCAGTCGACCACATCATCCTCGATGATAATACGGTGCTTCAGCAAAATGTTTCTCATGCTCTTAAACATATGAGGGTAGTCATAGAATAAGAAAACTCTTTCGACTTTCTACCTCTACATATGGCGTGGTCTCTAAGAAATTGGGGGGTCCTAGCTTAGTGTAAGCTGATACGTTGCTAGATCCCTGATCGCAGCTTGTTGCAACCACAGTTAACCCACATTTAATAACTCCTTTGATTATTGTGGTCAACATATTGGCTTAAATTTTAGCATTCGGTGATCCGACATATTAGGCGATGGTCTGCTTCCTGTTCCTGTTAGTCCCCTCAAAGTAAATACCATTACTTTTGAGGCTATTTTTCTTCCTCTGCCGAACTCACCAAAGTCGGTATAGCCATATATCATGTCGTTCTTTATGTAGTAATCAAGTTCTTTCTTGTCAACCATTTCGTACAACAGCAAAACGCATTTCTTGTACATCGATGTCATGTCCTTGGTTTTGTCGCTGAGAAGATCCTGAATCCCCTCGCTGAGTCCTGTGGGCAGTCGAATTTCAGAATGCCAGCGGTAGATGGTGCTTATAAATGGCAGCTTGAATCCGGCGCTAAGCATAAACGAGTAGCACGCTGGGGACTTAAAGAAAACTTTAAAAAAAGTCCTTTTCTTTATGTTCCCAGGACCCAGGGTGCGTTCGCTTTATGAAATAGCTGTGCTAAGATGAAGGTCCGCAGCTTTTCATAGAAGTCCTCCATATGCGTATTAAATCCTTTCTTCAACCTATATTCGGGGGCCTGCTTTATAGGTGTATCGAAAATATTCGTAGGGTAAACGATTGCCTTGTCTGTTTTTTGCACCGGTGCCGCTTTATATGACGGGAATCCTGGAGAGGGAAATTGTGAGGAAGAAACCGTCGAAGTAGGGGCAACATCAGGGATTTTATAGTCCCTGATGTAGGTATATGGAGAGCTTGCAGCCATATTAAACAGCGATAAGGCTGGGCTGCAAGGAATTGGTTGTGGTGGGGGTGGAGGTTCAAATGAAGGTTCTGAAACCTGGATTGAGGTGGAGGTCGGCTGCTTCAGGGTCCTATAAGCCTCCATTAACCGAAGACATCTCGTATCATTGCTGACATCGGTGCAACTACAAATAATCGCAGAAGATATTGGCAGCGTGTATTTCGAAAGATGCTTCTACGTGGAATTCAATTGTATGTCTTTCCCATAAAAATGTTTTTCATACATGTGGGACAGTTTCGGTACTTCCTTAACGTGTGAAACATTTCCATTATTTAACCAAATTTGCCTCCTGTGATCAGTTGGCAACCTGAAAAAAGAAATATTACCTAGCGTTCTTTTCTGCTCCTCGCAGTTTTCATAACAGCACTTAACCATATTTAAATAATATAAATTAATAAATAAGATGTAAATGGAAAAAATTAACAAAAAATATAGATATGAAAAACAGTTCAATAAAAAATATACCTAAATAAGAAAAAAATATTTTATTTATTATATTAAAAAGTTTTAAAAAAATCTTAAATTTAATTAAAATTAAATAAAATAAAAAAAGTAAAGTTATGATCCAAAATAATTTTTTTAACTTCAACTAACACCTTAAGTTTAAAAAAATGTATAAAGGCTCAAAAAATAAATCCACTGTAAAAATAGCAAATTCAAAAAAGCAAATACGATGGTTAAAAATATAGGTATATTAAAAAATAGCAACTTCAAAAAAGCAAATACAATAGTTAAAAATATAGGTATATTAAAAAATAGCAAATTCAAAAAAGCAAATATAATGGTTAAAAATGTAGGTATATTAAAAAATAGCAAATTCAAAAAGCAAATAATAATAATGTAGGTATGTATGTATTTTAATATTTTAAAAAATCTTTCTAATCTGAACTAACACCCTGTAAATTATGTTTTTGAAAAAATCTAAATAAAAAAATTATGTCGGAACACCCTATTGATTTAAGTGTGACAGAAAATTTGCTAAAACTAAAAACTCTACTTTGTAAAATATCAAAACTATTAATTGGAATAAAAATCTGAAAAAAACTTCCTGGACGTAATGTCTAAACTTTGTATAATAGATTTAAAATTTTTAACTTAACTCACTCTGATAGGAAAAAAACTCTAATCCAAAATGTATTTATTTTAAATCAAAAACACCCTATGAATTTAATTTAAAAAAGAAAAACGTAAAATCTAATCTCACTGGAATGAAAAAAAAATTCGTTTAAAAAAACTAATAAAAAAATTAAACTAAAATCAAATTAAACACTAAAAAACTTTCTACGCACAGACACTAGGTAAATCTTTTAGGAGAAATAAAACAAAAAACACTGCACTAAAAAACCTTTATAGATCAAATAAATAAATTAAAAACCCTGTAGATTTAAATACTAAAAAACTTTCTACTCACAGTCTCTGTAGATCTTTGGACAAATTCAACAAAAAGTACTGCGCTAAAATGTCACTTAAAAAAACACTGCACTTAAAAGTGGGGGAGGTCTACGAAGAAACGATGAGTAGAGTAAAAGCGGGAGGAGAGATGGGGGAAAGATTTTGGACGGGAAAGGGAGTAAGACGGGAGTGCCCAATGAGCGCAATTCTTTTTAACTTACTGACAGCGGATATAGAAGATGAATTGGGCAAGAAGAGTTGGGGAGGGATAAAAGTAAGAGGAAGAAGAATTTGCTCGTTGGCATACGCAGATGATGTGGTGGTAATGGCGAAAAATGAAGAAGAGATGCAAAGTATGATGCGAATACTGGAGAAGTATTTCGAAAGGAAACAACTGGAAGTTAAAGTGGGAAAAACGAAAGTGATGAGGTTCAGGAAAGGAGGAGGGAGGAGTACAACAGTAGACTGGAGATGGAGGGGAAAAAAGATAGAAGAAGTAAAAGAATTCAAATACCTGGGGTATGTGTTCAAAAAGAATGGAGGGCAGGAGGCACATATAAGGGACAGAATAAAAAAGGCAGCAGCGGTAATGAAGGAAGCATGGGGGATTGGGAGGAGGAAATTCGAGAAGGTATGGGAGAGGAAGATGTGGCTTTTTGATACCCTGATGTGGACGGTGATGGGATATGGGGCGGAGATATGGGGATGGGAGGAGAGACAAGAAATGGAAAAAATGCAGGAGAGGTACCTCAATTGGACACTAGGAGTAGAATGGCAAACTCCATGATACATGGTGAGAGAGGAAACCAAAAGAGATAAGATAATGATAAGGGCGGGGAGAAGGGCATGGAATTATGAAGAGAAATTAACAGGTGGGAAAGGAAGTGAAATAGCGAGGGAATGTTTAGAGGAGATGAGGGAGAGAGAGAGGGAAGGAAGCGAGAGAGGATCCCGATGAAAACAAGGGAGAATGGGAAAGAGAGGAAGGGAAGGAAGAGAAGACAGTATGACAGGGTACGAGAGAGTAGAATGGGAAGGCAGAAGAGAGCAGAAGAAGGAAAGACTGGAACTAATATTGGAATCCAGATATAATAGGTGGTATAAGGAAGTAATGACCGAGGGGATCCCACAATATTTGAAAGCGGGATGGAAGGCAGACAGAACAAGGAGAATAGCGAGAGTCAGGCTAGGGAATGAGGTGAGAGAAAGATGGTACTCGAAGCATGAAGAAGAAAGAATGTGCAGAGTGTGTGAAGGTGAATCTGAGACATGGGAACATGTGATAGAAAGATGCAGGTCAGGTGGTGATGAAGGGATGTCAATAGGGGAGAAGATGAGGGATATAATGGACGAAGGAGGGAGGGGGGAAGAGTGGATAAAGGCACTAGAGGTTGCGAGAAAGAGTAAGGCGAGAGGGATAGGAGATACAAAAGTAAATAAAAAAACACTGCACTAAAATGTTAATATTTTTAATCGAATCTAAACTAAATCTTTTGACAAAATGAAAGATTCACTGCACTAAACTATTAATTATTTCTAATAAACGCCTTTAAGATCTTTATTTTTTTCTATGGATTCAAGTTTTGAAAAAAACTTAAATCCAGAAACTCACTCCCAATAGAACAGCACAACAACCGAGGTTTGAAATCCAGGATTTTCTTATAGTTTTGAAAAAAACTAATAAAATTCGCATTTTAAACTATTTTATGACAATAAAATTTATTATATATTTTTCATCCCACTCGGGTGTTCGAGAACATAGCCATAACAATAAGAAACGAGCAAAGCTATATACCAAATTTCAATCAAAGGAACCGTTAAATTTTTCATAAAAAATTTACACATTTGTAAATACTTTAAAAAGAAAAATAGACATGGTTACCACATTTGTAAATTTGTTGCTTCAATATTTTAGCAGATTTTGTTTTTTTGATTTGGTAAAACAAAAACATTTAAAGTTAATCAATATTTTAACTAGAAAAATAAATTTATCTCTGTTCAACTTCTATCTCTTATCACAAGGAGGAGCAAATTTCAAAAAATAATAAATAAATAGCTCAAAATTTTGAAAAAAATTTCATTCTAATTTCTTACAAAATTTAACTATATATGTAAATATATATATATATATATATAAAATTTAAAATATATGTTTTTTTATTATTTGAACTCTCATATTACTCACTCGATACATCCAGATTAAAACTTATATCCGGATGTTAATTATACAAATTCCATTCCGCGAATCATAATATGGATCTTTTCACCATAAAAATATATTTTTGCGAACAGTAAAATTTTCGATCTATAAAAATTTATCGTTCTCTAAAGTCTAAATTTCGAAAAAAATCTAAATATTTAAAAAAAGTCAAGAATTTTAAAAAAATTTAAAAAAAAGTCAACAATTTTGAAAAATATGACAAAATTTAAAAAACAAAGTCAAAAACTTTGATTTATTTCTAAAATTTGGAAAAAAAAAAGTCAAACATTTTTAAAAATATGAAAAAAAGTCAACAATTTTGAAAAATATGGCAAATTTTGAAAAAATCAAAAACTTTGAAGAAATTCAAAAATTTTAAAAATATGAACAATTTTGAAAAAAATTTAAAAATCTTGAGAAAATATGATTACTATTATCATAAATTTAAAAATTTTGAAAAAAGTGAAAAACTTTGAGAAATTTCAAAAATTTGAAAAAAAATCTAAAACTTTTATTAATTTCTAAAATTTGAAAGAAAAAGTCAAACATTTTTAAAAATTTGAAAAAAGGCAACATTTTTGAAAAATATGACAAATTTTGAGAAAATTCAAAAATTTTGAAAAAAATCAAAAACTTTGAAGAAATTCAAAAATTTGGAAAAAAAATGCAAAACATTTTAAAAATATGAACAATTTTGAAAAAAAGTGAAAACTGGAGAAAATGTCAAATTTTATATATTATAAATTCGAAAATTTTTAAAAAAGTCAAAACTTAAAAAAAAAATTAAAAATTTGAGAAAAATTCAAAAAAATTTTCAAAAAAGTCAAATTTAAAAAAAAAAAAAGTCAAAGAAAACCCCTCCTCTATAAATATTTGGTCGTAATCAGTTAAAGGTGTGTTTTATTCATTGCTGCGTAGCCAGCGCAGCAAAATTTCCCTTGGCAAACAAAAACAATTTGATTGCTGGCGAAAAAGAAGTCAGTAAAAAAAAGATGGCTGTGCTGGCGATAGAGCTTTCAATTATTGAAATGAACGTATAGAGTGAGTGATCGTTTTAATCAGACTTGTGCTGCGCTGGCTATGCAGCAATGAATAAAACACACCTTAAGTCGTTAATTAGAAAGTCATAAAAAAAAAATTCATGAAGAATTTTACTAACGGACCTAAAATACAAATTTTTTTTTTATCAAAATTGTCAGAGCCGTTTCCGAGATAAATAACTTCTTTCATAATTGTTACATGGCAGGTGGTATTATTTTTGAGCATAAAAAAAACGATTTCGTCACTTAAAAATCTTATGTTCCAAGTTTGAAGAAAATCGCACCAGTGGTTTAGTTAGGCTAGAACGCACTTTTTTTGTGTTCGCTGTCATCGTAATATCAAGTTTGATTTTTGTTACGAATCCAAAACTTGCCATATTAATACTTACCTATATTCATTAGTTCTTCTTACTTAGATAAAAATAAAATGTATCCTTTCAAAATTAATTTTTAGCAATTTTATTATGAATTTGCATTAGATAATGAAATGAGGCAAATGGAGGGAATTAGAAGATAGGAGTAGGTAGAGGAGGTGGGAATAAGGATTAAGGAAAGAAATTGCAGTGGAAACCGGAATCGACCGCGTCTAGGATAGGAGGGTTGAAGGGGTAGAATGTCGGCATGATGGCATGTTCACGAAGCTCGGCTCAGCTCGCCGGATGTAGGGGGGGTATCTTACCCCCGTAGCCTATTTCAAAAAAAAATTAAAACATGCCAAGCAACGACAAAAATAACACTTGCCACCACTCTTGTGTCACACCTTGGGTTTGCTGCGGCTGACTTTGCAGCGGGACCACTTCCCACCCAACCTGGGATTCGGTTGGCCTATTATGATCGAATCCCCCTAAATCGAACCATGGAAAGATTTCTACTGTCGTCGAATCATACTTACGTTACCTGACCTTTTTGCCTCCCGTACCGCACCCCCTGAAAATAATTTTACCAGTTCATTAAGCCTCCTTGGAAGCTGAAAAGAAAACAGTAAATTCCATCATAAGCGACGTGATTTACAATCATGACTTTTATTTAAATTTAAATGTTTCAGTATTTGAAACTATAAGCTAAAGGAGGGAGGATCATACTAAAATGCAAGTAGGAGCTTAGCCTTTTAGGATCTATACTTATACTTTTACTTTAATTGGTTTTTGAAAACTTTGTAATTTTTTTTTGGTTTAAACAAACTATATATATGGAAAGAACACTAAATGAAATAGAAAAATTAAACAAAAAATAGCCTTTCGAGTTGGCTCAAAGTGGTGCTTCCATCAACAAAACAACTCATCCGCTGGTTATCCCAACGCCCACCTTATAGGACTAAGTTCCCGAAATCCCAGTTTTCCTCGTTAAAAAGCCTTCTTTTCCGGCTCCAAAAAGAATCTACCTTCCTTTTTCCTACCTACAGAGAGCTCTTTGTGGGTATCCAAAGGGTTTCGCAAAATCTTGCCGCGCAACAACTGGGCCCTGGAGGAACCTATATCCGCAAAAAGGCTAACGACGGTTGTCAATTTACTAATAAATGTACGCACTTTTCACCAATCTTAAGCACCGAACATAAGATTGGGAATTGATCCCGTGTAGTTACAAAAAAAAAAAAAACAATAAAAAAGAATATTACAAAAAAAGAATATTACAGAAGCAAAAAAAATGATCACGCCAAACCACAGACAAAAGAAATATGCAGATGCAGAATGGTAGAATAAAAGCATGTTCAGGAAAAAAATTAAAAACCAACATACCAAATTGAAAGGTCAGCATACCTCATACAATACTCGTCTGATGAGCAAACAAACCCAACCGTCATACATCGACTTCGTATGAAATATTAAACATGCAACCAAACGCAACCTTTTCTTTTGCTTGAGTGCGTTAAACTTGGATCCGACGATCCTCGGGGAGTGGAAATGTTTATTTTCTTGTTACTAAATATGGAAAACGGAACGGGTGCACCAGACATTTTGGCATCTTTTTAGAAGACTGATACAGGTACAGGCAGGATAAAAAAAAGATATAGACAGGGGGTAGTTTTTGTTTTCAGTATATTTAATTTTCTTTAACATTTGAATTTGATTGCAAATCAAATTTGGGAAGGATACGGAAGTCAATGCTTATGCGAATTGTTTTTTTTTCAGACTGGGTAGGTAGACGGAATTTATTTTGCACTTACAGGTTCCGTTGTCGTCACTCCATAGTGATGAATTTTATTTTTTTTAAAGACTATTTTTTTAAAGACTATTTAGATATTAGGTATACCTATAATATTTTTTAGACTCGGTGTTTTTTATTTTGTAGGTAGGTATATAATGTTTGCAACTGAATAGCAGAGGTAGGTATACCATGTAAAATGTTGCGTTTCTTCTTGTGGTGCCAAGCGACAGAACAGAATAATTTAACCACCAATTTTTTTAAATTCCCTGCACGGCAAAACGAAGTAATTGTTAAAAAATGACATGATGCTTGTAGTTTAAAACAGGACGTCCTTTCAAAAAAATTGTATTTACATATTATCTGAAATATATTTTGAAAAGGAATTTATATTATAAAACAAATTAAAAAAAGGATCTGTTCCCGCATTGAACCTAGGAAATGCATCCAAATCCCTATGGTTCAAATCTTAAAACCTATTTGAAGCCTAACCTTTCTTCAGAAAGTCTTGCTGTAGTTTTAAGCCTTACAGAATTTCAAGTTTTTTCAGACAAATGTTTGCCGAATTCTTCATCGGATGAATTTTCCAAAGCACAGAATCAGAAATTTTGAAATTGAAGCAAAAAGTATTTGATTTAGAAAAATAAAACAAATTCGAAAAAAAATAATCTTCAACATATTGCAATAAAGCGTAAATTAAACAGAATCAATGAAGAAAGTTTGTCAGAAAAAAAATCTAATAAAACAGGCTTGAAAACAATTTCCAATTTAATCGTTTCTTTCCCTGTCACAAATAAAAATGCAAAAGATTTTGCAAAAATGCTTTTAACTAAAAATAATGCCAGCTCTGAAGTTTCTATGTCGGTATTAGGAGCGAAATTTGTTCATTAAACGAAATTTTAATGACTTGTAGAGAATTCAAAGAATTGTGGTAAACTGAAATTGTTTCAAAAATCTCAGCAGAAAAATACATATAAAAAATATTGCTTTTATTAAAAGACTGAAAATTTTGTTTCTATTATTAATTAACTTTTATTGTTGTTAACTTTTATACTTTTAAATTTATTTTGTTTTTAGGTAATTCTTTATTTATTTATGTAGACCTTAGTTCGTTGTTTTGTATATTCACTGATAAATTATCAATGTTAAATAAAATAAAAAAAAATTAAGTTGCACAAATTCTTTAAATAATAATATTTACATTTTTTAATTTAGAAAGACCAACAATTTTGAGATATTTCTCAAACTCTGGGTTATTTCTAAAACTAAAAGCTGATGAGCATTCAAATTGATTATTAAAATCTTTTTCTAAATAATTTCATAATGAAATTTCATAACCAGTGTGAGCAGTATATAGAATCATAAAAAAGACAAAATAAAGCAATCTTAACAGTCTTCCTAAACATATGTACTTATGCAATCTTATATATCAGCTGATGATTGACCTGAATATTCAGCTTGCAAGGAAGCCAAATTACAGAAAAGGTGTGATATCTTCATATGAAGTGTCTTTCCAAACATTTGTTAAAGCACGTGTTATGGTAATGATAAAATAAATTTAATCTTGATAGCATTTTAATTTTTTTGCGGGACCAGCGGGACATTATATCAAATTGTGGGACATAACGGATCATAATTTTCCGGCGTGATACTTGCGGGGCTGTCCCGCGCCTGGCGGGACATCTGGCATTCCTACTTCTATTAGATAAATATTTATATACATACAAATGAAAAAAATGTTTGTATGGAGCAAATAGACTCTAAAACTACTGAACAAATCTTGTTGAAATTTTAAATATTTGTTCCTAATAGCACCGGTATGGTTAAGAAAGTTGTTTGAGGAAAATTCGCACACTGCAACGGACATTGTCATTTAAATTCATTTATCAATACTTTAGTAGAGAAAATAAAAGAAAACTTTATAAGAAAAAAATTAGTTTCTAGTAAATATTTATATGTATATGTTATATGTATGTATGTCAATTGAAGAAAATTAATTAAACGAAAATTAAAAAAAAGTGGTTAATGAAAATTAAAAGGAATACGAAAAAGACAATAATAAGAGGTATATGCATTATGCATAAATAAAAAAAGTTAGGTTAAAGAAAATAAAAAAAGGGATGTATGAAAGTATAAAAAGAAAATTAAAAATAAATAAATAGGGATTAAACAATTAAAGGAAAAAACTTAAGAAGTGGTATGTATATATATGTACATATAATAAGCAGTACAATTTAAGAAAGCTTAAATAAAGTGTTTACCATTCGAAAGGCTATTCCAACCGCAATATCGGAAAAAAAGTTGTACAAAGCCCAACTTCTGTTGGGAAAAAAATATATAGAAACAGAATTTACAGTTCTTTCAACACCGATAGGCCGATAGGCGTTAAATCATTCACATAAGATCATAAAGAAAGTGCAAACATTTTGAAATTATAACCTCATCACAATTTATGTTTTACCACGATGATATTTGAGCTCTTTTATTAATCCAAAACCTTCTTATAATTTCCGAATTGACATTCGATTCAAAATTGCAACTGTCACATACGATCACAAACAAATCGATTCTTCTACAAATTCAATTCTGTTTGGAAAAATAATCGATAAAATAAATATATTTTGAAAGAAGAATTAAAAAAAAAATGAACTAAACTGTTCAAATCAAATATAAAAGGAATATATAGTGCTTGGAGTCGTACATAGATTCTAGAGTTCCAAATATGTATTGACATTGCCTGCCTTACATAATTTGTAAATTTCTTACGATACCTGGTTTTTTTTAAACCCGTGCGAAGCCGGGGCGGGTCAGCTAGTAAAATTATATAGAGCAGCTTTTCTAAAAAATAGGATTTGAGAAAGCCATTTTTCTTTCTTTGAATACATTTTATTTTTAGTTAAAAGCATTTTTGCAAAATCTTTTGCACTTTTATTTGTGACAAGGAAAGAATCGATTAAATTGGAAATTGTTTTCAAGCCTGTTTTATTAGATTTTTTTTCTGACAAACTTTCTACCTTGATTCTGTTTAATTTGAGCTTTATTGCAATATGTTGAAGATTATTTTTTTTTTTCGAATTTGTTTTATTTTTTTTTTTTCGAATTTGTTTTATTTTTTTTTCGAATTTGTTTTAGTTTTTTTTTTCTAAATCAAATACTTTTTGCTTCAATTTCAAAATTTCTAATTCTGTGCTTTGGAAAATTCATTCGATAAAGAATTCGGCAAACATTTGTCCTAAAAATCTTGAAATTCTGTAAGGCTAAAATCTACAGCAAGACCTTCTGAAGAAAGGTTTTGAGGATTTGAACCATAAGGATTTGATACATTTCCTAGGTTCAATGTGGGAACAGAACCTTTTTTTAATTTGTTTTTTTAATATAAATTCCTTTACAAAATGTATTTCACATAATATGTAAATACAATTTTTTTGAAAGAACGTCCTGTTTTAAACTACAAGCATCATGTCATTTTTTAAAAAATACTTCGTTTCCCCGTGCAGGGAATTTAAAAAATTTGGTGGTTAAATTATTCTTTCGCTTGGCACCACAAGAAGAAACGCAACATTTTACATGGTATACCTACCTCTGCTCTTCAGTTGCAAATATTATATACCTACCTACAAAATAAAAAACACCGAGTCTAAAAAATATTATAGGTATACCTAATATTTAAATAGTGGCACGAGTATACGATAACTATGGCGCCAAGAATTGATAACGGTTTTTTTTAGAGGAGTCAAAAACAAGCATTTTTTATTATCGGAGGGGGGGGTCCATCTCATCTGGTTTTGGAGGTAGGGGCAATTTTAGAAAAATATGACCTAAATTGAAAAAACAACAGCAACACTTACAATAAAGTACTTTACCGTTTTTGAAAGCCAGAAATCTGTTCTATAATCCTAAAATTAAATTAAATTATTTATATCAACAGTTTTTGAAAAATTCGCATGCAAACTCAAAATTTTGATAAAAAAATCAAAACTAAACTTTTAGACCAATTTTTTTCAAAATTGTGAAAGGAAGTGCTAAATTGGCTTTTTGTGGTTAATGTCAATATAAATTCTAAATCGAACAAAAAAAACCAAATGGTTTTATGTCTTCTAGTTTTTGAGAAAATTGATAATTACTGAAACTACTTTTTTATAAGATTTTTGTTTTTTTGCTTGCTTACATAAATACATCAATACTCACTAAACAGTGAGGTATGTATGGGGGCACACTATAGGATTTGGGGTAGGTGCGAAGTTGGGTATATGCAAAGTTTCTTTTGCATTTAAAGTATCTGGATTTAGAGAAAATTTGAATTTATCCTATATATCCAATGTCAACAGCTGTTTTCTAAATATACATATACGTATACGTTGCTCAAAGTTCCACATTTAACATTTTCCTATTATGAAAACGTAATGCATTATAAAAAATTCACATAACCTAGGTACCTACTACTGTACGACTGCAGCAAATCTATATAATTTCTTATTATATTTCGTTTGTGACATATCTATGAAATGCAACTGTAACGCTAAATTAATTGCTGTACTTTACTTTCAAAGATGAACCTATCATCAACATTAATCCTCAAAATGAAATCCCAGTAAATACCAAAAAACAAAAATCTCATGAAAAGTAATTTTAGTAATTTTCAATTTTCACAATAACTAGAAGACGTAAAACCATTCGGTTTTCTGTGTTCGATTTAGAATTGATACAAGCATTGACCATAAAAAGCCAATTGAGCACTTCATTTCACAATTAAAAAAAAAAGGGTTTAAACTTTTTTGTTCGTATTTTTATAAGAAATTTGAGTTTGCATGTGAATTTTTCAAAAACTTTTGGTATAAATAATTTAATTTAAATTTCGGATTGAAAAACAGATTTCTGACTTTCAAAACCGGTATAGAACTTTATTGTAAGTGTTGCCGTTGTTTTTTAATATTTTTTTTTCATTCTAAGTCATTTTTCTCTAAAACTGCCCCAACCTTCTAAACGGGGAGAGAAAGGCCCCTCCTTCTATAATAAAAAATGCTTGATTTCGGCCGTACATATATACCTCACTGTTTATACGCCGTAATGCTGGGTGCTAGCACTGTATTTATGTAAGCAAGCAAAAAACATAAACCTCATAAAAAAGTAGTTATTTAATTGTCCATTTTCTAAAGAACTAGAAGACATAAAACCATTTTGTTTTTTTGCGTTCGACTCAAAATTAATATGTTCACTGGCTTCAAAAAACCAATTCAGCATTTCATTTCACAATTTTGAAAAAAATTGGTCTCAACTTTTTGTTTCCATTTTTTTTATCAAAATTTTGAGTTTGCATGCGAATTTTTCAAAAACTGTTGACATAATTTAAATTTAAGGTTATATAACAGATTTCTGGATTTAAAAATCAGTATAGTACTTTATTGTAAATTTTGCCGTTGTTTTTTAATTTTTTTTTTTTTCAATTTAGGTCATTTTTTTTTTAAATTGCCCTAAACCCTAAATACCTCCTAAACGGGGCGAGATAGAGCCCCCTTGGCGCCATAGTTATCGTACTCTCCCCTAAATAGTCTTTAAAAAAATAGTCCAAATTAGTCTTTAAAAAAACTAAAATTCATCACTATAGGGTGACGGCAACCACACCAAACCTGTAAGTGCAAAATAAATTCCGTCTACCTACCCAGTCTGAAAAAAAAAACAATTCGCAAAAGCATTGACATCCGTATCCTTTCCAAACTTGATTTGCACTGAAATCAAATTCAAATGTGAAAGAAAATGATATACTGAAACCAAAATCTACCCCCGAGTTGGATGTTGTATCCTGTAACTTATTTTTTGTGTCATGTTCATGTAGCATACCACAGTCCACAGCACAGAGGTCAGAGACAGGACAGATAAGAAAATTATCAATTCAAACTTGCATGACCATACAATAACCGAGAAACAGTACAACTAGATCCATCTACATAAAAGAAGGGAACTAAACTCGATGAAGACCATATTCTACATCTGTATATTTCTCTTGTCTGTGGCCAAACTTAATTCTTAAAACTATCTTAGAATCTTAAGAATCAATGCGGTGCCCCGCGATTTCACGGGCCGCCTTTTTGCTTGTGTATAAATGTGCAGGTATCGCCTAAGCGTATACTGCTCTCGGGATTATCTTTTTCTTTGAGTACGGGGTTTTCCTTATGGAAAGTTTCCCCCTAATCTGTTAAGGTAAGGGCGAATTCGGTGAATTGGTACCCCCTTTTTATTCTTTTTCTTTAAATGACTATTAGATCTTTTTTGTTTCTCTTTTTCTAATATTTCACCAAATGATTGAATAGATAAATATAATCTCTCTTTGTTAAATGGCTACCCGGATTTGCACGGACGTTTGATCCTTTAAGTGTGACTTTTGATCTTTAAAAAAACTAAAATTCATCACTATAGGGTGACGGCAACCACACCAAACCTGTAAGTGCAAAATAAATTCCGTCTACCTACCCAGTCTGAAAAAAAAATAATTCGCAAAAGCATTGACATCCGTATCCTTTCCAAACTTGATTTGCACTGAAATCAAATTCAAATGTGAAAGAAAATGATATACTGAAACCAAAATCTACCCCCGAGTTGGATGTTGTATCCTGTAACTTATTTTTTGTGTCATGTTCATGTAGCATACCACAGTCCA
This sequence comes from Epistrophe grossulariae, assembly GCA_929447395.1. NCBI lineage: Eukaryota > Metazoa > Arthropoda > Insecta > Diptera > Syrphidae > Epistrophe > Epistrophe grossulariae. Next base: position 82,135,911 of record OV839566.1, read on the forward strand.
CAGCACAGAGGTCAGAGACAGGACAGATAAGAAAATTATCAATTCAAACTTGCATGATCATACAATAACCGAGAAACAGTACAACTAGATCTATCTACATAAAAGAAGAGAACTAAACTCGATGAAGACCATATTCTACATCTGTATATTTCTCTTGTCTGTGGCCAAACTTAATTCTTAAAACTATCTTAGAATCTTAAAAATCAATGCGGTGCCCCGCGATTTCACGGGCCGCCTTTTTGCTTGTGTATAAATGTGCAGGTATCGCCTAAGCGTATACTGCTCTCGGGATTATCTTTTTCTTTGAGTACGGGGTTTTCCTTATGGAAAGTTTCCCCCTAATCTGTTAAGGTAAGGGCGAATTCGGTGAATTGGTACCCCCTTTTTATTCTTTTTCTTTTAATGACTATTAGATCTTTTTTGTTTCGCTTTTTCTAATATTTCACCAAATGATTGAATAGATAAATATAATCTCTCTTTGTTACTTGGCTACCCGGGTTTGCACGGACGTTTGATCCTTTAAGTGTGACTTTTGATCTTCTCGCCAGGTCTATTGTGCTAACAATTTTATGGACCCTTTTATTGCTTAGCTGCTTCGCCTTTATAGCTTAGGCGATCAAGGAAATCGACCGTCGGACACGACCTCTCGTTTATGCCGCCAATATTCACCCTCACTATAATTTAAAGAATGCACTACGTCACAGTATTCTATATGAAAACTTTTGTTCAACTCACCCTTAAACACTTTTCACCATAAAAAAAATATAACTATATAAAGTTAACAAACAACAATCCTTTCAGGATATTTATGCCGTCTTAATAGATAAAACTGCCTTTCCCGTATTTCTTTGTAGGCACTATAAAAAAATCTTGTTCAAAAAAATCTTTCAAAAAAAAAACTGGTGTTTAAAATTCGCGCTCTAGCTCACCACCTTCAGCGACGATGTCGACTCCAAACGGGTTAGTTTAACAGTGACGAAGACGATACTGGTGTCGTTACAGTATGCCCTTTAGTAACCGTTTACAAACCTATTTGTTGCCATAAAATCTATTGTGAACATCTCAATGAATTTTCAGACTAATTATTCCTTTTCACTTTTCATGATCTCCTCCTCCCTTTTTACAATAGCTTTCCCTTTTACATGAGAATAATATATACTTGCTTCACTTTCTCCTCCTAGTCCTCATCAACAGCAGCTTCTTACTTCCCTAATCCCTATCAGTATGCCTATCTCACCTCCTAGTATTTCTCTCCCACCCGTTGTATGTGTCTTTCATTTAGTTATTTAAAGTTTTGTTTTCCCTTTATAAGCACTCTTACTTCTTTACGGCAAACAAGAAAACAAATTTATTTATGTTTTTGGGCATTTTAAGCCAAGAGTTCATGTTATTCATGAAATTTTCCTTTCCTGGTAGCCGTAACAATAAACTTATTTGGTGAGAGTACCTACTGACATTTTTTGAATTGTCTATAAAATTTTAATAAAATCGGTCAAGTTGATTTTGAAAAATTTTAAAAACTATCAAATGTCTTAAGTAGGTACCTACCTATATAATACCTATAAAGGTATGCTGATTACACAAAAATAATTATGTACATATGTGGGTACAATATATATGTATGTATTTACTTTATATACCTAATGAAATAAACAAAAATTGTAACAAAAATAACTACCTAAATACATTGCAAAAATCCTACCTACCTACTACCTTAATACATTGCAAAAATCCTTAGCTATAAATATCACACAATCAATTATTTATTTCAAACAAAATAATTTTTCTCAGTGGTAATCGTTGAAACTTTCATACCTACATATTTCACATTTTTGCTCTATTCAAAAACCAACGTTGCAGAAAGCAAAAAATCCTCTTTTGTATAGAAAATGATAACTCTCCACAACCGACGCGTTAGTACCGTCCCGCCTCTTGTAGACGGCGCGTCCGACGTTCCATTTCATGAGAGTACTATAGTTTATATATACAATGATTTTTCTGCGCTTATACTTTATAGAAGTTGAAAATCTGAAGCCTAGTACGCTGCTGATGCGAAACGAAAAATGACACAACGAAATCAGAAACGGAAAATTTCGTTTTGCTTTTCGTTTTGCAGTACGCTGTTCGAAGAGCGAAATTTATTAGATGTCAACCTCAATTTTGGTAAAAGTTTTTTTTTATGGTATCACTAAAACAAAACAAGCATGAAAACGGAAGTTTCTAATTATTAACCATCTTATATATGAATAAGAAGTAAAACAAAGAAAAACACAAAAAACACTCCCTAAGTTATGGAGTGAATTTAAATCATTTTTGATATTTTTAGTTTAAAATAGTAATGTAGGTAATAAAATTTGGGGAAAAGATTAATTCCATTCTCCTTTTTTTTTGATACACCATATCTTCAGGGATTATATCGATTTCGTTTTCAAAGCTAATACGTTAAATCATGGTTGTTATGGCCCTTAGCCAAGTTTTTAACCATCTCAAAGTGGAAAACGAACGTCCTGGCTCTGCAGACGTTAGGTTAGTTATTTCGGTTCCGTCCTTCCACATATGTATTTTAAAAAATTGCTACCTCAGTCAGTTTAATTTCACTCTATTTATTAAGCCTAGTACTAAGTTTGAGTGTAAATGTAATTTTCATACAAAAGTTATGCGTACTTCACTGGTATGAAATTCACAACAAGAAGTGAGAACCAAAATATGAAAACCGGTTCTTCAATCAATTCCCAATGTACGGCAACTAAGGAAAAAAGTTGAAGTTGTGTGAAAAATTGTGACATTTGTCAATCAATTTTTTTTGCTCAAAACACAAATTCTGAATTATTGTCATTAAGGAGGAAAAAGGAACAAAACATGGAATTTAAACACTCTTTTATGAACTTTTTCAAAATTCTAATAACAGCAATATATTTTTTTTAAATAAGAAGAAAACACAAATAGTAAGAGAATTTTAACATTAGAAATGTGAGGCACACCTACTAAAAATGTGAAAAAATCAACAGAATTTCAAAAAAAGTGAAACGCCGTGTAGAGAAAGAGTGCGAAACGCCAAGGGAATAGACAAAATTATTGCGTTCATGCTATGCTCTTGCTGGTCAGAGGAAACAGAATATGAAGAAGATGATAAAACGGACACCAAAAAAAAGGAGAATTGTTCCTAGGCAGGGATGGCCACTATATTTTTCACATTGACTACTTAGTTTATGTAGTTAAACGTAGTTAAATGTAGTTATAGAAACAAATTGTAGCAAACTTAGTTTCAAATATCAAATGATCTGTCAGTTGTAACTTTGAAGCTTAGATTTTGAGTTTAAATGTTCAAATTTTTATTGAAATTTTATTATTTCTCTAAATTTACTTTGTATGTATATGAAAACATAACTATTTGTAGAAAATAAGACGTGTAGGTAGTTTATTAAATTAACTACGCGTAGTTAATGATGTAGAAAATGTAGTGTAGTTAATTCGGCCAACCCTGTTCGTAGGCTTTCCAGATTTGTATGGGAAGAAGAGTAAATTTAAAAAAGAATTTATTCAGTTTTAAAATACATGAATGCTTTTTTTTTTTTCATTTCTAATGTACCTCAACTATGCTGGAATGGCAAATCTGGTAAATTTTTATTTTTGTTTTTTTTTTTTAAATGAGTATTAGAAATTGAAAACTGAGTATCATGAATTCATGTGAAAAATTAATCAGCCCTATCCATTCCATCAGGGAATTTTCTATCACAATTTCCGAATGAAACGGAAATATGACGTCCTTTTCTACGACAACAGACTCTTGTCGTAGCCAAGTGGAAAATGATTGTGTTTCAGTAAAAAATAAATGAATAAAACCATTTTATTTTTCTAACTTTAATTTATTTTTATGTTGAATCTATTTTCTAGGAAAAAAATGCTAAAACATTGAATAAATAAACAAATATCAAGAACACAGTTTTTTTCACGATATCAATCATTTGACAGCTGTAATAGTGCTCAGGGATAATGGGACTTTTTTTGCGATATTTGTTAAAACAAAGAGTGTAGCCGTACTTAATACAAATGTTCAGCTTTTTTTGTAGAAAATAAAAAGGACACAATTTGGACTTTTTGGAAATGTAAAGTGATTTTTGTTTTTAAAAGCTGCAAGTATTGGTGTGACATAGAGCAGCTCAGCTGATTTCAAAATTCATTCTTTTAATGAGGCATTGCTTTTTTCGATTTCATACGGATTTTGTGAATCCTTTTTTTCGGGGTTCGTAGTGGAATAATCCATTCGGGGATTTTCCGAAAGAATAGGTATAAGAGAGTTTATTATGTTCATGAGTGCATTTTATTCAGGTCGTGTATGGGATTTCATTCCGTTTTATGGGTTTTTTGAAGTGGAAAAAGGAAAAAAAAAATTAAATGTTTTGATACTTTTGCCTGATTGCAAAGGAACATTTTGTTGAGTTTCTATGAATACTGAGATTCGTTTGAAATGTCAAACAAAATCTAGATTACTGTGGTATGAACTACATATGTATATTGATTTAATTACGATATCCATAGTTTAGTTTTTTATTAATATTAAAGAATATTGTCATAAAGATAAAATCTAACAAAAATTAAAATTTAAATGAAAAAATAAAAAAATATATACTTCGATATTATTATAAATAAATCTAATCATACAATGTCGTTATGCTTGGGGTTCTCAAACCCCTTAGCCCCCCCCCCCCCATGCGTACGCCCCTGGTGTGTAATTTTTCACTGTTGTACTTTAAGCAAAAAGTTAAGCCTTAATCCTTATTCTAAGGTTTAATCAAGCTGCCTTACCTCTGATTGAAATATAATTTATACTATTTGGAAAGGTATTTGAAAAATAAATTATACGTGTTTAAGGAAATTTGAATTTTAATTTTTTTTCAATAACAGGGATTTTTCGGGGTGAAAATCAGTGTGGAGTAACATAAAAGTATGTTAATTAATTTAAAATTTATTGGAAACACAGATTTAATAAACAAAAATATTGTCATGCACGTGTACTTCACCCTTTTAAGGAAACATGATGTGGGTGTACTTTAAAAAAAAAAAATTATTTATTTTTTTAAGAAAAATAGTTTTCACGTGAATTTCAATCGAGTTTTTGAATGTGCAAACCAAATTTTCATTTATTTACTTTTTTATAAAATTTGCTAATCCAAAAAAAAGTTTTTTCGGAAAAAAATCATGTAAATTTTTTTTTGAGAAATAGTTTTGACGTGTATCGATTTAGAAAATTTGCAAACCAAAATTCCCATTTTTTTTAATTTTTACAAAATTGTCTGTAACAAAAAATCACATTTTATTTATTTTCCTTCAAAAATTGGTTTTTCGGTATTTCAATTGTTTTTTTTAATTTTAAAACCAAATTCCCCTATTTTTTAACATAATATGGTTACCACATAATAATACTTACTTTAAACGATAAAAAAAAGTCTAACAAAAATTCATACCTATATATCTACCTAGGGAAAAAGCATATTAAATGCAAAATATAGCGAAGTTGTATATATATTACATATATATGTATAACAACGTTGCTTGATATATTCAATTTGCATAAAATTTAAAAATTTTAAATATAAAAAATGTTAAGTATTTTTAAGAACACATATTCCACTTTCATAATAAAAAGAAAAAAATTATACTTAATAAAGTGTTTTTGTGAAAAAAATAATATCGAAGTCAAAAACAACTTTAAAATGCTTAAAAAGTGTTTGATAATAAATTGCGGGAAAACCGTTATCCCCACAGAAAAAAGTTGTATGGCAGATAAAAATTTATGTTTTTGTTTAAATAAAAAAAATTTCAAAAATCGGTTGTAGTTTGGCAAAGTTTGAGCCAGTCAAAGAAAAAAAAATAAAAATTATAAAAACCGTTATAAGTCGAAAACGAACCGAAAACGTCAAAATTACCTCTTAAGTTTTTCGACTTGAAATGACCTCAGGAACTCATCGTTTTCTTCTGAGGCGATGATTTCGGTGATGTATATTCCCCTTTCATGACAAAACACAGGCAAATTTTAAATTCATATTGTAGAATTTGTGGGATTCTCTATAAATTATTTAAACCTCAACATCACAAAAAACAATAACAAACTCAAATATCTGTCAGTCGACTATCCCTAAGTCGTACTCTCTAAGTCGAATTTCTCTCTAACTCGAATTTTTTCGCCACATTTTATCATTCCCTTCAATTTTCCATACAAAAACCATTCTCTAAGTCGAACTCCCTCTAACTCGAACACATTTTCTCGGTTATTGGCATCTCTTTTCACTTAAGTCGAATTTTGATCAGCACAAAACAAAATAAAAAAAACATTACTCCTTGGGAATTCGGATTTGGGTAAGTATAGTATAACTACGAACCATCAAAACCTATGTTTAGCATCGCGTTTACCATCATCGTCAGCTCTACACATTTCTTCCTATTCATAACCCTGGTACCTCTATAAAAAGATACAGTTTTTAAAAAATTACAACGCAAAAACAAAAAAAAAGGATTGTTATCCTTTTATTTATGTTGTTGGTTGCTTTATATACATATATTAACCTTTATTTATTAAATAAACCTTTTAAAATAAAAAAATGTTTCTCTTTATAACTCGAATTTTTCCAAAACTCTCTCCAACTGGGACAAATCTTGGTATCCAGTGAAAATTCGACTTAGGGAGAGTCGACTATATAGAAAAACTACCACAACCGACATAACTATACATAAAGATTCCTACCACCCATACCCCCAGAAAATGACAGCTTTTAACGCATTTCTTAATCGATTAATCAATATCCCGATGAATAAAGAAGACTATTTAAACGAAATTAAACCATTAAATACATAGCAAATACAAATGGATATGATCACAAAAAAGAAAAACAAAATAAATAACAACATAAATGCACCAACGGATAATATAAAATACACAAAAGCAACCTATACGAATCTAATCCCACAAATTCTACAGTATGAACAATATGAATTTAAAAAACTTCAAATTAATATTTCATTTAAAACTAACAACAACATACAAAATATTTTAAAACTAAAAAAGGAATAGAATCACGCTCCGGTGTGTATAAGAACAAATGTGATAATTACGAAATGTTTTACATAGGCCAAACGAGGATAGCTTTTAACGAAAGACTTAAAGAACACAAACCAAAAACAAATACCAAATCGACGCTTGCTTTACATCTAATGGACAACAACCACAATTACACAGGCTTAAAAAATAATCTTACACCATTACAAATAATATGTAGAAAAGGCAAATTACTTGACGTGAAAGAAGAGTATGAAATTTACAAAGCTTTCAAAATAGAACAAGACAAAGATCAACTTATTATACGAAACTAATTAAATACGAACAAATTAATTAAAAAAGGACAATATAACACACAATTAAAAAGCTCCAGCACAAATTAAAAAAAAAAAAAAACAACAAAATACAACTTGAGACAAATGATCTTGAATTTGCAAGCCAAGTCAACACCAAATAAAGTATTTCGCCCGAGGATGGAGTAAACACTCGGAAACGCGTCGCAAGTTTTAAAAATAAAATAAAGTTTTGAAAATTCAGTTTTAATAAAATTAATAAAAATAAAAACAAAAAATTCGTATTTTGGTTTTTATTGTTAAATAATATTTTTTATACTTTATAATTGAAGTGTCTAGAGTGAGAAGGGGTCAAGTGACATATTTCGATTTTTGTTGTTTTTTTTTACCAATACTGGTGTTAAGCGACAACTTAAATTTTAGTCTAATTCTTGTGTCTCTATTGTTATTACTTACAAAATTAGCTTCAGATAAAGGGGTTAACTACACGTTTGTTTTGAAGTTTTTTTTAGGCAAGAAGGGGTTAAGATTACTTAACACCTCTGTGAGTGGAGAACGCATTTTTAATTAATGCACACTTAACCCCTTTATGCAATTAAAGCCGAAAGATAAAATACCAAGCAAAATATTTTTTTTTGCATAAAGGTGGTAAGTCCTATAGACCAAGATTTCTTTCCGAGAGAAGAAATCCAAGAAACTTTCTATTGAAAAAATTGAAAATCTCGATGACCAGATGAAATTTGTACCTTAAGAACACCGCTGGTGAAAAGGTATTCGGCCTTATCACAGGCCCCGTCGTAATAGATTCGTACTACGAATCCCGAAAAAAAAGTATTAAACCTGCCGTTGTAACAGAAATAATTCCAAATCAATTCAGAGGTCGGGAAAAGTTATATCGATAGCCCACAAAATAGTGGCAATATTTTTCTTACGATGCTAACTTTTTTCAAGATTCGTAGTACGAATTTATTACGACGGGGCCTGTGATAAGGCCGATTTTATCTGAAATTCCTGATAATAAAAAGAAGCTTAAAACCAAATTTTAAGAAACCCAACTTTCACTTGACCCCTTTTCCATAAAAAATAAATTAAACTCATTTTTGATTAAAGGGGTCAAGTGCTAAATTTTTTGTAAAACACCTTCTAATGAATTTAAATAAAATTGGTTGATATACCTACTAAAAATTGTAAATTTTTTTCTTTTTTTATGGCTTTTTTATAAGTTTCTCTCGATTTAAAAAAAAGTTATAAACGTAAAACTTTAAACGCTTATAACTCAAAACTTCAAAAATGTCACTTGACCCCTTCTCATTCTCAAATCTCAACGCTTCAATTGAATTGTTATATATTGGCATTTCTTAAGTCACTTCCGTTTTATTTGTATCCTAAAATTAACCTAATTTCATTTAATTTAAGGACGCGGCTCGAAAAATGCCATATTTGCTTCACGCGACTCGAATGGCCTGGCGAATCCACATAAATAGTATTTTTTCACAAATTTAGAAAAGAGTAATTGTGTTTCAAAAAATACTTTTGAGGAAGTAGATATTTAATTTTGTTTTGTAACTTTTAATTTTCTCGTATGCTAATTGTGTTTCAAAAAATACTTTTGAGGAAATAGATATTTAATTTTGTTTTGTAACTTTTAATTTTCTCGTATGCTCGTTTACGTGTCCAAAACTGAATTTGTTTCAATTTAATTTAAAACAAAATTGAAAACAGTTTGGGAGAGTAAACGAAAGTCTTATTACATACTAGAAACTTAATCTAAAATATAATAAACTATTAAAAATGCTATCGTAGGGTTGAAAATTTCTGAAATCCAACAGTATTGAATTTTCCAAAAGACTCCAATGGGTAGTCTTTACCCTCGACAGGAGAATGAATTCGTATCTGACGCATGTGTGTATCTCTACCGTTTTGGTGATTGGAAATAACGGCAATTTGTACCATAAATGTGCGAATAGGTCTACCTCGACCATCCTTTATTGGAACCACTACCCAACCTTCAAAAAGAAAAATCACTAATGTATTATTTTCTACCTTTTATAACATCTTACCAGTTGGTTCAGACAATTCAACAATTTCCAGTTCTTGCAAATCATTGAAATGTGTCCCTGAACGTATCGATATTCTACTGGGGGTGTAACTTTCATCCAGCTTGTAGTCAGTGTATATGTAGATTTGGCTAATGCTTGTTTTCCTTTGAAACTGTATGTTGACAAGATGAGGGAGCTGGCCATCAGACTGCCAATATGTGTCCATAATGTTATCACGAAGTCTTTCAACACCAAATCCTTCAAAAGAACCGCCGAGAATTTATTTTCTTGAAACAATAAATTTTGAAGTATTAATAAAATATAGAATGTCTAAAGACCCGACAGCGCGTACGCGAAAATGATATCGCGTACGCCAAATCTGTTTCGCGTACGCGAAAATAAAGCATTTGGGGTTGGTGCGATGTTGGCTTTAAATCCCGATTCTGTAAATGCAATGATGGGTGCAGACACCGTATTTATGTAAGCAAGCGAAAAAAACATTGAAGTGAGAATCACTCCGCGTACGCGAAATCATTTTCGCGTACGCGCTGTCGGGTCTTTAGACAGACAAGTATAAATACCGGGTTTGCATGAGGAAAGACTCCAAACCGCTTGTGAACCAACTTCTCGCACTGTGCCCAATCGTTCTTCGTTTAGTGGATCTTCATCACCTCCAGTTTTACCGACCATTATTGATATTTAACTATATATTTCCAATTTTTTGTTTTCATTTACAGAACGAAAATGGATCTGACGACTAAAATCAAAATAGAGCAAAAAGTAGTAAGTACGAATATTTGTTTGCAAATTTTCATACTACGGTTACATGCGGTGTTCACCCTGTGTCAAGTTGAAATTGAAATGAGATTCGTTTCGTTTAGTTCGACTCGATCTCAATCACAGTACACATATTGGGCCTTACTAATAATCAAATTTAGCGACGACTTAAATATTTCAGTAAAATTAACCTTAATTCTGGTGATCCCAAATAATGTACCATTCATGGAATGTTTAATTTTTTGAAGTCCATTCCATATATGATTCATTATTAAGAGTCCACTTGAATATTAAGGTCATACTATATATGGTTTATTAGCTAGAGCCCATTCTATTATGGTCCATTTTACTGAAATATTTAAGTCGTCACTAAATTTGGTTATTGGTAGGGCCCTTTATATGTGTACTGTGGATCTCAATTACTGAGCGAAGTCGAGTCGAAATTTATTAATTGGGCTTTTCCACCAGACGTCAGTTTCAAATAAGCAAAAAAAAAAATAGGAAACAGCTGGTCTGAACTTGGTGAAAGGTAAACAAACGACAAATATTTTTATAATATAGTGCTTGTTTGTTTTCCAATAAAAACGTATAAAACGATGGTTATAACGCCAATTTAACAAAAAAACAACTTCAATAACTTATCAAGCTTATTTATATAAACAAAAATCACAGAAAATATTAAAAATCCACATTGCACTGAAAAAGAATTTGTTTACATTTCTCCAAGTTTGATATCACATGTTTTGTTTTTGTTGTTTTGAACTGTCAAAATTAGAAAGAGAAAAGACAAAGATAGTTTTTGGAAAAGCCCAATAGTGGAAAACAAAATTGGAAATTTCACTTGACGACATGTCACTGGTGCGTTCTTTCTAATGTTTATAAAGCTAAGTACAGACGATTGTCAGATCTTACAATAACCTTGTTCGTTTACTTCCCAAACCTACCCATTTCTACCATTTTTAGCCAGAAAGACTGTCAAAGTTCATATAAAAAAAATAAAACTGGTAGAATCTGGCAGTTTCGGGCAAGTACGCGAACAGACCTAGTATTGTCAGATCTGTCAGTAAGAAACTGTTCCAAATGTCTTACAATCGTCTGAACATACAATTTTGTCTGACAATATTGTCAGAAACGTCATTGTCAGACGACAATCTGACAAAAAATTGTCTGGTATCTTACAATCGTCTGAACACAAAATTTTTATCATTGTCAGTCGATTAGGACATTGTCAGACTCATTGGTCATTGTCAGATGTTTTAATTGAAAACATCTTACAATTGCTGACAATTTTTCATTGTTCGAAATGTCAATGAGTTGGTTAAAGAGAGATAAAAAAATAGCTGACAGTCAAATTGGAAAGAAATCTACCAACCATTGACTTACTATAATACGTCAATGCTACCAACCGTGTGAACGGAGAATTTTTCATTGTAAGAAATATGTCAATTGTCAGCTAATTGTTAGCTATTGTCAGACCAATGACAGTTCTGACAATATTGTAAGATCTGACAATCGTCTGTACTTAGCTTAAGTTCTTCGCAAAATCCTTTGGTTTAGAGATGATTTAAATCATAGACGGTTTCACATTGGACTGTCTCCTCCGATTTTTTTTTTGACGTAGGCCGGTCTGGTCTTGTTCAGACACAAAGAAGTGTGAACACACCGCGACTCACTTTGACGTCCACAGTCAAAAAAAGCTGTCAATCTTTTCTTTGGACTAGTGAGTTAGTTACAATAAGGTCCGTTCGCTTACGCGCCAGAAACTACCCAAAACTACCATTTTTACCAGATTTAGTCCGAAGGCGTTCGCGTACGCAAATTTTGGGTAGTTTCTGGCAGGAGAGAGCGCTCATGAGAGAGAAATGAATTTCCCCTTCTTGCCAGTTTTTACCCGAGAAATTTCTTCGGGCAAAAACTGGTAAGTGCTGCGTTGTCAGAAGCCAGTTTGAAAGACAAAGAACAACACGAATTTTACAAAATGGCTGTTGTTTACTTTTTGTTTCGTCTTAGTAAAAATGTAGTTTTTTATTCGTTCACTTACAAAAATTAATTATTTTAATAAAAGAAGTGACTTTTTAAGCCTAGTACGCAGCTGAAGCGAAACGAAAATTTTCTCTGGTCTCCAATTCGACAACGAAAACGTAAACGAAACGACTACGGAAAAAATAAATGTCACCAATTGTAAGAAAAATAAAAAAAAATAAATGAAATTACAGAAGCCTTTGCTGTAATCAAATAAAGCCTAGTACGCTGCTGATGCGAAACGAAAAATCCCATACAAAAATGACACAACGAAATCATAAACGGAAAATTTCGTTCAGCTTTTCGTTTTGCAGTACGCTGTTCGAAGAGCGAAATTTATAATTGTAGCAGATTATTTGGAGAAGTCTCCGCTCCTTTTTCGCACTGAATTAATTATACAGACTATTTATTGTGTGCGAAAAAATGACATTTGAGTTTTATTTGTGTTTGTTTTTGTTTATCATTTTCTTACATCATGAGTTTCTCTGATTTTTTGTGTTTATGTTTGATTTTGTTTTTGGAATTAGTGAAACTTTCCAAGGATATTTTTCGTTGTGTTTTCGCAAGCGTTTCGTTGTATGTTTGGAGATCACAGGAAATTTTCGTTTCGCATCAGCAGCGTACTAGGCTTAAACAACAAATAAAAATACAAATTAAAACTCGAATGTCATTTTTCCGCAGACAATAATGGTTCGTGCAAATAATTCAGTGTGAAAAAGAGTGTAGACTTCTCCAAATAATCTGCTACAATTATCAATTTCGCTTGTTGAGCAGCGTACTGCAAAACAAAAATGAAAACGAAATTTTTCGTTCATGATTTCGTTGCTTCAATTTTTGTATGGAAATTTTCGTTTCGCTTCAGCTGCGTACTATGCTTTAATAAAAAAATTAATAAATTATTTAAGAAACTTTGTTTGTGAAGTGTACTTTAATTCAGTGTTTTTTTTTAAATTCTGTTCTGAATTCTTCATAGAATTCGGGATTAATAAAAAAAATTTACGTGATGTTCCTGTTTAGTGTCGTATTTTGTATTTGTAAATGCTAACAACGTTAATTTTAATTTGTTCATCATCAAATTTAATAAAGAATATGAAATTATCATGAAAATTTCAATATTGTTGCTTTGTTTACTTTTTTGCTTTTGTCGATTTAACAAGCTGCTTTCAATTGCAGAAAGATAGCTTAAGCTCTCCCAGACTAGAAACTTGCCTACGAAGGCCCATGGTAAATCTAAAATCAATGCATTTCAGATTTTTTTTTTAATGAAAAATCAAAAAAGCTTTCGTTCTTGTTTTTATATTTGGAAATCTTTATAAATTCATTCATAATGTATTGTAAATTAAAGATCATTTTTAACAATTTTCAATTTGTTTCTTAGATATTTAAACCTACATCATAATAATGTAATACTTTTCATAAGGATTTAAAATATTTTATATAATTTCAATATATTGTACGTATGTAAAGAAGAAATCGATAAAAACAATATATCGATATCATTTAATTTTAAGTTTACTAAAATATGTTAAATACTCGAGTGCCAGTTCATTAATCTGACTTTAAGTTCAAACATAATACGTAGTTAGTAAGTCAAGTTGTAAAACACTTGATATGTTTAATAATTTCTTTAGATTAAACAAATTTCTCATAATAGAAACTACTTGACTATTATTGGTTAAGTTTTTATAATACATATTGCCACAAATTTAATTTTGCGGTGGAACTCCACCCCATGCTCGATGCAAAGACAAAGCTTAAGCACACCATTCTGCGCATTCCTCTTTTGTGTCGGCAGATAATAGTTGCCGCACGATTGTCATCTTTCCAACGAATTGTTTCGACATTATCATCCCGTATATATTTCATTGTTTGAATATAATGCACCAAGTCGTTGAAGTCGATTACGAGATGTATCTCGTAACTTTGCGATGGGTTGGTTCGTAGTCCGTAGATTCACTATCATCACAAGTTTCTTGTTCTTCGACTTGCACTTCGAGTTTCGACTTCATCATGTTTTGCTGTAATGTTTACCTCTTTGTCCAAATCTATATTTTCTCTGTCCACACAGAATTGTTTAAGAACTTTATGTGGATGCATCATCTTATTATTCTCTTCGTTGAAATTCTTTTGCACAACATTCAATCGGTTTTTTGATGAATAAGATTGTGCAGAGCTGCTTTGTTGTAAAGGTGTTCCACCTGAAATTCTAGGAACCAAAGACTTCGTTGTTGTGTGGCCTTCTTAAAAACAGGAATTCTATTTTCATTTTGAGGAAGGTAAAATTGGGTCGCTTTAGCTTATTCCCAACGCTTTGCAAAATTGTTCGGCTTTTTCAAGCATCCGCTTTGCAAAGGGGTCCATTGTGATAAATAGTCTTATTAATAAACAACGATTAATCCAAAGTATTTTGATTAAAATTTATTCTAAATATATTTATTAATATTTTTTCACAATATTTTGTCAATTCACACTAATAATATACGTAGAAAATAAAATTTTGTCGATTTTGATAAAAAAAATTAATTTGCCGTGTTTTTTTGATGACAGACAAATAATAAACTAACACCATTACACAGTTGCCAAAACAAATGTCACAACAGCAAATGTCAAAAAAAATCCAGAAATTTTTAAAAAATTTTAAAAATCCTGCCTTCCTTTCTCGCCATGAAGTTGGAGTGAGAAAAAGTACAAAGACGTCAAAAAAAAGTCGGAGTAGACAGTCCAATGTGAACACTGAACACCGTCATAGACATACTAGATATGGACTGCTAAAAGCTATCTTCACGTTGGTTCCAACTTTAATTATAAACGACACGAGCGCTAAAGGCCTAAAAGCGGAAAATATGATGTAACTTTTGACACTTTGGTTTGACGTTTGTTTTGTTATTTGTCATTTTAATTTTATTTTTTAAGAAAAAAAATTATTCAAAATGAAAAAGTTTTGTTTTTTTTCATTCTTGTTTGTTTTTTTTTTTCAGTGACCGGTCTTAAAAAAATTAATAAGTTGAAGCATCAGTTGTATGCAAAAAAACATTATTTAATTTAAATCTTAGAATAAGAAGATAAGGAAGCGGTGTATCTCACATATACAGTGTATGTGAATGCGGCAGATAGTTGTATACCAGAAATGTCAAATCGGTGACTGAATAGAATAAAGAAAGAAAAAAAAAGTGATACAAAATTAAAAACAATAATAAAATATCAACTAATACAAAAAAAATAAACATTTTGGAGCAAATTACTTTTAAATCGTGTATATTTGCAAATAAAAATAAAAAAAATATGAAGTGCATTGTGAAATTGTGTAAAAAAAGCCAGAGAACGGCGGACAAGAGCATTTCCTTTCACAGGTAAGTTTTATTAGATTTTTCTCTAAGAAAGTGATGTGAATTGTTCATATTTTAATTAATCACCAATCAAATAACACATTTTAAATGATTTAAACTTTAAATAAAGTTAAAAAAGATATTAATCAATTGAAAACTTGCACTTGGTTTCCCGGTTATAATCTCGATACATGAAATGTCAAACTGCGATTCTGTGAAACGGGGACGTATTTGTTTTTGTTGGTGATTGTAAGGCGCAATTATTTGTTAAGCGCCCTTTATATCAGAAATTTTTTTTTTGCTATTAAATCGATTTTGTACGTTTGGAGTTCGTTTATTTATGTTAACATATGTGCCTATGACAATGCCTAAATTAAATTAATTAAATTTATAATGTTCTACTGAAACAACTAAATTTTGGTGAAAATAGATATTGCAAAACTTTATCGGCGCCCTAGGAAGTTGCCATTAAAAATCACTCCATCCCTGTTGGAATGCATTTGTGTTTGTGAGAGCAAACACTATTATGAAAAATGCCGCAGTTTTTTCCAACAATGGCACCTCCTTATCTTCTTATTCTAAGATTAAAATATTCGGTGAAAAATCGATGAAGAAATTTATCGAACCTGAAAAATCGATGTTTTCTTTCTTTCTTCTTAATTTTGGTAGTAAAATACGTTGAATTCACATCAAAATGTGTTTTTGACTTAAGCTTAGTACTCTGCTGATGCGAAACGAAAAATCCCATACAAAAATGACACAACGAAATCAGAAACGGAAAATTTCGTTCTGCTTTTCGTTTTGCATTACGCTGTTCGAAGAGAGAAATTTATTTTTGTAGCAGATTATTTGGAGAAGTCTCCGCTCCTTTTTCGCACTGAATTAATTATACAGACTATTTATTGTGTGCGGAAAAATGACATTTTAGTTTTATTTGTGTTTTTTTTTGTTTATCATTTTCTTACATCATGGGTTTCTCTCACTCCAAAACCTTTTTCAAATTTCATGATTTTTCCCATCATGAAGAAAAATCAAAAACGTTTGAAAATGTATCTGACTAACGGTAAGTCGTACAGCGATAGTTGATACCTTTTTGGAATCAGCAATTGATACTTTCAAAACGAGTATCAAAATTTCTTGAAACAGAATCACCATCAAAAAAAATTGAAAAAAAACTTAAATAAAAGGCGCTTTTTCAAAAATATAAAAAAAAAATTATATAAGGGGTGTTTGTGTGATAACACACTTGCAGTTAGGCTGCCGAGCTTTCGCACCATCATATTAATATTGAAGGTTTGAATGAACAACAACACTTGAGTGAGCTACCACCAAGTTTTTATAGGCTGGAGTTATAGCTATTTCACGACTGCCACGCCGATCATCAGACTCCTTTAAGTGGTGCTTGGTCTATGTTCAATTTTAATTGAAAAAACTTTCTATGCCCAGGTAGGACTCGAACTCGGACCAAGCTCCCTCCGAGTCATATGCATTTTTTTTTTTTTTTTTTTTTAAATTCATTTTTATTTAATTCAAACTTATAACTATCTTGAAGCTAGATAAAAATTCATAAAACTAGCATACTTATCAATACCTTACAACTAACTTACTGGCCCTAAACGGGCGCTCTAGGTTAAACTATATCATGACTTAATACTAATGCCTTTCGGTTTGTTGGTTTTATAATTTTTTTTTTTTATTTTTGTTGGTTTTGTAATTTCGGTTTCAACAAGTTGTTGTTGTACATTCGGTTTCTTTCTTTTTTCTCCGTACTCGATTTATAAGTCAACAATTCGTTGAACATATAAGGAGGGAGATTGTATGAAAGATTTGACACGGGTCAAGAATTAATTCAAATTTGTATAAGGGGTTTTTGTGTGAAAGAAAGAAACCGAATGTACAACAACAACTTGTGTGTGGCTAGTAAAAATGCTGGTTTCAAATGCAATTGTCAAAACAAGAAAACTTAAAATTGGACCGACTTGATCAAGTGACCTCGGTGGCGCAATGCGTATGCATATGGCTCGGAGGGAGCTTGGTGCGAGTTCAAGTCCTACCTGGGCATAGAAAGTTTTTTCAATAAAAATTGAACAAAGATCAAGCACCACTTAAAGGAGTCTGATGATCGGCGTGGCAGTCGTGAAATAGCTATAACTCCAGCCTATAAAAACTTGGTGGTATCTCACTCAAGAGTTGTTGTTCAATCAAATTTTCAATAAAAAAAAATTGTTTAATTTATTTCCTTTGAAGTTTTAACATAGTAAAAAACTTAAGGTAAGCCAAAATTAGTAGTATTCAGTGCACCTATTATGATAATACCAACAGCACTTCCACATAATAATTGTTTTATCCAAATACAATTCTATTGGGCATACAAGACTGCTGCTACGCACGGATGATAACCTTCATCTATCTTAATGAATGGTGTTTCAGAATCATCCACTATCCCTGGAACTCAAATAAAAATTGACTTCGAGCATTTTCAGCAAGAGAGCATAGGACATCCAAAGTCGACACATTAGCTGCATTTTTTGAGTTCCTAAATATAGAAAGTGTATTATAGGCATTACAAAAACAAAGATTTCATATAAGTTGCTCTTAAATGATTTAAACTTAAAAAAGTGTCTTTTTGAAATCGTGGTTAAAAAGGAGATTAATTAAATTTTTCAGAAGTTATTTTTATACAGAATTTTTTTAAATTCTTTGTTCGATTTGAAAATGGTTTTCAGAATCACTTAGGGGACTTAAAATGAAACTTAGCACCATTCCAACCATCCTTGTAAACCTAATAGTTTTGAAACGACATACAGCGTGGTATATCTACCAATTTCAAGAAATTTCTTAAAAGTAATAGAAATTTCATGAAATTGATAGATGTACTACAATGTCATTTCCAAACTACTTGCTTTATAAGGATGGTTGAAATGGTTCTAAGTTTAATTTGAAGTCCCTTAAGTGTTTCTGAAAACCATTTTCAAATCGAACAAAGATTCAAAAAATTTCCATATAAAAGTAATTTCCGTAATTTTTCAGTTTTAAAGCAAATGCCAAAATTACTGTTGAAATTGCGTAGAATTATCAAAGAAGAAATAACTAATAAGCCAAGAAATAAAAAGACGTGTTAATTAACTTGTCACACAAGAAGGAAGTGGCAAAAGAATCCATTTTATTTAATTTTACGTTTTACAATAAAGTGATGCCAATGTACTGAAAATTAAGTTTTTACTTTCAACATCACCACTAAAGACTTATTCTCATTGTAAGCCTAATGCTTTTATTAATTTATTAGCTCTTGAAGAAGGTAGCATCTTAGTCATAATGTCTGCTGGCATCTTGTCTGAGGCAATGTGGATCAAATTGATTTTACCTTCGGCGATGACATCTCGAACAAAGTGGTGGCGAATATCTATGTGCTTCGTGCGTGGTTGGTAGCTTTCATTAGAGGCCAGATGGATAGCACTTTGACTATCAGAAAATAACTTCGTAGTTGACTGATTCTGTTGAAGTTCATTCTCCTAACCTTGCAACCATAGAGCTTCTTGCGTAGCGGCCCCAATAGAAATATGTTCTGGATAATGCAACTGTAGCCTGTTTCTTTGAACCCATGTGAAAGCACCTCCCTGAGATACAAAAACATATCCACTTATAGATTTTCTCTCATCCAAATCGTTAGCATAATCAGCATCGCAGTATCCAATAACTTCATTATTTCCACTTCTTGAATAACTCAGCTTTGCATTTGAAGTGCCTTTTAAATATCTTAGTATCCTTTTCGCTACTAACCAGTGTTGTTTACCCGGATTGGTGTTAAAACGACTTAAAAATTTCACGGCATAGCAAATGTCCGGTCGACTTATTTGAGCCGCGAAGAGTAAACTGCCAATCAGCTCCTGGTAGGGTACTTTTTCCATTTCGGTTCTTTCGGCATCTGAACTGGGACAATTATTTGACAATTCAACATTTGTAGAATATACTGTTCTTGACTGATGTTCAATTCACCGGATTCTTTTTTATATTTTATATTTATTCCCAAAAATGAATTTATTTTTCCCAACTCTTTCATTTGGAATTATGTTTTCAAATAACTTTTTAAATTATTAGAAATCTCTGGTTATTTCGAAAAAATCAATAAATCATCTACGTAGACAGCTATAACCAAAAACTGATTTGATTTCTCGTTATTAAAATAAATGCATGAATCATACTCCGATTGACTCAGGTTAAATTTTTTTAAAGCCTGACTAAGTTTTTGATTCCACGTTCTTGACGATTGTTTCAACCCGTAAATTGACTTTTTTATTTTTAATACTTTCTTGCTATCAATATTAAAACCTTTCGGTGGAACAATGAAAATATCTTGTAATAACTCACCCTGCAAAAATGCTGTTATTGCATCAAGTTGTTCGATGTATAGATCCAATTTTGTTGCAAGCGAGAGCAAATACCGCAGTGAACTATACCTGATGACTGGCGAATAAACCTCATCAAAATCGACACCTTTCCGCTGAGCGCATCCTTTTGCGACCAATCTCGCCTTATATCGAACAATTGTACCGCTCGTATCTCTCTTACTCTTAAACACCCATTTTGTGTTTAAAGCTTTTTTGTCAACTGGCAACTCAACTACATCCCACATTTCATTTTGTTCCAACGAATCAAATTCTTCTTCTACAGCTTTTTTGCAACTAGAGGCATTCGGTCCAGAAATCGCTTCATCATATGTTTCAGGGTCAACATTTTCAGATCCGGAGTTTACAAACGTAACGTAGTTCTCAAATTTTTTTTATTTTTGGCACTCGTGTTGAACGTCGCACAGGTTCGTCACCACTGAATACCAATCCGGATGGTACAAAATCAGAACATACAGATTCATCTGGATCAGAATCACTTTCAGTCGCAGTTCTATATGATGATTCCTCAGTATCGCCATCAACGTTAGACTCTACTTCGCTATTCTCATCAGCAGCAACAACATTCTCGATAACATCAGCAGCAACAACATCCTCGACAACATCAGCAGCAACAACATCCTCGACAACATCAACCGCAACAACATCCTCAATCTGCAAATTAGCAGCAACAACATCAGAATTAGAATTTACCTTCAAATCCCCCACAAAATTCTCATTGTAGCGACAGTTTTCTAAAAACTTTACCTCTCTGGTAATATTCATTATCTTCTTAGCGGGATTATACATTCTATACCCTTTAGTATTTTCAGCATAACCAACCATAATACACTTTATGGATTTCACATCAAACTTGGAACGCTTTTGTTTTGGAACCATGACTATACCCACTGAGCCGAAAATACGCAAATGAGACAAATCTTGCTTCACACCAGACCATACCTATTCTGACACCGATTTTCTAAGCTTTTAATTGCCGTTCTGTTAATTATGTATGCAGCAGTGTTCACTGCCTCAAGAGACAGCGAGCCTTCTCCACAATGGTTCGGTTCATCCTTTCTGATTTACCATTCTGCTCGGGACAGTACGGGGCAGATGTTTGATGTACTATTCCAGACGATTCAAAACATTTTCGCATTTCTTTATTAACGAACTCGGTGCCGTTGTCGGAACGAAATATTTTTATCTTCTTTTTTGTCTGATTTTCTACTTGTCTTTTAAACGCAAAAAATTTCGAAGCAACATCATTTTTTCCCTTCATAGTATAAACAAATATTTTTTTGGAAAAATCGTCGAGAAACAAAACATAGTACCTGGCTCCACCTATGGATGGCATTTCCATTGGCCCACATACATCCGAGTGAATCAATTGCAGAATATCTGTGGTGCTACTAGTTGATGGTTTGAATTTGATTTTACATTGTTTTCCCTAGCAACAAGTAATGCAGGAATTATCACCTCTGCTATCAAGTTCAACCCCCACATCAGCTGATTCCAACTGCTCTAATGCACCTATACTCGGATGCCCCATACGTCTATGCCAAAATTCCCTCTTTGCCGAAAGAAAAGCAGAATTCGTACACGGAATATTCAATTCATACACCTTGTCATTTAGATTTGCAGTCGCAAATATTCTTCGCCTGTGATCAAGAATAGAACACCCTTTATCGTCAAATTGAATATAATTTCCTTTCTGCACAGTTTGGCTTATCGACATCAAATTTACACAAATTTTTGGTACGTATAACAGATCATGCAAAATAACTTCATTTACAGTTTTATTTGTTCCACATACCTGCATGGAAATGTCACCTCTACCAAGAACATCCAGCTTTGTACCATCTGCTAACACAACGAAATCTTTCTTTGGGAAATCTACATAGTTCTCAAACAATTCAGCATTCTTTGTCATATGAGACGATGCTCCAGAGTCAACAAACTAGTGAACTCGACTGTCCTGATATAGAACCGAATATGACACATAAGCAGAAAATTTGCCTTTGCCCTGAGATGTAGATTTCGGACAATTTTTCTTGATGTGACCGTGATCACCGCAACCAAAACATTTGATACCTTTGCCTTGCCTTTTGCTTTTGCCTCTACCACCGAATGTCACCATCGCTTGATCCTTGAAGTCCGATCCTTTGCGGTATGAATCGAAATCCTGCAACAACTTGGCCTTGATCGAATCAGCTGTAATTGCGATCCCACTGCTTTCGATGCCCATTATCATAGGCTGAAATTCTTCAGGCAAGCCACTCAAAAGCAGACTGCCTATCCATTCATCGTCAACTTTTAATTTGATGGATTTCAACTTGTTTGCAGTTCCAATTATCTTATTTACGTACTCTTCGATGGACGAACAATTTTCCAATCTAGTAGTGGTTAGTTCCCGTAGAAGCCCAACTCTCCTGGTCAGTCATGAGTCGTCAAATATACTCGATACCTTGGTCCAGACTTCCTTTGGTGTAATCGCTTCTTTTATGTGCACATACAGAGAAAATGGTTCTCATAGTCACTTAGAGGACTTCAAATGAAACTTATAACCATTTCAACCATCCTTATAAAGTTAGTAGTTTTGAAACGACAACGTGGTATATGTAACAATTTCAAGAAATTTCTTAAAAGTAATATTAATTTCTTGAAATTTGTAGATATATAACGATGTCATTTCCAAACTACTTGCTTCATTTGAATTATTGGAACGGTTTTGAGTTTGAATTGAAGTTCTCTTAGTGTTTCTGAAAACCATTTTCAAATCGACCAAATATTTCAAAAAATTTCTATATAAAAGTAATTTCGACATTTGCTTTAAAACTGAAAAATGCCGAAAATTGCTTTTATATAGAAATTTTTCGGAATATTTGTTCGATTTGAAAATGGTTTTCATAATCACTTAGAGGACTTCAAATAAAACTTATAACCATTTCAACCATCCTTATAAAGTTAGTGGTTTTGAAACGACAACGATATAGGTACCAACAATTTCAAGAAATTTCTATTACTTTTAAGAAATTTCTTGAAATTGAAATTCCGACCACACGTCTATTCAATTCTTTAATTACATCTTTGATGTGTCCCACACTGTCCAAATGCACAAACCCATACACTAGTAAACAAATACACAAAGTCACACTCCACGACCATACCATATTTCTCAAATCGTTCTCGCACCTCCGGTGCTCGGGTCTTGTTCATCACATTGCCAACAAAGACATTGGTTGCCGGCGTATTGTGGGCACGACGGCTCTTTGCCGCTTTCACTTTGATCGGATTGTTGTGTAAGATGTAATTGTTAAGATTCTGTATTGCGTCGCGACCCTGTTGCTCCGATTCCATTCGACGACGGTACCGTATTTCTCGAACAGCGTACGCAGCTCGCCAGCTTGAGTATTCTCGTCAAAATTCCCCATGTACAACTTGAATGTGCCAAAGCCTGGCATTTTTGTCGTCTGAATCACTCAATCGTGTGGCTGGTTGGATTGATTTTTATCAAAATTCCTTGAAGCTTAGGTGAGGTTAATGAATTCACGCGAGGACGTAGCGCGTCTGCCGGATCCTAGGGAGCTAATAAGGAAGGAATTAGGAGCCCGTACGAGTAAACTTAACGCACATAAACACTGGGTGGTAGCCGATACGACGAGGACGGAGCAATGTGTTCCGGTAGCACTAGCTCTTGAAATCGAATATCTAGTTTCTTAAGTTGATTTGTTTTTCTTTTTGTTACGTATACACTTAACTTTGACCAAAAAAATTATGTATTTTATGATTATTTAGAAAATTTTCGCGGATATGCTGATAAGTTACAACACAAATCACAATACACTAATAAATTTTGAGGTTATGGGTTAAATTTGTCATTTATGTTTTGTTATACTGTTATACTTTAGAACAGTAAAGTTAAGTAAATGTACCTTACCACTGTTATAAAATTCTTCAAAAGGAGTCAAGTTTTTTGTATGGATACACTATCCTGTATATTATAGAGATCAGTGCTATTAGTGCTTAATAGTAGACCTAATGCGTTTTACTTAATATCAATAAATATGTTTTTTTGGACATAAATATATTATAAAGCTGTCTTCCTCTGTAATTACCACAATCTCAACGCATCTTCGATTTGAACAGTGACAAAAAATGTTGGCTGAAAATCCAAAGCTATTCCAACTTCAAACCTACATATAAACCAAAGATACTGTATTATAAAGATATGAATCTTTCGTACGTTTCACCCTCCAAAACCCATTTGTTTACATTGTTGTATTTGTAATTTTATTTTGTGTCGATGAATAGATGTGAATTGCAACAACAATATAATGCGGTGAGTTTATATGTTTTGACAGTTCTAATTTTTTTTTTTTATTAATATGCTGTGGGGAATATTTTATTTTGGTTACTGTGCTTCGTTTATGTAGTTTTTTTCGGGACAAAATGTTGTTTTTAGTAAAATAATTAATACAAATATATATAATATTTTAGTTTACCAGCAGGATCTCTCAACCTTAGCCTCATCGGGTAATGTTTCTGTTTGTGAAAGGAGTGGCCGTCTTTGCACAGTGCCGCAAGTCGAAGGCAAAGGAAATTCCAATGCTTTGGAATACTATACAGAAATAAATATAAACTGCGAGATATTTAGTGCATCTGCTGCAAAGCAAGTTGATTTATATCGATTGGTAATGAAGGAAAGGATCCAGTTCAGCTGCCTCAAGTCCGATTATATCGTCGGCTGCGGAATACACTTGCCGAACATTAAGTATTTCTAGACTAGAGATTGGAGCAGAAGTTGCATTTGATATTGTATCGGAATTGTTTTAAAATTGCAGTTGCCGGCTGATGTTATTCGCATCTACACAGACGAACCGGCTGCAGTTCCTATTCTTAAAAATCCCATCCAAAAAAGAATCACTACAATGGCTTGAAGACCATACAGTGCAGCTGAACTGCAGTTTGTTGCCAGAAGGGTCTCTGCTTGTGGACTATGGACAGCAATATGCATATAACCCGATCTCTTTCACAAGGTTTCTTCAAGCACGCAAAACCAACAAGAACGACAGTATCAGCAACAAGTGCAAAAGGACCAACAAATTCTTCCACAGAATAGTCCACAAATACGGCCAGCTAGTTGTATTACCGGCAATGAAAACATAAGTTGGCAGTGAAAGTAAAACTACAAGTATGCATCAATTGGCTCCACAGCAGACAAGTTGTTCAGCAAGTAACAAGTAAGTTTTAAAATTGTAAAGAAACATGTATTAACAAAACTGAATTATTAACTTTATTTATTTCAGAATGGTTGTGATGAGCGGTACGCCAATAACAATACAAAAGATGCATCAAAGCAGCAGCAACAACAACAACAACAACAACAACAAGTTCTACTTCAACAGTTGATTATGCAACAAAAATATAATCAGCAATTAGTTAAAAAACAAATCGCCCAACAAATTCAACTCCTGCAGCAACTACAACGGCAACAGGTGCGATCGGATCGACAGAAAAGAAATAAGCTATGGACGAGTCTATTCTGTGTTCCAGCAGATATGATCGAAAGCGAAACTTGCGGCAAGGCTGACCACAAATTCAAGAAAAAGAAAAGTTTCTATTCACCTTCTTTTGTCTAATAAAAATTTACATTTAATTTCGTTTGTGGCGAAAAAGTATCATTATGTATATTATGGTAATTTAGTAGTTTTTGGAAAACAATGCAAATTTAAGATAATAACTGAATTACGAATGTCCTTCAATATTATTATATAGATTTAAAATTATAATTATACTTAAGAACTTTAATAAAAAGACATGAAGCCACGGCTTAATATAATTAAAATGAGTTTTCATTGCTTACGTTTTTACGAATGATCTTTGGCGAGTGCTTTTTTATTTCTTTTTGAGTAAAAGATTTTGCTGTTTCTTTAAACGGCATTAAGTGCTGATTCCAAAAAGGTACCATTCATCTCTGTACGATTTGCCGTTGGCCAGATACACTCCAAAACGTTTTTCAATTTTCTTAATTTTTACCTTCATGAAGAAAAATCAAAAACGTTTTGGAGTGTATCTGACCAACGGTAAGTCCTACAGCAATGGTTGATACCGTTTTGGAATCAACAATTGATGCTTTAAAAACGAGTATTGAAATTTGTTGAAAAAGAATCACCATTAAAAAAATTTACTTTTGGAACTCGCGTATTGGAACCTGTACCTTCGCTTTTTCTCATTACAACTTTTGAGTAAAAGATTTTAATGCTACTTATAACAGCATTAAGTGCATTATTGCTTCCTCTTTGCTTAAATTGAAATCAATTTTCAATTCTATTAAAAATTAAAAAAAAAATCCATCTGAAAATAATTCGGCCGTTGTTCAGTTTTCAAAAACATGGCCGAATTACTTTTAGATAGAAATGTGTTAAAATTTTTGATTGAATTGAAAATAAATTATGTATAACGTAAGAAGTCCTAAATAAGAACTCAAAACCGTTTAAACCATCCCAATGAAGCAAGTAGTTTTGTAGTTACAGCATTTTCTATGTAACCGTCAGACAAATTTCGTATGATTTTCTATTGAAATTCTTGTAAGAGCTACATATAAATTGCTGTTATTTCAAAACTATTTGCTTAAAACGGTTTTGAGTTCTTATTTAGGTGCTCTTAAGTTATACATAATTCATTTTCAATTCAATTAATAATTTAAAAAAATTTCTATCTAAAAGTAATTCTGCCATGATTTTTGAAAATTGAACAACGACGGAATTATTTTAGAAAGAAATTTAAAAATAATAATAAAGATAACATTAAACAATTATTAACTTAAACTTTTCAATCAATAAATAGTTTAATAAAGTAAAATGGTTTAATAATTATTGCCAATTTGTATAGCTTCTTATTTTATTTTTTAAAATTTTCTACTTTCTTGTTAATGGTGTACAATTTTCAAACAGGGCTTCATGTGTACTTCTGCTTTGGAAGAGTTTCAAGAAATATTATCATTTTTTAAAAACTAAACACATCTTGCCAGGAAATATTAAATTTATTGCAACGATCAAACACGAGAACAATAAAATTCAAAACAGCAAATTAAAACGGTTCAACTCCTAAGAAAAAGAAAACATGTACATAAAAGAAAAAATGAAATACTGTCATTTTTGATTTGATTTTAAAGCGTTTACAAAAAAGGAATACTGGCGAATTTAAGGGCAAAACGCAAAGATCCGATATCATTTTTAATACTATATTTTAAATTTCTGAAATTGTATTGAATATTTTGCGATTGTACGTAGTGACTTTTTTTGGGAAAAAAATGTAGCAAAAACGCTACAATTGTAATAGGGGGGCAAAGCTGGCCTGAAATCAAGATAAATTGAGATTTTATTTTATTTTTTTTTGTTGCTAATTGAACTCACTTTATCAGAATAGGAAATATGCTCGATTCTTTCATGAAATCAAATTTTATCGATCTTTTGGAATGCACCTTTCAATGACACTCAAACTTTCATCAAAATCTCTGTTCAACATGCAATCTGCTTCATCAACGACAAGAAATTTAAGCGATTCAAAAGTGAAGGTATCGCACCCAGTCAAATGATCAGCCAGTCGTCATTTGGTCAGTACCTCCAGAGACCACACAAACACAAACAACAAAAGGTGATCGTGCCACTTGGAATTGTTCTGGAATCTTTTTAAATTTAATTATTTACACTTTTATCTTTTCACAAGATGCTCATATATATTCTTGTCTGATATGCAAGTTCATGTGTTGGTCAACGCGAAATGATTTACAGGTTTTTCACTTAGTTATTGTTGAATTGACGGCAAAGGAAAGGCGAATGTTTTTCAAGATCCTGTTTTTGCTGCTCCAATACAATCAGAGCTAGCAAGAATTTGTGGACTACAATTTTGTTCGATAGGTGTTCCAGTTTTGATTCCTGCAAAAAATATCTGCTAATAAAACTCAAACCCATGGTTTTAATCCAAGTACTGAAATGGAATTATCGTCTTTTTCGGACATTTTAATTCCGAAAATAACACAAAATTAACAAAAACCAAATAAAATTCACACACTACGTCGTTGCTGGTCGAACTTTGTAAGAACTTTGATTTGACGTTTGACTTTTGTTAATTCACCTCAGATGAGGATGTGTTTGAAACATTTTTTTTTTTAGGGTTGAGACACACCTTATTGATCAAAAAATTATATTTATGGTGATTTCGTTTGGAAAATCCAGATTTCGAGGAGTTTGGTTTGAGAGCGCAACGTGGCCGGTCGTGCATTTTCTGGAGATTTTACTCCAGTAATTTTTTTATTGGTTCCTGTGCCTCTTCACTGGGACTGATTACACTCGTTCTCACTCACCGTGAAAGTGATCCACCACCAGGCAGAGTTCTTTGGGGAGGGGATTTCTGCATGGCATCAGGAGAGGCTTCTCCAGCAACTGATTAGTTCCTGTGCCTCGTACCAGGCCTATACCGTTCCCGTTTACCGACAAAACGGTCTACCAGGCAGTTTCTTTGGAGGGGGATACCTGCTTGGTAATCTGGAGATTTCTATCTTCAACAACTTATTAGTTCCTGTTCATCGTCACCAGACTGGAACTTAACCCCGTTTCTCCGTTTACCGTTAAAACGGACTACAGTTAGAAAGTTTCTACTAGCAACAGACGCAGCACAAGCTGGCAGATTCTCCAGGCGAGGCCATCACCCTGTGAACCCAGATGGGTAAATCATCATCATAATCAAAAAAAAAGCAATCTAATTGTAATGTGTTAAATCATTAATGTTTTAATGTAATTTATGACTTTTTTGCATATCGTTTTACTTTATTTTCATTGCCAGTAATTTATTTTTTTAACGCAACTGTGAAAGAAGTGAATGTAAAATAATCAAGATAGTTCTTTTAATTAATTATCCTATTTATGCAAAAGTGATTTCATTAAATTTGAAAATTCTACATAGTGCGTTCTCGCTCTATAACACGAAATTTTTTGTATATAAATGTATTCTATGACATATTGGTTTATAAGGTATTTGTATTTGTAGGTATTGTATATATGTATATTTTTTTATCCGTTGCAACCGCCAACACGCAACTGAAATATTGCTCCTGAGCAAGAGCAGAATGACTATATATTTCTTATATATTATAAATGACAGCCACGAGGCTTCCCAAAAATGTAACCAGATAGAGCAGGCAATACATTACAGCCGCAGTTAAACATAGCTTTGCTAAGTAATATAATCTGAATTGTACTATGTAAAATTTTCTTAGTTCTCAATAAAATTCAATTCAAAAAAATCCAGATTTCAATTTAAAATTTGTTTTTTTTCGATTGATTTTATTAGGCGTGTTTTTTTCTAAGCCCGAAAGAATATGAATGTAAAAAAGGATTGGAGGCTAAATAATTTATATGTTAAATGCAACAACACCTAATCGCCAATGGATATTCTAAATAGAGATATTTTCGGGGCTTAACTTAAGTACGGGAAAAAGCTGTATTACTGACGGGAATAACATACTTGTTATCGATAATTAATTGGTATGGAAACTCCATTTTTTTATGTAATAGCGTCGCTAATCCCCGATATTGTTTTTTTAACCAGTTCCCTCCGGGATTGGAAAAAACACACCTATTTTGTCATGGTATTAGTGTATATTCATTCGTGTATGTAAAATTGGTGACTGTTCAGTTGTACTTGTGGTTTTAATACTCTGAAAAACCTATCTGCATTTTGCCTAGGTTCTGTAATTCTCGCATCGACAAAATCAGTCGAGAAAAGATGAAAATGGAAATGAGTTTTGTTCAATTTTTCAATTTCAACGATCCGAAAATTAAAGAACTTAGGCACTTTTTCGCGCATTGAGGCCAAAATTGTCAAATTAGTGTTTTGACAGATATGGATACAAAAAATTAATCTTATGCCATAAGATAACCGCTAAGCCTCAACTACATAAGCCAAAAAAGTGAAAAAGTGCAAAAGTGAAAATTTTCAAATTGCTTTTGTGATAGTTTTTCCGACTAAAAAAATGATACAGAAAGCTTTAATTTTGGTTTAAAAAACAATTTGTATATACTTTTTTAAGAAATCAACTACGCCAGAAGGAAAAAAAAATATTTGTACTTTTGTATTTTGCAAAAAATGGCCAATGTAGTTAAGGCTTACTGTATTTAAATAATGCATTTTGCTATTAACTGCATTTTATTATGCACATGATCTGATCTGATCCAAATTTTAACACGTAAATACAAATACAACATGTAATCTGGCTTTTTATTTGCATCTATTTCAAGATCCAAAAACTAGTACTTTTTTATTATTTTTATGAAAAGGTAGTGTAAACTGTAGTGCAAAGAAAAAAGCCAACAAATACATGAAAAACATACAAGCCAAAGAAAAATACATGGTTATATACAACTGGCTGTCACTGTGTTCCTGTTTATTTTATTATAATGGATCTGATCATGTAAATCAAGAATAAAATACAATACAAAACAACAACAGAAAAGAAAACAAAATAACATAAGAGAATTACAGAAAAACGAATATTAAGGTAGAACCGCACTAGGCGGAACTGCATTTCAGCGACACCGAGCACACTTTCGCACGAAACTGAACGAAACTTCAGGTCGTGACACAGTTGGTCAGATTATCAACTTTGTCGCATAGTGAAGTGCAGTTGTCGCTTAGTGCGATATAGCTCATATAATTTCCTACAAATAAGTCGTAAGGTTCAGTTCCGCTGAAGTGCAGTTCCGCCAAGTGCGGTCTTAGCTTTAATTTGCAAAAAAAAAAAAATCTTTACGAATTTGTTCCCACAATAGCCTAGTTCCTTTACTTTGAAACTCTGTGCATTTTTGTGAATTTCTAAACCAAAGTCTGTCAAAGTTCATATAAAAAAATAAAATGACGTAGAAATTCACGCAAATGCACAGAGTTTTAAAGTAAAGGAACACACCTAATATGTATCCATTTAAGGTGCAGTGAGCACTAGTAAATTCGTTCCCGCCGTTCTTATACTTTTTGAACATGCCGATTGAGATTTGAAAATAACCGACATTTTCGTGGTAGATTGAAGCTAAGTGAGAATGTGTGCAAAAAAAACGTGGTAAATGGACGCTAACTGAGAATGGGTGCGTGTTTTATGTAGACCAGGTGCTTTTCAGCTTGTAGGCAAACTGGGTTTACAGCCAAGGATTCGTATCTTTATCTTCAGTATCTTTGATATAAACGTTGTATTTGGATAGAAGTCTAAACCACTGATCTCTATAATACACTGGATAGTCACTGATCTCTATAATACACTGGATAGTGAATACCCTATAGTATATAACAGTTTTTGTGAGGCAAGTTTTTTAAAGGGTACCGGCCACGACCTCATATCTCGCTCTATACAAACGAAGAAAGAGATTGAAGATATTTTCCGAAATTGAGCATTTATTTGATATCAGTTGATGTCAAGAAGCATTGCGGCTGTAAATATTGAAAAAAATAAAAGAAAATGCAGGTCCAGTAGCATCCATTCCGCTGGCGCCGCTCTTATACTGTTATATGAGTGTACCGGCCACGACTATAATTTTGCCTCAAAAATTTTGTATGAATACACTATCCAGTGTATATAGAGATCAGTGTGGATAGTGAATAGCCTATAGTGTATAACAGTTTTTGTGAGGCAAGTTTTTTTTTAAGGGTACCGGCCACGACCTCATATCTCGCTCTATACAAACGAAGAAAGTGATTGAAGATATTTGCCGAAATTGAGCATTTATTTGATATCAGTTGATGTCAACAAACATTGCGGCTGTAAATATTGAAAAAAATATAAGAAAATGCAGGTCCAGTAGCGTCCATTCCGCTGGCGCCGCTGTTATACTTTTATATGAGGGTACCGGCCACGACTATATTTTTGCCTCAAAAATTTTTTATGAATACACTATCCAGTGTATATAGAGATCTAAACGCGTCCGATATATTACGTTTTATTAGCATCTGAAAAAAATTTTTATCGTGCAAACAAAATAAACCTGAAAGGTAAGAAATTTGAGCCATTTATTTAATAGATTTTGAATAAATAAAGCTATCTAAAAAATAGAATATTTTTTTTTCCAGAAAGATTCCTACCAAATGCAATCTGTAATGTCGATTTGCAAGAAATTTTTCTAACGACAGTAACTTTTGTTTAATTAATTTTTGAGTGGTCGGGTAGGTAGGTATACCGATATCAAATAAATGTGCTGTTGTTATTGCAAAACAAAACATTTTGTTTAGATATTTATGATTGATAGCATGAATTCACTGGTATTTTTAGATATATTATCTAAACTTTTCATATCCAAATATGAAAGTCTTGCATGCAGTGGTTATAATAATAAGGCATAATTATTTCAATGCATCTAAACTAGACAAGCGGTCTCGGAAAAAGTCTTGGATAGGCATATTTGCTATCAGAGGGGAAGCTTCTTTCTATGAGAACATATTTCTAAATGCTATCACAATTTATTTAGACATCGCATTCATACTTATCTTTGGGTTCGTCATGGGTCCAAAAGGCCTCACTCGAGATGTATTGGACCCCCATTTTCATGTCTAGGGCGTTCAGATCTTTTATTAAATATAATGTTTTAGTTGCTATCATTTTTATCTGGGCTTTCGAAAAAACCATGCACCATTACCGATTCAAGCATGTCTTTGGACGTTGTTTGGAAGATTTAGAGTAATATGATAAAACCAGATATTGAACAATTTAGTAATTCAGTTCCAGAGTCTCCAATAAGAGAATTACTCAAATTAGAACCAGAAACTGCCAAATTTGGAAAACCTGAAAAACTCGCCGATGGACGACGTGTTAGATTAGCGGTCGAAGTATTTTGTAAGCGATCCTATATCGCAAAGTGAGCTTACAATGAATGTATTTATGAAAATTGTTCTACATATGTGTAGCCGAACAAAAGACGCATTGATCTGTGACGATGAGGGCTTGTCAACTAGTAGCCGACAAAGATGAAGGTTTCGGTGCGTCTTATAATACCCTGTCAAATAACACGTTTAGCAACAAACATAGATACTATAAATAACTGTGATACAATGCAGGAGAGGCAAAAATTGGATTAAATAAAGTCAGAGAGCTGTACGAGCCAAAGCAATAGAAGGAATTGATTTTGATTCTTAAAGATAGTAAAGAAGTAAAAGGTAGTGAAGTTTGGGTCAAAGATCTTCATTGGTGGTGCTCAAAAACAGTGGAGAGTTGTGTTATGCTGGTAGCCACAAAATTGGTTGAATTGACACGTATACGAAGGAGGTGAGGACTATCGTTTCGAAGCTGTCATATCCATTCGGACTAACTCCTACGGATAACAGTCCCTACTGGACTGACTGGACAACGTAATTCAAAGGTGTTTTATCATACTGTGCTTCTTTTTCAATTTTTGTTTTTTTTTTTTTAAAGGAAAAAACTTGAACGTAACGATATTGAATGTACGGCGTGACATCTGTGGAAGAATACTGCCAGGTTCAAGTCCATGTCAAATAAATAACGCTGGATGTCCGATGGAAATGATTTGTTTGGGAAATCGGAACTCACCATCTGGTAAAAGTTGTAAATGCACAAAAATGTCAAAGACCTGTGACGTTCAATGACGAGAATTTTCAGCAATTTATTTAAGATTAAATTGAATAATTTTATATAATGCTCACTTCAATATAGTGAATTTTTAAATACAACAACAAACTACATATTAATAGTTTTGATTTGAAAATAATTTGCTATAGGTCCTTAGGTATAAACATACACATCATTTTTTATTTAAATATTTCTTTCAGTTTAAAATAATAATAATTTCGTCAATCAAATAATAGTATATTATACGTGAGAACATAAAAACATAAAAATAGATTCAATAATATTGTTGTGTGCCTTACTTACTATTTATTTTATTTTTTACCAGGAAATCTAAATAAAAATATAAAATTATAGATCATGGAGTTGTTTCCTTTAAAATTCTCTAATACATTTTATGAATAAGTGGTTTTTCATGTTTCATATTGCAAAATATATATAACTTAGAATAACTAGAATGTATGAATGAATGAACTGTGAAAAAACTTATATTAATTTATTTAATGATTAAACTGTTCGAGTAGTTTTTATTTTTGTTTCCGTGGGTAGCTGGCTCACGATAAACAGTAATGCAATTTTGCGTACAGTTAAGATAGAACATGAGTCCCAGACTCTTTATCGCTTTATCTTTAGGAACACAGAGCGCACAATTTGTCTCACGGGTTTTACATGACCATGTTTTTTCAAAAAAATCATTGGTTTACGCTATTATGTACAAATGCTATTCACATTATATTCGTATTTATATATGTACAAACATTTCAAACTTTATTTCTTAGAACGAGACTAATTCATAAAATTAAATGGCATTATTTTCGTTTTAGCATTTCTAAATAAAATGAAATGGCATTATTTCCGTTTTTGCATTTATAAATAACTTGCGGACTTGCGGTAAATGAAGGTAAACGATATCTATGTTTTAGATTTCTCGTGCAAACATGAACAAAATTTTTTCTTCCTGGCTAGATTCCTGGATGTTTTCCCGAAGAAAAAGTTTTGTTCATGTTTGCGCGAGAAATCTAAAACATAGATATCGTTTACCTTCATTTACCGCAAGTCCGCAAGTTATTTATAAATGCAAAAACGGAAATAATGCCATTTCATTTTATTTAGAAATGCTAAAACGAAAATAATGCCATTTAATTTTATGAATTAGTCTCGTTCTAAGAAATAAAGTTTGAAATGTTTGTACATATATAAATACGAATATAATGTGAATAGCATTTTTACATAATAGCGTAAACCAATGATTTTTTTGAAAAAACATGGTCATGTAAAACCCGTGAGACAAATTGTGAAACATCCAGGAATCTAGCCAGGTTCATCGTAAAACCAACCTGAATAAAACAAACAAAAACTTATTAACTTCTAATTATTGTAAAACTAATTTCACAAAGCATTGCAAGGTTTCGTGATATATTCACTATTTCACCAATGTATGAGGTAAAGGGATCAGGTTCGGTAGCTATAAATTCATATATATGTATGCAGGTAATCCCATTGTTCGCAAAATTTTTTTCCCTGGATTTTCTGCTTCTGATTGTCTGAGGGCCAGTTGTACAATAGTGGTTCAGCCTCGGTTCAAGATTTTAACTCACCGATTTCGGCGGATTAACTAAGGTTCAACCCTGGTTCAAGTATGTAATTGGTTATTATCACACACTTGAACAGTAAACCACTGTTGAAACTCAATTAATCTGCTGAAATCGGTGGATAAAAATAGCTGAACCACGGTTTAAATATTTGTACAACTGGCCCTGAGGCGATCGTTCCATTTCCGAAATAGAAGGGCATGATAAAGAATCTGGAAAACAATTATTATTTTATTGTGAAAAGCAAATAGATAATTTCTGACTGAACTCATCAATTAAACGGTCTTCCTCTCAGTTTTTCAGACGAGTCATCAAAAACAAGGTAAGCGATCTTCTTTTCTTTCGATTAGCGACATTTCAGGCAGCGGTATCTTTAGTTAATGATGGGCCCATTGGTCGTAATTGTTGTCTTGGCAAGGATTGTAGGCCGATTGGACGTTCAGCAAGTTGTATTGGACTGCGACCACGAAATTTTTCAGACTCCTTGAGTTTCATCCATGCAGGCGTTAATATGTTCCGCAGATGCATGCGTTTAACCATGAACATTCAAGATAGTGCCACCATCTTGGAAAAACTTCTGGTTTCTGTGGTATCATCGGGCTGTGATCGGGCTTGTTTTTTGGTACATCATAGCACAATCCTAGTCATGTTCAATACCTACTGGTGCCTGGATCTGATGGAAATTCTTTAATGCTTTGTTTCTTCTTAAAAGTTTTAAGCGATAAAAAAAATAATCAAAATATATATATATATATATATATATATATATATATATAAATATAATATTTTATCTTACCAAAATAAAAAGGTTCTGGACCACCACCATCGACAAGTTTTATTTTCACCAGCAAGTTCATAAGATTTCAACCTAAGTTAAAGCAAATATTAAAATATGTTTACAGAA
Source organism: Epistrophe grossulariae (assembly GCA_929447395.1). NCBI lineage: Eukaryota > Metazoa > Arthropoda > Insecta > Diptera > Syrphidae > Epistrophe > Epistrophe grossulariae. The sequence continues at coordinate 82,171,927 of OV839566.1, forward strand.
GTTTCCGAGAACATTTTCTCCCTAAACAAAATTCTAAAATAAAAAAAATCCACAATTGATATCGTTTGTCAATTGTCATTCTTGGTATTTTTATATGCTATACAGTTATACTGTTATAAAAATATTAGGCAGCTTCAAGTATAACAAATCTTCAAATGGAGTCACCTATTTTGTACGAATACGCTATCCAGTCACTGATCTCTATATACACTGGATAGTGTATTCATACAAAATTTTTGAGGCAAAAATATAGTCGTGGCCGGTACCCTCATATAACAGTATAAAAGCGGCGCCAGCGGAATGGACGCTACTGGACCCTTATTTTCTTATATTTTTTTCAATATTTACAGCCGCAATGCTTGTTGACATCAACTGATATCAAATAAATGCTCAATTTCGGCAAATATCTTCAATCACTTTCTTCGTTTGTATAGAGCGAGATATGAGGTCGTGGCCGGTACCCTTTAAAAAACTTGCCTCACAAAAACTGTTATACACTATAGGCTATTCACTATCCAGTGTATTATAGAGATCAGTGTATCCAGTGTACTATAGAGATCAGTGGTTGACATCAACTGATATCAAATAAATGCTCAATTTCGGCAAATATCTTCAATCTTTTTTTTTCGTTTGTATAGAGCGAGATATGAGGTCGTGGCCGGTACCCTTTAAAAAACTTGCCTCACAAAAACTGTTATACACTATAAGCTATTCACTATCCAGTGTATTATAGAGATCAGTGATTATTAGTCTAGTTCCTTTACTTTGAAACTCTGTGCATTTCTGTGAATGTCTACACCAAAGTCTATCAAAGTTCGTATAAAAAAAAATAAAATGACGTGGAAATTCACGCAAATGAACAGAGTTTTTAAGTAAAGGAACACACCTATTATACGCAATCCAGCTCAGAGATTATGAATTATAAAGATTGGACTCCTCTGCTGTCATTCTGGTTTGCCAACAAGCCAAACAAAATGGCGGATTGATGGTGAACTCATATTTTTGCACTAGTGTCCATGTTTTAACGCACACTAGTGCAAAAATATGAATTCACCACAGCATAATTTGGTGTTGCAATTCACATCTATTCAACGACACGAGGTGAAATTACAAAAACAACAATAGCTGTGATTTATTTTCCCTCAGATCCGAACCATTGGATTAGCTTACGAATATACATGTATTACAAAAACAACACAAGATCCAACTTTGTTTTGGATTTGGATTTCCAAATCCATTTTGAACACACACCCTTAATTTGTAAATGTCGCCAGTAATGTAAAAAAAAAAGACAACGGGTGTATACAAATAAAAAAAACAAAAGGAGAAAAGAGTTGGGTATATATCAAGTTGTCACTGAGATCCTGGGTTGTTTTATTTTCATGATCTGATCTGGATTGGTTCTGGGGGAAAATAAAACACAGCTAATGTAAACAATTCATAATCAGTAACATAATTCATAATCAGATATTATAAAGATTGGAATCTTCCGTACATTCCATCCCCCAAAACCCATTTGTTTACATGGTGACGTGAAATAAGGCCCAACGAAATAAGACCAACAGCCCTATTCTGGCAAACCTCACTGATACCGCACAGGTCACAACAACCTCACAAGGAAAGGTGAAATCGATTTTGTGAGGTTTTCGTACCCTCACAACTGTGAGCCTCACAAAAACTATCGAAATTGTGATCTCCTTTTGAGAACCTCACAACAACCTCACAAAGGCATGTGACTTGTGAGTTGTGAGCCCTCACAAAGCCAGAATAGCCCTGCAAATATCAAATTTGGCCTTATTTCGTTTAGAAAGCCAAAGAATAAAGCCAAATTGGCTTTATTTCCATTTCGAAAACGAAATAAGGCCAAATTTGACCTGGAAATAAAGCCAAATATTTTCGTCCAACAATTTAACTAAACCCAACCTCGCACCTACCCCATATTCTATATTGTGTCCAAGCGAGGGGGTTACATACCTCACTGTTTATACGCCGTAATGCGGGTGATGAATAATAGTTCTGTACATTTTTGGAAAGAAAAAAAAAAAAAACGAAATAAAGCCAAACTGGCCTTATTTCGTTTTCAAAAGCGAAATAAAGCCAAATCAAAAATTTGGCGTTATTTCCATTTTTAAAACGAAATGACGCCAAATTTTTGAAATTCGGGTTTATTTTTTTGGGCCTTATTTCACGTCACCTGTTTACATTAAAATCGTAAAGTTTCCGACACACGTTTTATGAACGCACCAAAAAACATTTTGTGTAAATGTGGTTAACGATATGGTAAACAAATCAACTGTTCGTTAAACGTCAAACAGCTAAAATATTTAATTTAATTTTAAAGGCTTAACTACATAAGCCAAAAAGTACTGAAGTACAAAAGTAAAAATATTTTTTTTACCGCTAGCGCCGTTGTTTTGTGAAAAAGAATACACAAATTTGTTTTTAAACCAAAATTTAAGCTTTCTGCATCATTTTTATAAGTTTTCTAGTCAGAAAAACTATCACAAAATCAATTTAAAAATTTTCACTTTTGCACTTTTTCACTTTTTTGGCTTATGTAGTTGAGGCTTAACATTCGTAAAATTTGTCATCCGCAATTTAAAAAGTCCTAAAATAAGCCAAAAAAGTAAATGTATACAATTATATGAACAAATTGCTTTCAATGATATACTAATTCTTGAGTTGTTTGGCGAAAATGATGGTAAGAATGTTTATTGTTGTGATCAACACATAAGTGCATGTGTGAATACATTTGTGTTTCACACTTTTTTGAAAAAAAAAACTCATTTTTCACCGAAATGACAGTTCCACTATTTCTTCTTCAAATTTTACAAGAGTTTACCATGTTTACGATGTTTACCATCTTCATTAAGTTTGATTTTGTTTTTGGAATTAGTGAAACTCTCCAAGGATATTTTCTGTTGTGTTTTCGCAATCGTTTCCTTGTCTGTTTGGAGATCACAGAAAAATTTCGTTTTGCATCAGCAGCGTACTAGGCTTTATGTTTGATTTGGTTTTCGGAATTTGTGAAACTCTCCAAGGATATTTTCCGTTGTGTTTTCGCAAGCGTTTCGTTGTCTGTTTGGAGATCACAGAAAAATTTCGTTTCGCATCAGTAGCGTACAGTTCGTTTAAAGCCCTTCCACACTATCCCACTAAGTATTAACACATGTCAAAAAAGTGTGAAACAAATCATGTATAATAGTGTGGAAACAAAATATGATAATCCCAGCCTACACGATTTGACATGTGTTAATACATGAGAATTTTTAGAAATGGTTCTAATTCTGTCACACATTTCATCACATTTTTATTGAGGTTAAATTAAACTGTTGTGTGTGGTCAAAAAATGAAAAGAAATTTCTCTCTCACAAATTTGGCAGTAGCATGGAATTCTTTTCTTTTCTTCTTTTCTTGTATTAATACTCAGTGGGATAGTGTGGAAGGGCTTTTACGAAGTCGTAAGCTTTAAGACGTTTAACATGTTTACGATGCTTTTCCGACGGTGCATGAATACCCTTATTGTTATTTTTGTACTTTGATGTGAATTGCAACAACAATTTATACGGTGGTGAATTCATATTCTTGCACTAGGGTGCGTTAATTCACTTGTGCAATAATATGAATTCACCACCATCCGCCATTTGGTTTAACTTTAGACAAACCAGAATGACAGCCGAGGATTTCAATCTTTATAATTCATAATCTCTGATCCTGCTGTAGCAAAGCAAATAAAAAAACATAATTTTCATTTTCTGCTTTCAGAAACCGGTCGTATAGTTTGGTGGAAGCATTTAGAAGATAAAACAATTTGAATTGGAGCCAAGTCGGTAAGTAATTAAGTTATTAAATTTAATTAGGTCTAATATATTTTTTCAAAGGTTTTGAATATCAAAAATGTTTTCCGTACCCCGCAACTTGTCTAATGCAGTCAAGTAAGTGTGTATGAATATACTCTTTTTCAATGACCATGAACTTGTATGATTGCATAATATAAAATTCTTTTTTTTCAAATGATTAAAAATGTCATAGTGTTTTACTGATTTATTATTCTTCTAGGTTAGTTGTTAGAGCTAAGCATACTTTACCATCGTTGTCATATGATTATGGCGCTCTGGAGCCAATTATCTGTAAGGAAATCATGGAAGTAAGTTGATCATGAAAAAAGCACCCAGAACAAACACTATTTAATATTGTTATTTCAGATTCATCACACAAAACACCACCAGACGTATGTCACTAATCTGAATGCAGCCGAGGAACAACTAAAAGATGCTCAGTCCAAAAATGATGTCTCGAAAATCATTTCCCTTGGTGGTGCTTTGCGATTCAATGGCGGCGGTCACATTAACCACACAATTTTTTGGCAAAACCTTACTCCAGATCGCACAGAGCCATCGAAAGAGCTCAAAGCTGCCATAGAGGCACAGTTTAGCAGTTTCGAAAACTTTAAAAAAGAACTGACTGCTTTAACTGTTGCCATTCAAGGATCGGGTTGGGGATGGTTGGGCTATAACAAGAAGACTGGAAAGCTTCAACTTGCTGCTTTGCCAAATCAAGATCCTCTTGAAGCTAGTACTGGTATTTGAGAATTTTATTGCAGTTTGTTGTTGGAGAGTAATTATAAATATAAATTGTTTATTTATAGGTCTTGTACCATTGTTTGGCATCGACGTTTGGGAGCATGCCTACTATTTGCAGTATAAAAACGTACGGCCATCCTATGTTGAAGCAATCTTCGAAATTGCCAATTGGAAGGATATCTCAAATAGATTTGCTGCTTCAAAGTAAAATTATGTTTACCTTACTGCATCTACATCTTCATAAATTTGTATATGATTTAACAAATAGCGATGATGTAACTTCTTTTTTGATAGTTACATAAATCAAAATTAAACGACCATAGTTTTTTGATTAAAGTCTGTTCCCAACCGGCTCGAAACATTCTAATTGAAACCGCGCATGCTGACATTAAAATATTTTCAAAAGCGAATGATTGAATAATTAATATTTCGTGTTGGTTCCCGAGGATCTTAATGTCAAAGTCAAGGTTCAAAGTAAAAACTTTCATATACCTACATTAGGGTTCAGTTTTTAATATTTGGTCGATCACCCTTCTAAACTTCCAAATAGTTCAACAACAAAGTTTTTAGCTGTTAATATTATTATTAATTTGAATTTTAAGTGACTCTCTCTATTCTGTTAGGCCCAGTTCCACCCTCTATTCACTTAAGTGCCAAATCTTAAAAATTATGTACAAATTTCACAGTGTAAGCTCATCGGAATAAGTGGTACTTAAGTCTTCCATGTTGGCCACTTACTCAGACAGTCAAACTGCTGCTAAAGTGCCGAAATGGGAAAATTAACTGCAACTTATTTTGTTAAGTGTGCACTGTAAAACTGGCTTTTAAGATTTCACGTTATACTGAAGGAAAAAGATGAGTAGTTTACCTTTATAGTCACTGAGGCAAAATCTCGGATTTCGGCAACAAGAACAAATCACGTTGAATTGTTCACACCGAATAAACAATTTACCATTTAAAAAAAAAATCAGTGTTAAAAACTCCGAAAAAAACAATTGCACTTGGTGGCGTTCGAGGAACTATCCGAATAGATTTTTATAATAATTGTTGTAGTCCCTTGCGAAAAACATCTGATGCAACAACTCAAATTATCTGAAGATTTGAGATAGGTGGATAGCATATCTCATATCATCCCGAAGGAATTCATTGGGCACTTTTTGATTCCCACTAGCGTAGTTGTTTTATAAAAAAGAGTAGACAAATTGTTTTTTAAACCAAAATTTAAGCTTTCTGCATCATTTTTGTAAGTTTTCCAGTCGGAAAAACTATCACAAAAAGTTTGAAAATTAGGTTTCATACAACGGCTGTGCTGAAATCGGCTCACCTACAGCTAAACCGAAATTTACCATAAATAATCTTCAAATCCCTAAGATTTACATACAAATTTAATCCTCAAATATAAATTGGCGTGTTTCTTTTGCAAGCCCGGGAGAATTGGATGCTAAAAAATTTACATGTAAAATGCAACAAGAACTAATCCCCTGCGTGCTTAGCTAATCCCAGAAAATTCTCGGGGCTTAACTTAAGCGCACAGAAAGGGATCGTTACGAAATCCGGCAAAACAAAATCCCGTGTAACGAAATCCCGCGGATGAAGATTAAATTTATTGGAGATTGTGACGTCACGAAAATTGTTCGAGTAACGAAATCCCGCTAACATCCGCGGGATTTTTCTCCTCCTTTTCCGCGGGATTTCTAATACATTATCGAAAGTATTTTTAGTAGTTTTGAAAAATATTTTTCTAAGTTAATTATTATTTGAAAAAATATTTGACTTTTTCGAGAATATTTTTTAATTATTTTGGTCAATCAAATAAGTGGACAGGGCGATGAAAAAAATGTCAAAACGTTTAAAGGTTCCCCCACACCAACGCGAATTTTTTAAAAGGAAAAATTCCTAATACGCTTAAAAAAGCGTCCCAATTCCGAAACTCAAAAATGAAAAATAAGGCAAATATCTTTTCAGTGAATTGCTGGAAGAGGTCTTACCTCCACTGAGTTCTGAAAAGAACTGATTTTATTCCGGAATTACTACTGCTTCAATACATATTTTGGTCGGCGAATTGTACCTTCGTTCTCCTTGATTTTCATGATTTAATGTGATCTAAACTAAATTTATTTTACTATGGAAAGGCGATGTGACGATGATGCCGAAGTCTGATTTCGGTGCTGATGGCTATGAGTACGCGGAAAATGGGTGCTGCAATTCTGTGCCCATAAGCTTAGAACGCTTCTGAAACTATAAGCATAAAAATATTCTTATAAGGGCTAAAATGGCCGTACGAACTAACTCCCAATGTAAATGGTTATGTCCCAGTAAATAAAAACTACCAAATGATAAAAAGGAACTGTGCATACACCCAACTTGCACCTACCCAAAATCCTATAGTGTACCAAGAAGGGGGGTTGCAGGATACCCCTCCCTACATATCTCACTTTGATTCAAGGAAAGACTTTTTTACAAGAAAATTGTTGACATAGCAAGAATTTATTTATTTATTATTTACATATTTCTTTTTTTGAAAGGCACTTCCTAAATCACGAATATGTATGCATTTTTGGAGTCGCTAGGTCGCTTAGTTTAAAGGTAAAAGTTGATTTTTCATATAATGCGAAGCATCAATTGAAAGAAACTGCATACACCCAACCTCGCACCTACCCAAAATCCTTTTGTGTTGATATTTATTTTTATTAAAAAGAGCATATTTTCACCAATTTGAAAATAGTTAGACAGTGTCTAAGTAGACAAAAATCTATGGTCTGTTTGGCAACGTGAAATTTCTTGCGAATTTGCACAAAATTTCACAATTTGCTGTCAAAACCCATAGAAAAAAAAGTAGTTTTTGGGAAATCTGTTGGAAAAAAAGTTACCAAACAGGCATCTAATAAATACGACTGTTAGATTATCAAACGCGGTAGAGTATTCGTTTGAAAGCAATTGACAGTTCTATCATGGCAAACTGTTTATTGTTGTATTCTTGTTTAAAACATGTTTTTTTTACATTTTTGGATTGAAAATTAAACACGATTTTTAATATATTTTTAAATTGATTTATAAACTCACACATTTTATGATTCCAATGCAATAACAATATAGACAATCGTTTATATAAAATTAATTAGGAAAAGTAATGTTTTTCATACCTGTTTTTGGTTTTCTCCTATGGGAAATACATTGAATGTCAAATCGAAAAATATTTTATCCCCTTCTCAGCTTTCACGAAATGAGATGCAGGTAGACTAGACTTACCATCCGTCAGGATTTTGCCTGACGCGTCCGGCTTTTAATGTCCAATCAGGGTTTGGCCAGGTTTCGTCCTTTGTCAGGCTTTTTTATAATTATTGCACAAAATATACCTAATCGGTAGAAGAAAAACGTTTACTGAATGCTTTCAAATCGAAATGCTTGTAAATCGCAGTGAACCTTAAGGTAGAACTATAATAGTCGGATGCCAACGTAAGTGGTCGTACGAAACGAAACGAATACAAAGTATTCATATGGCGTGCCTATAATTGAGGTTTGCTTCGTTTCGACTAATTTTCGTTAACTTTTGCTTTCGGAAGTGAAGAGCGCTCACCGACCGCTCCATGCGTAAGTGAACTGAGAGAATTTTCTTCCGACTATTATGGTTCTACCTTTAGAAGAAGAAATAGAGGAACGGGCATATCGAGGAAAAATTGAAGCATTTTTCAAAATAGTGTGAGTAACACAAACCCAGATGCATTCACACACGGAAGGCATGCAGTTAGACAGCTAAATCATGGGGCGCCCAAAGGAATTTTTAGCTGTTGTTTTAAGGAATGTATTTTGAGATTTTAAATCGTTAAAATAGAAAAAAAGTTTAGTAAATTAAATAAACAAGTGATGCAAAAGTAAATAAAGTGAATATATGCTATTCTTCGTTGAAAAAAAATATAAAACTACATGCGATGCTCCGTTAAATCCTGTAAAAACATCTATAATAATCTATAATAATCATTGCAACTTTTGTTCATATCACATTTAAGCTGTGTCTCATATTCCACATAAAGAAACAGCCCTATTCTGGCAAACCTCACTGATACCTCACAAGTCACAACAACCTCACAAGGAAAGGTGAAATCGATTTCGTGAGGTTTTCGTACCCTCACAACTGTGAGCCTCACAAAAACTATCGAAATTGTGTTCTCCTTTTGAGAACCTCACAACAACCTCGCAAGAAATCAACCTCACAAAGGCTTGTGACTTGTGAGTTGTGAGCTCTTACAACGTTAGAATAGCCCTGTAAGTAAAATTACTCTGCACTACAGGCGCTCAATTTGAGCGCCTTGCCATCACCAACAAAAGCTAATTTGACCCTGGGAGAAAATTTCAATTTTGACAGATAGGCACCTGACATACCACGTTTCAAAGTATATTTGCATTTTCAACAAATTAGGCTTTTTTATAGCAAAATGCTATGAAATATCAATTTTAAGCTACGCGCAAACCGACGCGATGGCGGTGGCGATCGCGATAACAATGTGGATGCCGAACACGTAAATCAATGGAGGGGCACACATCGACGCGATATGTGGATTGCGTTCACATACCAATGCTGCGTTCTGTTACGCGACTTTTCTTGAACGCAGCAAGCACCATTTGATCGCTATATCGCCTGAAAAAAAAATGACAGTCTAAAAAAGAAAATTTTAAAAACTGAAAAATTAATAGAAAAAATTAGGGGGAATTCCATTTTATATGTTTTTTTTATTAAACTTCAAAAATTTATGTATTGTCGCTGACAACTTAGCCCGCTACACAATATATCGCGTTGATGTGAGCAGGTTTTTTAACGCATCTTCATCGCGCGATAAAAGTTATCGTGATCGCCACCGCCATCGTGTCGGTTTGCGCATAGCTTTAAAGTATTCTACGATAATGTATTTACAAAAAAAACATCACTTCACATTAATTTATGTGGAATTTGAGACACAATCAGCCCGTGAAATAAAAAGATTTTTAACTCCATATTGTAGGTGTTTTTACACAATTTAACACAGCACCGCATGTTGTTTTATATTTTTTATAATAAAGTACTGAAAGCCTTCACTATTCTCACTTTTATTTCATTTTTTTATTTAGTTTAATTATCTTTTTTCACTATTTTAACGATTGAAAATCTCGAAACACTTTCGGCAAAATGACAGATAGGCACCTTTTTTTTTTTAATTTGGTGCTTCAAGGCTTAACTACATTCAAGTTACTTTTGTACAAAAGTGAACAAAATAATTTGTCTTTTTCAACGTACTACAAAATCCTATCTTCTTTCTCAAATTTTACAAAAGTAAAAGTTAAAGCGGTCCTAACTTTTACTTTTGCACAAAAGTAAAACACCAACACACATAAATAATCAGTTTAAAAATCGACTAACAGATGGTGGGAAATTTTAGGGGAACAAAATTTTTCATTCAGATGGTGCTAGGGTTTTTTCAGCAAAATGGCAGTTTTGGTAAAAATATCTGAAAGGAGATGTCGCTAGAGTATGTGTGTATTTTTTCACATTTGTACTTTTTGTAAAAAGTTTTGAATGTAGTTAATACTTCACTCACACACACTGTATATGTGATATATTTCTCTTCCTTATCTTCTTATTCTAATGTCGAATTCCTTTCAGCCAAAAAAATATCGATCCCTGTGAGAGATTTTGATCCCGGACTAGTTTTGGCATTCCATTCAACAAAAAAAAATCGATCCCTCATGATTTGGGATCAAAATGTTTGATCCCGATTTCAAGAGATTTACACCTATACAAAACTGTTTAGAAGTTTTGTGAAAATAAATTTATATTGTATAATATAAATTTATATAAATTTAAATTGTTATTTAAATACATTTATGAATTGTTGCGAGGCAAGAGGAATCGAGGATAGTCGGTAAGACGGTAGGGTAGGAAAAATAAGGAAAGGTTAGGAAATTTGGAAAGGATTGGATTGGAAAAGGGTTTGAGCGCTAAGTTCCGGGGGACACGGCCTGCTAGCGGTGCTCAGCTGAACTCGCCGGAATGGGGGGGATCTTGCCCCCGAAACTTAACCTCACCTGCAACAAAAACACAAATCAGGCCTAAGAAAAAAAATCAAAGATATCGACGGCGGACGGACTATCACCACTTCAGGGCACTGCTGGTGTTGACGCAGTGTTGCCAAACCCACCCAACCTGGGAATCCGGTGGCAATGTTTGGATTCCCCCTATATGGGAGATGCTCACGTTCGACTCATACCATCTTCACCTCGAGAATTTTGTCACTTTCCACACCCCTGAAAATAACACCTCAGCAAAACATGATTTCTTTGCAAAAATCAATAAAACAGGAAGATTTCATCCACAATTGAGACGTTTCAGAACTTTTATTATATAAAACATAACATATAGGCTTTTAATATAAGTTTTGAATTAATTGAATTTGATTTGACAGGAATATAGATTGTTTTGAAAAAAAAATTAAACTAAGTTATAATGGTTTTTGTTACAATCTTTACAAACAGCTGAAAACAAAAGAAACAACAAAACAAAACGTGAACGAAATCGCTTCTCGAAAGGACTATCATCAAAACTCGACAGTAATATTTCAAAAGCGCAGGTCTACCTGGAAAATAAAATACACCCTACCTTCTAAGAGCTCTATGGAGGTGGACAAGGTAACCGAAAAAGAATTTACAAAAAAAAAAGGAGTAATCCTATGTGACAGACCTTGAAAATCAAACGTTCACTTACACTTTTAAGTTACCGCTAGAAATTAAGAAAATAAATATCAAATAAATATCAGTATTACTACTAATTATAATTCTAAAAATATAAATAAATAATTTAGTTAAAGAATAAAGCAAAATTTTAATAAATAATAAAAATCTTCAACGTCTCGTTTTTCTTTTTTTTTCTTCTCAGATTTTTTCTTTTTTGATTAATGGTTATGAACGACGAACGGGAACAAATGATAATCCGAAAAAGAAAGGAATAATAACAGATCCAGTCTTAACTTGTCTATCGGATTTTAATGTTAATTGTTTTAATAAATATACGGGTCTTTACTTTCCAATTTCATACATTGCCAAATTGGTGAAAGCCCCCACTGGTACACCATACTCTGGGGTGTTCTGGATGTGAAATGTTCGGCCAAACCTGGTTTTATCCTTTAATGCCGGATTCCAACAATAGTTTCCAGGTGCAGCACAAAGGAACCAAAGAACGGGATTGTTTCCGGTAATATAACGGTTCAAAATGGACAGATATGATGACTGGACGAAAAATTATGGAGTCTTTATGGACGCCCAGCTCCAAAATTCATCACCAAGATCTGATTTGTTCCAACAAAAAAACTCGCTCCGCAATGGGATATATGGCAGTTCCCAAAAAGTTGCTGCATGCACAAAGTTCACAAACACCAGTGACACAAGAACAAATAATTAAATGATGTGGCGGCCCAGCGCTCTGCTGGCAAGCTGGAACCGCCAATACTTTGGATAACGTGGTATCTTTATTAACCTGTATAAAATTTAATACCTTTAGCACTTAGTTTCTTAATAAAATCAGTCTTTAAAACCTCACCTTGTTTTGTCCAACAAAAAATGTATTTTAAATAATTCCTTTGAGTGGTTTTAATTCACTATTTTAAGTTTCTTCAAAAAAAAAAAATGTTAATATTATTAACAATGTCTTCTAATAAAAGCAATTTCAAATAAAAATCATTATTAATTGATTTCTTACTTTTTCTAAACACTGCAATTGAATTAAATTACTTAAAAAAAATCACGCACAAATTGGCACAAATGTCAACCGAGCTTTAGACGGCCGCTCGTGATCACTCAAAGAAACAGATTGTTCGAGTTATTTGACTTGACATTTATTCCTGGCTACCGTTTACGAACACGCCACTTTTATTTCGGAACAATATGTTCTCCTCCCACACAGTTAGCATCGTACGATCCAACATACCCGCTAGTCTATTTTTTTCTTTTTAAAGGTTTCAGTGTGGTAGTATTCGCCTCACCCATTTCGCCACCGTTTCCAACTCAATCTTTAGACGTTTCAAGAAAACATCGCCGCAGCCATCTTACCTAATTAGCACCTCATTATTCCAGCCGCTAACAGATGGCGTAATAAAATTGGCTAATCCTGCGTCTACACGCGAACACGGGCCAAGAGTTGCACGACACGATTTTGACAAAACTCCTAACCCCAATATTTTATTAATGTGTACCTAATTTAAAAATCATAATCAAAAATCATTCGTAAACGTCTAATAGACTCAAACCCTAATACTGTTACCAAAAATTTCGGTTCGATTAACTTTCTTTATTAAATTTTTTTTTTTCCATTTCGGTTGCGCCAATCCGCACATCCTATACCTTGACATTTTAAGGTATCGAGTTATATTTTCCATATTCGACGTATCTTCATTAATCTTTGACAATCACAGTGACCGAAAACATTTACCTACATGAATTTATTGACAAATGCCAATCTAACAAAAAACAGAAAGAGAGAAAAGAGAGAGAGGTATATTATTTGGTCTCAACCCCTTTTGGTTGAAATGTTGTTTATCTATTATGAATATTCTTTGTCATGAACCATAGACTTTTATCCCATAATAGTCAACACTCAACACTAATCATTCAACTTCAACAGCACCAACAACAAGAACGACATCGAGAATGGTAAGTATGGTTTATTATTATTTTATTTTAATTCATTTATTACATCTTTTCAATTATTTTCAGCTCTTTTTGACTCGAGCACGGTGGCCGCAACAGAATTAGAAGAACGACGGTGACAATCGGTGTTTGTCCGCTGGTGAAGCTGCCGAATGCATTTACTGTTTTGCACAATCTATGTAGACTGTAGAATACAACGCCGCCGTTGCTGCAGCCATTCCAACTGCAGGGATACATATAATCCGGAAGAAAAGTGTGCTTCGACTACATGTGAAATTGCATTTCCAGGCAGAGAAGGTGTTGCATTAAGGTAGAACTAGAATAGGCGGAAGCCAACGTACGTGGTCGTACGAAACCGAGCGAAAACAAGAAATTCATATGACGCGCACATAATTGCGATTTGGAACTTTTCGTTTAGTTTTCGTTAACTTTCGCCGTCAGACGTGAGAGCGCTCACCGACCGCTCTTTCGTACGTGGACTGACAGCTAGCTTCAAAAATCAAAAAAATCACTTCCAACCACTCAAGTGCATTATGGGTGACTTATGAATTTGACGTTTTGGAAAGCAACTTTTCGTTCGCTTTTGACACTAGCTTCCGACAGCTACCGCCTATTCTAGTTCTACCTTTATCATTTGTTTCCGAAGTTAAATTTTTGTTTTTTTTTTTTTTTGTTAAAATAATTGAAATTTGTGCAGTGTTAGTATATGAAAGAAATAAAATTCCTACTAGTACTAAGGATCAAAAAATCCCTTATGTGTATTTTAGTTTTAATTGATATTTTAGACTCATACGAGGAAAGAAAATCGTTTACTCTTTTGTAAGTTAAACAAGTCGCCATGATTTTTTTAATTTTGTTTACCATTTTAAACTTCAGCATTTTAAATAGTCTCAAATCTACGACTAACAAAGTCGTCAGTTTTCTGTCACCTACCTATATTTATACGAAGTCGAATGTTGAGTCTCTCTTATATTTTGTTATATATAATTTACAAAGTGGAGAAAGCACAGTAATTATTGCCAGAAAAATTAAATTTTATTGTGAAAATACTGACAGATTTTGGACCATTTAGAACTAAATGTTAAAAAAAGGAATTATGATGAAGTTATAATTCGTGTAAATTACATCATTACATAACAACAATTGGGTTTCCTTTTCAATAGTTGCGTTTTATTTTTCTCCAGATCCAATTCAGATCAGATCATGATTATAGAACAAACTGGATCACAGAAATTTATGAAAAACGAACGATCGCTTTCGTTTCGCTTTTTACAGAATCTGGCCCCTGACCATCTTGAATAAAATCTCGTGCATGCAGAATGTCGGTGATAATCTGTACAAATAAATAATATACAACAATAAATAATAATTGCGACAAATAAAAAACAATTCGTTAAAACACAAACATTTGTATATAATATGTAAAATAACTTTAATTTAAATTAAAAAAAATGTTCTTTTATAGTTTGAAAATACTTATACTTCTAGTAATTTTTCCCTATCCATACTATCAGTGGTTTCATCAAGAAAATAGTGCCATATTTGACATGCCACACACACAATTACAAAAAAAAATCAATCCCATTTTGCTCTCCATTCACCACGAAAAATCCGCAATCCCGGATCAAAATCCCAAATGGCAAATGGAATTCGTTCTACCTTTAGAAGAAGAAATAGAGGAACGGCATATCCACTGATCTCTATAATACACTGGATAGTGAATAGCCTATAGTGTATAACAGTTTTTGTGAGGCAAGTTTTTTAAAGGGTACCGGCCACAACCTCATATCTCGCTCTATACAAACGAAGAAATTGATTGAAGATATTTGCCGAAATTGAGCATTTATTTGATATCAGTTGATGTCAACAAGCATTGCGGCTGTAAATATTGAAAAAAATATAAGAAAATGCAGATCCAGTAGCGTCCATTCCGTTGGCGCCGCTGTTAAATTTTGCCTCAAAAATTTTTTATGAATACACTATCCAGTGTATATAGAGATCAGTGGGCATATCGAGGAAAAAGTGAAGCATTTTTCAAAATGGTGTGAGTTACACAAACAGATGCATTCACACAGGCAAGGCATGCAGTTAGACAGCTAAATCACGGGGGAATTTTTTGCTGTTTTTTTGAGGAATGTGTTTTGAGATTTTAAATCGCCAAAATAGAAAAAAAAAACTCAGGGCTATTCTGGCGTTTTGAGGGCTCACAACCCACAAGTCACAAGCCTTTGTGAGGTTGATTTCTTGTGAGGTTGTTGTGAGGTTCTCAAAAGGAGATCACAATTTCGATAGTTTTTGTGAGGCTCACAGTTGTGAAGGTACGAAAACCTCACAAAATCGATTTCACCTTTCCTTGTGAGGTTGTTGTGACTTGTGCGGTATCAGTGAGGTTTGCCAGAATAGGCTGTAAGTAAATAAAATAAACAAGTGAAATAAAAGTAAATAAAGTGAAATAAAATATAAAACTACATGCGGTGCTCCGTTAAATCCTGTAAAAACACCTATAATAAGCAGTGCAATTTTTGTTCATTTCACAGGTAAACTGTCTTTCAAATTCCAGAATAATGTAAGTAAAATTACTCTGCACTACGGGCGCTCAATGTATTCGACCCTGGGCCAGAATTTTGCATATAAACATTAATATTTTTGTATCCAATTTTTTACTTAAATATTATAATGTATATATACAATGTCGCTATAATTTTAACATTTGCAATTTCGAGATCTCTGCCTGTACACAACTTAAAATTTGTATGAATGTATATCTCTATTCTCAAAGGCAAAAGTATTTGTTGTTTTTGTCTTTCGTAGGAATAGTATGAATGATGTATAAATTGAATTTTTTATTTGTTGGTGGCGAGTGGGATAAACTTGCAGTGGTTGTTTTTTTTTTAGTTTTTGCCTTTTCATTGGTAATTGTGTGTATCTATATAGATAGACATGCAGTAACTTTTTTGTTCGTTCGTCGCGATTTTCGAATAAAGGGTAGGATTGTCTTTTGGTGTTTTTTTTGTGAGGTACCTAGGTAGGTATACTTATGCATTTATGTAGGTTCGTACGCATAGTTGGTTATTTTGTATTCCCTGAGAAATTAAAGAAAATTATTGTTCATTAATTTATTTACGCGTGTGTTCAAAAGTTGTGAGGTATGTAGGTAGGTAGGTGTAGGTAGGTAGGTATGTGTGTAGGTGTGAAAATGTGTATGCTCCGACTTAGGGAACACGGTATGACAAGGTCATTTTGCAAGGGTTTTATTTGTATTCTATTTTTACTTGCGATATATAGGAACTACATATTATATGGCAAGTTATGGATTCGTAAAAAAAATCGAACTCGGGATTTTGATCAAGGTTGACATTACGATGATAGCGAAGTCGAAAAAAATGGGTATCGCAATTCTGTCCGTGGAACGATATCTTAAAATCATGTCCATATAATGTACCAACAATAAATACAAAATTGCTGCTTTTGTCACAAAATGCACAATTTTGGAATTAAGTCGAATTTCAAAAACCGTTATTTGTTTGAAAAAAAGTATATTAATCTTTTTTGTAGGAAATATTTCAAGTTACAAATTAGTCTTTGTACAACTTACCATTTGGGAGTTATTACTGAAAAACCATTGTGGAGGGCCTTCAACCCCCCGTAAAATTGTTACGGGCCTCATATCGATGGGAACTTTTGACAGTTTCTTAAGAACACCATGAGGAAGCTATACAACCAAAACCCAGCTTTCCGGCGATTATTTCCGAATTTGGCTTTTTTTTAACTTCATTGACTGGACAGGTAAGTATAACTTCACACAAAAATTTTAATCATAATTGTATGGACCGTTTTTGAGAAAAATGAGATTTTCAATACCGGTTTTTAAACATTTGTATGGGAGGTACCGTCTTTTTTTGTTGTAAGAAAAATTTTCATTTAAAATCTGCTAGATAATGTTAAAGAACTGCTGGGTGCCAAGTTTAATAAAAATTGACATAGTCGTTTGCGAATTATTAAGTTCTCAAAAAAATTTTGAAACTTTTTTTAAAAATCAAAAAAAAAAAATTTTGAAAATTTTGGTAACAAAACTTTTAAAAATTTTTCAAACATTTTGCATAAAAAAATTGATCAATATCAGTTGAACTGTTCTTGAGAAAATCGAAAATCAAACAAATGGTTCTATTGGAGGTACCATTTTTAATAATTTTTCGAAAAGTTTTTTTTTTTTTAAGTTGAAAAAAATAATATTTTTATTTTTTGCTAAAAAAATTTGTATGGCAGGTACCGTTATTTTTGGTCTTAAAAAATGAAAAAAAACGGGTGGGGGAACGCCTAAAAAACGCTAGGTACCAACTTTGAAGAAAATCGACCGACCCGTTTTGGCTGCAGCCTAAGGACAGACAGACGGACAGAATTGCGAGACCCACTTTTTTCGACTTCGCTTTCATCGTAATGTCAACTTTGATCAAAATCCCGAGTTCGTTTTTTTTACGAATCCATAACTTGCCAATATTTTTGTACAATATACATACATAGGTACATATGTATGTAGAAAATAGAATACAAATAAAACCCTTGCAAAATGACCTTGTCATACCGTGTTCCTTAAATCGTAGCATACACATTTGACATCTATGTACATATATACCTATTACCTACCTACCTACACCTACATACTTACCTACCTACACCTATACCTACCTACCTCACGACTTTTGAACACAAACGTAAATAAATTAATGAACAATAATTTTCTTTAATTTCTTAAAGAATACAAAATAACCAACTACGTATGAACCTTCATACATAGGTATACTTACCTAGGTACCTCACAAAAAAAACACCAAAAGAAAATCCTTGCTACCCTTTCCTCGAAATTCGCGACGAACGAACAAAAAAGTCACTGCATGTCTATCTATACAGATACACACCATTACCAATGATAAGCAAAAAACTAAAAAAAAAAAAACAACCACCGCATGTCTCCTCCACTCCCCACCATCAAGGCTGGCATTGCTTCATAAAAAATTCAATTTATACGTATTATATTATCTTTGTTTGTATTCTAATATCTTTGTTTGTATTCTATTATCTTTTATATCGCGTGCTCTCTCATGGCTATTTTTGACAATTCCGAAGTTGTATAGAAACAAAAACGGGGAGCATAGTATATAAACAATGTTTACTGGCAGCATAATATATCAACATATTGCTGTATACAAAAGTAGATAGAGATTAGCTCGATAGAGGCGCAACGATCGAATGTTGTTCATAATAGTACTATAGGCATTCAGGCCTATTCGGCGAGATCTTTTATTCTTTTATTCTGCTATTCTGTTATGATTTTCCATACAAAAGTGTGAGCTGTCAAAAAATCTTTTATGAATTATAATTTTGGTATTCGGCATGCCAAATCTGTTATGAAATCTGCTATCAGGATCTGTTATGAACTTTAAAAAATTCGAACATGTCAAAAAATCTTTTACAAACCGCATTTTTCGTATTCAGCATGCCAAAATCTTTTATAAAATCTTTTACAAATCATAAAAGAATAAAAGATACATTTGTGTGACTTTTATCTTAAAAGAACAACTGAAAATGGATACTTATATTTTATTTCGCCAACGAAATGTTGTTAAAAGGACACAAAATGTAAGTAAATACAATAATAAAAGAATAAATGACAAATTTTTGTGACTTATCATAAAAGATTTTAATTTATTTAATAAAACAAAACATCTCATTAATTCGGTGCGACACCTGACCACCACCAAAATTATCCCACCATCTCCAGCTCTCATCCTCCCGCTAGAAGAGAAATCCAAAATACCAACAAATATTTGTGCAAATCGTCAGACATGGATCGAAAACACCGATACAATTGAAGAGAAGAAACTCGGTCTGACTGAATTACATCCCGACGTGTTTGCCACTAATCCACGTGTTGATGTTATCCAAGAGAACATCGAATGGCAACGAAAGTATCGTTACGTAAGTTTTGCGAAATCGTGTTCGGAGGTGCGTAGGCCGTAAGCCATGGCCACAAAAGGGTGGTGGACATGCCCGACATTCATCCATTAGTTCACACTTATTCAAGGGTGTTGGCATCGCTCATGGAGCACGATCCCCAACAACTCACTTTTATATGTTGCCATTAATCTATAAGCGGGCTTGACTTTGACTTTGTCAGTCAAACTGGCTCAAAACGACTTGCATGTTGTCCAGAATCTGGAAATCCCCAGCCGTGATCCTGAGTTCATTATTATTAGTTGATTTTCCATATGCGAACTTCTCTATCTGTCCAATTGCACTGGATCTCGAGGTTTCTCTTATATAAACAAACTAAAATTACGAATACAAAAAAAAAAAAAGTTTTAATTCGCGAACAACCACTTCAATTTATGTTTTAGTAATGATTTTTTTTTTGAACAGCTGATTGACAACAGATTTTAGTTCTGTTTGCTTGCATATTTCGTTTTCGAAGTTTCATAACAGAATTTTATAAAAGATCGAACTTCTGAATACCAATTATAAAAAATCTTTTATGGTGGAAATCTTTTATGATTCATAGCAGAAAATTCATAGCAGAATAACAGATGTGGCAGAATAGGCCTAATTGACTTACTATATATGGACCAGTGATGAAAATAGACTTTTGTCGATTGTACTGAAAACTGAAAAAAATAGTACTGTGACAGAATAAAAAGGTATTTAACTTTTTTAAATGCATAAAACAAAATTAAATATAAATATTGTCCTACAGTTTATGGTGTATTTTAACAATCCATAATGCTTTTGTCAAATTTAAAACAACACGTGTGACAAAACTCATTATTATAAGGGATTTGATGATTAATTAACGAATTATAGGGACATTGTCGATTTAGTTAAATAAAAGTGTTGCCTTTATTAAAGTGAATTGTATTGTATTTACTTTGCACTAAAGCCAATTTCAAAACCCAATTTTCGACGAAGTGTGGTGAGTAGAGTAATCTTGTTGTGGAGATGTGAAATCTGAATGTTCATAAAAATTAAAAATAGGGCAAATAGTGCTGAAAATTGATATGTGGTACTTGCGTACTTCGGAAAGGCAAATAGTACTGAATTCAGTACAATAGTAAGCCTTTTTGCAACTATGATATGGACTGCCAGGAGCCAACTTCACGATGGTTCCACCTATAACTAAACGCCGCTAGCGCTAACATAGGACAAGCGGAAAACACGGTGAAACATTTTGACACTTCAGTTTTGTGCTTGTTTTTTTTTCATTCACTTTTGTTTGTTTTTTTTTTTTTTTGTTTCATTTTAGAAAACTTTATTTACAAAAATAAATAAAAGATTATGAATAAATTAAATGTATTAATCCCACCGCATAATTTTTAACGCATACGGCATATCTGTGAAAAAAGTTATAAAATTCTGTGAAACTCAGCGCTTTGGCTGTTCTCACAGAGCATGAAGACCTAGTCAAGAAGGTTCTGGTGACCAAAGAAATTTATCCTCAAGTGCGACTGGTTATGGATCGGTTTCCGGCCGTGTAGACATCCTCTATAGTTAGAATCTCTCCTACGACACTCGTGCTAGCTAGAATTGTGTCCAAGTGCATCCTGGCACTTGGCACAAGTAAAACTGTTTGCAACCCATTGACACAGGACAAGTCTTTTCGGTCAACATGTTCAAATTGATTCATGAGATTTTCAAACTAATCGCTGTATTCTCTGCCAAAGATGTGAGCCCAAGTCTCAGTAGTCAACACACAATGTTAGATGTAGAGATAATATGTAGAGATTCCATTTGTGGCTCACCGTTGTTTCCAACCTCAGTCATTATTCGAAAATGTAATCAGACTGTCACTAGTTGATGTTTCAGCGAGGAACTGCTTCGAACCCTCAATCAATTACCACCAGTGATCCGTCAGAAGTTGTTTCAATGTGCTCTCGAACCATTCTGGTAAGTTTTTATTAAAGATGAAGTGGATAAGATTTAAGTTCCTGGAAGATTTTTTCCGTCAAATCTTAATCGGTATTAGGACACACAAATGACGACGACTTTCTTGTATTTTTATTTCCTCAATTGCCATGCTGGTACAAGAGAACCTGACCAAATTCTCATTTGAGCGATGTTACAGAATCGAGTTTCGGATTGAATTGGAAAACTTTTGGCGGAATTATTTGCTACAAAAAACAACACCAATTAAAATCAATATAATATTTATGTACTTGAAAAAATTATCTCCAAATGCTGTTGAATCACCATTTTTTATCCAAATTTAAACAAAAAATATATTTATAAAAATCAAATTTACCACGCAGGTCGCACGACGCAAAATGTGAAATGAAAATTAAAATTATACACAAACGTCAAAATATAAATTTTAGCAAAAACAGATTGCTCAGTTTTTTTTAAGAAATAACAATAGATGTCCGTAGTTTCTATGGCAAAAAAAGCTTGCTCAGACAAAGTAGGAACAGATGGCACTGAAAATAGTTACTTCTCTTTGCCGCGTGTCCTACCATAGCGCTCATGTCACTAGTGAGAGGTTGAACCATTTTCATTTCGGAATTTGTATGGAAATGACGCTCGACTAGCAGTCCATATATAATAGGTCAATGACTATAGGTTTTATATACAATGACCATGGACGTTAATATATGGACTTTGTATATAAAAACTATAGTACTATCATGGAGCATAATTTTTAGGGTTGCGTGGACCTATACGGTGGCGCTAGAGTCACTTGAAATTTTTTTTTGCAGACTTTGAAATATGGCAGGATAAGAAATGAAGAGCAAGTATTAACAACGAGAGGATTGTATTATTTCAATTGTGATTACGGTAAAGAGAGTAAAGGAGATAACTTTGCAAGCTGTTTGCGTCATGGCAAAAAGCAGAATAAATCAAAGAAAATTAAAAAAAAATTCTTTGAAATAATAATTTTTTTTGTTCGCATTGCTTATGGGAGTGAGGAAGAATATGTAAAGATGTAAAAGTGGTAGGTAGGTATACTGTCCTATACAATTATACATTTTTATTTTCGCATATACATATATAATATTGAGGTTGACAGATATTTGATTTGATTTGTAATTTTCAAGTGGTGAAAAATCAAATAAAGCGGGAATCTCCAAGCAATGTTGCTATATTTATTGATATGTGGAACAGATGTACATATAATTAGGTATATTTATGTAGGTACCTATGTACTGTATAGGTATTTTGTCTCCTTTAAAAACAGTTATTAAAATCTTGAAGATGATCTTATATTAATATTTCTGTTCTTCAAAATGACCCAAAATTGGATTTTCGAACAACAAAAATAATAATATATGTATGTAATAAGGTATCTACCTATTAGTTATGTAATAATTAGTAATTAATTACATATGTACATACCTAGATACCTTACATAATATTTGAGGGTTTCCGAAAATAATAAGTTTCTCAGAGTTTTAGGTGGTTAAAAGGTTGTTTTGGATTTTTAAAAAAGTTTCAATTTTTTTTTTTTTTAATTTTTTCAAAATTTTATATACCTACCTATGAAAAACTATTAAAAAAAAAACCATTAACGATTTTCAATAAATTCAGATTTCCTTAAGATATCAGATGATATGCATCGCATTGGTGTCAAAACAATTTCAGAGATTGTTTATCAATTTACAGTCGACTCTCCCTAAGTCGTATAGGTACTCTCTCTAAGTCGAATTTCTCTCTAACTCGAATTTTGTCGCCATATTTTAACATTCCCTTCAATTTTCCATACAAAAACCATTCTCTAAGTCGAACTCTCTCTAACTCGAACACATTCTCTCGATTATTGGCATCTTTTTTCAATCCTTAAGTCGAGCTTTATTTAGCACAAAACAAAATAAAAATATATTACCCCTTCAGAATTCGTATTTGGGTGTAGTATAACTACGAACCATCAAAACCTTAATATATATGTGTAGCATCGCGTGTACCATCATCGTCAGGTCTTCGTGTTTTTTCCTACTTATATCCCTAGTTAAATTATTCTAAAATAAGCCAAGAATTGATAACGGTTTTTTGTAGAGGGGTCAAAAACAATAATATTTTATTATGAGAGGGGGGGGGGTCTATCTCGCCCCGTTTAGGAGGTAGGGGCAATTAAAAAAAAAGACTTAAATTGAAAAAAAAAAATTATTAAAAAACAACAGCAACACTTACAAAAAAACACTTACTTAAAAAATGCTTGTTTTTGACCCCTCTACAAAAAACCTTTATCAATTCTTGGCGCCATAGTTATCGTACTCGTGCCAAAAGCCAAATGCAGTCTTTGTTTTTAATCGATATTTATTGAATATTCGCCATTTATTGAATATTCAATAAATATCGATTAAAAACAAAGACTGCATATGGCTTTTTTATTAGAAAACACGTGCTATATTGTTCATAAATAAATGTAGGTGCCTAGGTATACTGGTATAAACACGTGCTATATTGTTCATAAATAAATGTAGGTGCCTAGGTATACTCGCATAATGCAAACTACCTTAAACTAAACTACTTTTTAAGCAGGTAGTATACCTACAATATAGGCTCCCATAAGTAATCTGATGCATTATGTACATACCTATCTATCTATGTATTTTTCTATTAAAATACCTACCTAATTTTGTTTTCATTAAATTTTTATAACTATAAATAAATAAACAATCAAAGTAATTTGTATGTGATCTCAGTGATTTTTTATTAGTCAAAACCAAATCGATCCTTTTCTTTTTCATCATAAGAAAAATTAAAATTACCTAAAAAATGTACTATACCAAGTTAGGTACATACCTCCCTTAAAAGAGTCAAGTACCTACATTTGCATGAAAATATTTTTTTTATTAAATTTTGTTTCCATTAAATTTTAAATTAATAACGTGATTCATTTAAAGGTTTTATGTGCCTCCGTAATAAATTTGTAAATAAAATTTAGCTTCACATTCTACCTAAATTTAAAGACCTTAAACTTACTTACATATCTATCATACCTATATGTTATCAGCCAACCAAACCAACCAACAGTGGCCTTCACAATTCTTAGGTGAGAAAAATACCTACTACTTTTTTTATTTATTTTTTTTTTGTGTATTCCTCTTTCTCGTTACGTTTGCCTCGATGAAATTTTTTCTCGAAAACATTCTTTAACGTTTTTAGTATGAAATTTTGAACGGTTTTGAATTTGTAGCTTGTACTCGACTGTGATTCTGGCTTTAATTTGAACTTTGAATTTTGAAAATCGGACAATTGGATCTAAAGATAAAGCATTTGACTGAGCAAAAATCGGGTGATTTTCAATTTTAACAAAAATTGGACAATTCTCCACTGAACCACGTCGCGGTCGGTTGGCAATGAACAACAACCCCAATTTTTTCAATTTTCCGATATTTTTTTAACTTTTTTATTAAACTATTGTGAAAGTCGTGTGGGGTGTACACTCTACAGTTATGTATGATATATCAAATTAATTGTCTATTTTCCTAGATGCGAATAAAAGAAAAACGAATCCTATAAATGCAATAACTACAGAGTTATGAGGTGATAAATAAAACAACAGAAATATGTCAATGGGCCTTACTAATAATCAAATTTAGCGACGACTTAAATATTTCAGTAAAATTAACCTTAATTCTGGTGATCCCAGCAATGTACCATTCATGGAATGTTTAATTTTTTGAAGTCCATTCCATATATGATTCATTATTAAGAGTCCACTTGAATATTAAGGTCATACTATATATGGTTTATTAGCTAGAGCCCATTCTATTATGGTCCATTTTACTGAAATATTTAAGTCGTCACTAAATTTGGTTATTGGTAGGGCCCAATATCTCGGTTGAAAAAAATTTGAAAAATCTAAAATTTTAACAACACATGTAGATCAATAATCTCTATCACCTACATTTTTTGAGATTTTTAAAGATAAAAATCAAAAAGTGGTAAAAATTAACCCCGCAAAACCTGTTTTTGAAACATAAAATATGGTTTCAAAAAAAAAATGTTTATCAAAATTTCCTGAAACACGGATAATTTTGTTTTTAAACACCTTTCCAATGTGAAAAATTTATTTCAATCGGACTTAACCCTGATTTATTGGAATTTTGTAATTAATTCAGTTTTGAACTTTCAAAAATTTATATCCCGCTTTGTAGATTTTATAGATTTTTTATCAAGTTAGCGATATTCTGGAATTTTAAATATCTATTGAATAAAAAATATATTAATACTTTACCACCTTCGTCTAGAATAGATACCTGTACCTAGTTTGATCAATTTTACCACATTTTGTCCTAGGTACCTACTTTAAATTGAAATTTCAAAAAATCCCGTCTTAAATTAAGTCTAAACAGATTTACTATGCATAGGTATATATCTACCTACATTTTTTAATGCATGAAAAAGTGAGCGATTCACTTATAATGGCTTAATATCGATAAACATAACTATACCTATATATACATTTTACAATCATGCCAGAATGAAAAAAAATGTAAACAAACCAAAATTATGTGAGTGAGCGATTCCCTTATAATGGTTAAATATCGATATAACTATACCTACATATATATATATACATTTTACATTCATTTCTTCCCTAACCATAAAACATGCCAGAATGAAAAAAAATGTAAACAACAAAAATGTAAATGTGGACAATATAGGTGTCGCTACTGTCGCACCTAACCATGATAGTACTATAGTTTTTATATACAAAGATATGGACTGCTAGTTGCCAATCTCAGGTTGGTTCCATTTTAGCCTCGGCGACACTAGCCGTCCTCACTGCAACTAGCGGAAAAAAAATGAAACCTCTCAGTTTTGGTTTGGGGGTTTGATATTCAAAATGAAACAATTCACCAAAAATAATACATTTGGCCGCGTTCGAATGATAGGCCGATAGGGTATTTAAGATCGTTTCGCATCGAACGACCAAAACCGGATTTGATAGATTTGTCTGTTATTTATATTTTATATTTGTTTTGTATTTTATATATATTTTATATTTTATTTTGTTAATTGAAAAGCAACGCACTATAAAATTCACCGAAAATTCGTTGCAACCAAAAACACAATTTATTTTCTTAAAACACCGCGACATTCAATTTCACATTTTAAAAATTTCAAATCTTGCTAGTGTGTGTGCAAATCGGTGTAAAATCTTTCTTGAATCTTGCAAAATTACCAAGATTTGTTTTGACAGAAAAAATTCGAATTGTTCAAAAAAAAATCGGTTCTTTTAGAAAAAAATTCGATTCTTTTGTTGAAAGGAATTCGACATTAGATACCCTATCGACCTATCATTCGAACGCGGCGAATTTTATTTTATTATTTTTGTCGAATGTGAATTGTTTCATTTTGAATATCCAACCTCCAAACCAACACTAAAAAAAATAAGAGGCAAAATACCGTAGATGTCGCACATTTATGCAGGAAATTTAAAAATGTAAGGTTTGGTTTATCGCTAAATACGACTTTTTGAAATTTTAAAAAGATGTCGCGAGCTTCTATGTCAGAAGTTAATTTTTTTTCCTGAAGTGGCGTGGGAAGAGCTCGCTCTCTTATTTTGGCGACATTTGTTTGACAATTGTTGTATGAAACTGACATTAGACTAGTAGTCCATATATATACGTCCATGTTTTCAACAAATTAGGCTTTTTTATAGCAAAATGCTATGAAATATCAATTTGAAAGTATTCTAAGATAATTGGTGTGTTCAGAAAAATGATATCTCAGAGATTTTTCTCACTCAAAAAGTGAGCAAGCGAATCCAAGATTTTTTTTCCTCAGAGTTTTGACAGCAAATATGAGAAATTTTGCTGAGGAATCCTGTTCAGGTAACTGAGATTGCTGAGATCTCCGAGATCTCATTTTTCTGAACATGCCTAATGTATTTACATAAAAAAACATCACTTCACAACTCCATGTTATAGGTATTTTTACACAATTTAACACAGCACTGCATGTGTTTTTATATTTTATATACTAAAGTACTGAAAGTTTTCACTATTCTCACTTTTATTTCATTTTTTTATTAAGTTTAATTATCTTTTTTCACTGTTTTAACGATTGAAAATCTCGAAATACTTTCGGCAAAATGACAGATAGGCACCTTTTTGTTTTTAATTTGGTGCTTCACTCACATACACTGTTATATGCGATATATACCTCTTTCTAATCTTCTTATTCTAAGCAGTGAACACTCAGCTCATTCATTTTTTTCATTTAGTTGTCACTTTTTAGAAAGAGACAAAGAGTGATTCAAAAAACACCTTTCTCGAAATTCAATCGGGACCGGGCGAAATTATGAAATCTCTGAAAATTTCATGCTTTTAGCAGCAAAAATCGAAAAGTTATGCAGCTTTTAACATTTGAGAAAAATTCCGATTTTGAAAGATTTTCAAGCTAAATTATTGAAAAAGCGCTGTAGCGACCGCTAAATGCTGTTCGATTTTAAATTTTTTGGTTTTAATTTTTTGTTTTCAATCTAAGCTTCATAATTTCACCCGGTCCCGGTTGAATTTCGAGAAAGGTGTTATTTTGAATCTCCCTATTGTGCAAGATATGACAGTTTCATTTTATGACGTATTTTTTTGTGTGCTTTTATTTGTGTCTGCTGCAGATTGCAGTTGCAATTTATTTTTCGTCTCTTCGTCTTCGTGCATCCAAATCAAGGTAAGTTATCTATGAATGTTTTTTTTTAATTTTTTTTATTTATAAAAATGAAGTTTCAAAAAGGAAAAAATGGTTTTTTATTTATCAGGCTTTTTTCTCAAAAAGCTTTTTTTCTTTACAGTCAGCTTTGTATATAAACTCTAGAAGCCAAATTAATAAAAAACGTTTATTCCACCTTTATTCCACGAGTTAACTAAAGCAGGGAATAAGAGTTAAGCTATGGGTTAAAAATTTCCATGAATAAAATCAAAATGTTTTTGGAATAGTAAATTGACGTTTACCTTAGGAAAATCTACTACAATAAATAAGATGCCTGTTTGGTAACTTGAAATTTTCCCCAAGTTTCGCCAACTTGGGTATTTTTCGTATGGGTTCTGACAGAAAGTTATGACAATTTGTAAAAAAAAAGCTCAAGTTACCAAACACACATAAGAATTCTCTTGTTAATACATTTCTGTCAATATTAGGCGTTTTTCTTTTTTAGCACCGAGCGTGGCACTGAGCTGTCAAAAAGAAAACTACGTTACTTTTTAACTTGGAGCGCTCCGAGCTCTCAACTTGCATTTCTTTTTTAGCTCAGAGCTCGACCGGGGCTCGCTCAATGAGCTCGGAAATAAATGACCGAGCACATCGAGCACAAAGCTGAGCGCGGCTAACTTCATACAATTTTCATGTAATTTGACAGATATGAGAGTTCAGTGCTCAATTGAGTTTTTTAAATAGATCGGTGCGCTTAGGTCACGCTCTGTTCGTAGTGAGCTCTATTCGCTCAGAGCCCGCTCTGTGCCCCACTCGGGGCTAAAAAAGAAAAACGCCTATTGTTGTGCTGTGTCTGTTTTCTGTTTTGTTTTTATTTATTTAAATGGAATGTTTCTAAGCACTTCAATTATAGATCATATACATGTATTTTTGTATAGGTAGTTTTCTTTTTATGGTGGTTGATGGCTGATTGTCCAATAATTAGAATTAATGGTTTGAAAGCTCGATAAATCTAGCAGACATTATTAATTTTATTCAAAGTTAAATTAGCAATCTTCACTTAGGTATTTTTTTGATTTCAGAACAAGTTTGACATATCTGGTTCTTATTCCTTCGCTAAACCACCTTCTCCGTTGGTTTAACTTAGTACACGTCAATTTTTAGATATTTTCTTTTATTCATAACATTTTGCACTTAGTCCACGGAATAAGACCTAACCCTTCGCTGTTCCACGTTTATTGATTTGCCTGTAGGCGTTTTTTTTCAAGCCCGAAGAAAACTGAATGAAAAAAAAGATTCGGGGCTAAATAATTTACATGTTAAATGCAACAACAACTAATCCCAAATGGGCTTAGCTAAACCCAGATAATTTTCGGGGCTTAACTTAAGCACGGAGAAAAACTGTATTACCAGCGGGAATTATAACTTGATATCGAAATTTATATGGAAACTCCATATTTTTTCTGTAATGGCGTCGCTAATCCCCGAAATCGTTTTTTTCAACCAGCTCCCTCTGGGATTGGAAAAAAACACACTTTCTATAGTACTCTCATGAAGAGGAACCTCCGACGCGCCGTGAGGTGAGCCGATACTGAAGCTTGTTCCACTTCAAACCATTTCAGTTGAGAAGGAACAGATAATCAAATATAGAAGAATAAAAAATAAGATTAAAGAAAAGAAGAATGAGAACAATGCATTGGAAATTTATGAAAATTGAGACAAGAAAAAATCAATTTTGGGACTTTTTTTTATATACATTTCTATAAAAAGGGGTAGGATATAGAAAGAATGATAAAAGAATATTGTTCAAGGACGTTTATTTGGTAGTGGAAATATTTTATTTTATTCTATTTTATTTTGATTTTATAACAACTTACTCACTGATTCATTTATATTTTGTGAAAAATATATACTAAATTTTTTTTATTTGTTATTTTAAGTAAATGGGCTCTAAGATGGGATTTTTGAAATTCTAATCTTAAGTCGGGTAAAAAAGGATAAAACTGATCGAGGGTTTAAAAACTTACTTCTAACCGAAAGGTCGTAGAACATTCATTTACTTTTTATTTAATAGATATTCAAAATTTCAGAACTCTACTAATTCAAAAATAATTCTAAAAAATTTACAAAGCAAGATATAAATTTTTGAAAGTTCAAAATTGAAAAATTAAAAAATTCCAATAAATCAGGGTTAAGTCTGATTGAAATATATTTTAAACCATTGAAAAAGGTATTTGAAAAATAAATTATACGTGTTTAAGGAAATTTGGATTTTAATGTTTAATGTTTCAAAAACTGGGATTTTTCGGTGTGAATTTTTACCACTTTTGGATTTTTATCTTTTTACCGGGTTGTTTAAAAAATCTTAAAATCATGTAAGTGATAGATATTAGGCGTGTTTTTTTGCAAGCCCGGGAGGAATTGGTTGAAAAAAACGGCAGCGGGGATTAGCCACGCCATGACAGTAAAAAACATGGAGTATTCATACAAACTATCGATAACATGTATGCAATTCATGCCGGTAACACAGTTTTTCGGTGCGCTTAAGTTAAACCCCGAGAATTCTCCGGGATTAGTTCTTGTTGCATTTAACATGTTAATTGTTTAGCACCGACGTCGTTTTTTTCATCCAATTCCCCCGGGCTTGCAAAAAAACACGGCTATTATTGATTTACATTTGTTGTAAATATTTAGATTTTTAAAAATGTTTTCAACCGAGACATTAGCCGTTTTTTATTATGACTCATGATCCATATGGATCATCCTGCGAAAATAAAACAACCTCACGGTGGCGATAATCAGCAGCCTGTTTTCGGATCATGAAACGTGAACCCGATAAAGAGCAGGTTCATGTGTTGTTGTTGTTATGCATGTTATTTGATGATCCATATAGATCAATTCTGATAATAAAAAACGGCTATTGATATATTTCTGTTGTATTATGTTGATTGGAAAATATGTTTTCCTTCGGCTGTTTTGGTCACAATAATTTTAGCAATGAAACAAGATATGTTACATTTACTTTTCCCGACGTTTCGACAGGGGTTGCTGTCTTCTTCAGGGTGAACTTTATTACATATAAAATAAAAATATAGTTAATCACAATGTTATGCAACAACAATATACAGTGAAAAGTAAAACTTACACTTTAAGAGTCGGGAAAAGTAAATGTAACAAATCTTGTTTCATTGCTAAAATTATTGTGACCAAAACAGCCGAAGGAAAACATATTTTCCAATCAACATAATACAAATCAAATTGGTCAATAAATCTACATCTTTATATTTCTGTTGTTTTATTCTTGACCTCATAACTCTTTAGTTATTGCATCTGTACGATTAGTTTATTTTAATTTGATACATCATATAATATAACTGTACACCCACTGATCTCTATAATATACTGGATAGCGTATTCATACAAGGAACTTGACTCCATTTGAAGAACTGTTATAG
This sequence comes from Epistrophe grossulariae, assembly GCA_929447395.1. Taxonomy (NCBI): domain Eukaryota; kingdom Metazoa; phylum Arthropoda; class Insecta; order Diptera; family Syrphidae; genus Epistrophe; species Epistrophe grossulariae. Next base: position 82,203,278 of record OV839566.1, read on the forward strand.
TGGAGCTGCCTACTTTTTTGTATAACAGTTTAACTTTATAACATATAAAAAGTGACGAAGCCAAACGTCAAAGAAGTGGAAAATGTCAAACGTTTTTCTCAGTTTGTTGAAATTTCATTAAAAAAATAAATTCGGGGAGAAAAAAACATTATTATTGAAATTTTTTCTATTTTTAAATAAATAAAAGATATTATTTTAAATAACTTAAAAACACTTATTTTAATTATTTATTTACTTAAATGCATTTCGGAAGCTATGCTTCCATTGTCAGTAAGTTTTATATAAATAATAATAAAAAAAACAAAAAAATTTTTTTTTTTTTATATATTAAATACAAATAACTCATTTCAAACAAAAACAAACTACACTAACAAATTTATAGTGAATTTAAGATCTATTATAAAATTTTTTGAAAATTGGATATTTTACTGGTCCATCGTCACTATTCATTAAATTATTTCTATTTTTGAAAATGTAAAGAGATTCAAAAGCATCTAATTCATAATGATTATTTACATTGCGAATTAATTTCAAATTTTGTAAGCTAAAATTATGGTTATTCTCCAGCATGTGTTGTGCTACACTCGACTTTTCAGGTTCATTGTATTTTACATGTGCAAAATGTTCTTTGAACCTTTTCATGATTGGTCTTCTTGTCTGTCCTAGATATTCCTTCCTACAATCGCTGCATCCAATAGTATAAATTCCTGATAGTTGATTTTTCTCAATTTTATCTTTTGAGCCACTAATCACATTTTTGAGTTTTATCTCACTACACTGACTCATTTTGATGTTTTGCCTACTAAAAATTGGTCTTAATTTTGATGTAATTTTTGGATAAAAATTGAATTTTGACCATTTCTTTTGTTCATCGTTTTCATTTCTGATTAAATCTAAAGCTGTATAATTTTTAAATCTTAAATACATCTTCGAAAGGTATTATCTTCAATTGATGCCTCATTTGTTAGTTGTGAGTACTACGCGTCAGCTAATTCATTCGTATTTTTGCGTTGTGAGTTCAGGTGGTGGTGGCAGTAATAATTGCAATGGCCATAATAAAATGAAACATAATTTTTATTCTTCGGATGTGCATCCGCAACTCCAGAAAACAATCAGTGATGTTTGTTCACAAACGCATTTCAACGCATCTTAACCAAACCCATCTACAGGGAAGTTACAAGTCCCAACATGGTTACCACTGAGCTCGTTATTGAAGAACCATTAAAACCAAGTCCAAAATACAACGACATTATATTTTTTTTGGATAGTTACATCACTAAACTAAGTTGTAAAAGAAAATTTCGTTAAAGAAAATCAACTCGGCATGAGGCGAACATTTTAGAAGACTCAAATAAAGTGATGGGCTGGAATTCATAAACATAGCCATCGATCATAAATAGAGTTGTTTGTCACCAAAAAACGAATTTACAAACATGCGGGTAGTCCAGTGAAAACGCACATTTGGCTGGATGAACACACAAAGCTAAGACACTGCAGATAGGTGAGTACAAAACAAGGTGGCGTTTGTATTTGGTTTTGATGATAAATGTGTTTTTAAGGTACATCAACTCCAAGTGCGCTAAAAACATGTGGAAATTCAATGCATGTGGTTCCAAACTGAATGTACATTGGGTTATCAGCGTCTGGGAAATGGGGTGACTCTCTGGAGAAATGTCACGAGGTCGAGTCTCCGCAGTTGCCGAATTGATCGCCGAAAAGCTCGAACGTCAAGACGATCCACTTGAAAAGGCAACCGATTTCCTTACACCTTTACAACTGTTAGCCAAACATCGCATTGAAACTCAATTCACTTGAGTCGAACAAGGATTTCCAAAAATTTCCATATAAAAGTAATTTCCTCCATTTTTCAGTTTTAAAGCAAATACCGAAATAACTTTTATATGGAAATTCTTTGAAATCTTTTTTTCGATTTGAAAATGGTTTTCAGAAACACTAAGGGCCAGTTTCACAGTGAAGTAAGTGTCACTTAAGTGCCAAATATGGAAAACTAATTCCCAATTTCATAGTGTAAACTTATCGGAATAAGTGACACTTAAGTCTCCCATGTTGGCCACTTAAGTTCCACTTACTTAGGTAGTAAAACTGCGGTTAATGTGCCAAAATGGGTAGATAAAGTGCCACTTATTTTGTTAAGTGTGCACTGTGAAACTGGCCCTAAGGGAACTTAAAACGAAACTTAGAACCATTCCAACCATCCTTATAAACTTAATAGTTTTGAAACGACAGCGTGGTTTATCTACGAATTTCAAGAAATTTCAAGTAATAGAAATTTCCTGAAATTGGTAGATAAACAACGTTGACATTTCCAAACTACTTGCTTCAGTTTCAGTTTGAATTGAAGTCATCTAAGTGTTTCTAAAACCCATTTTCAAATCGAACAGAGATTTCAAAAAAATTCCATATAAAAGTAACTTCTGAAAAATTGAATTAATCTCCTTTTTAACCACGATTTAAATCATTTAAGAGCAACTTATATGAAATCTTTGTTTTTTAATACCTATAATGCTGAAAATGCTCGAAGTCAATTTTTATTTGTGTTCCAGGGATAGTGGATGATTCTTAAACACCAATCATTAACATTAGCAACAGTCTTATATTCCAATTAGAATTGTATTTGGATAATACAATTATTATGTGGAAGTGCTGTTGGTATGAACATAATATAGGTGCACTGAATATTACTAATTTTGGCTTACCTTAAGTTTTTTACTAATTCAAAGGAAATAAATTAAACAATTTTTTTTTATATTTTTGAAAAAGCTATTTTTATTTAAGTTTTTTTTTAATTTAATTTAATTTTTGTTAATGGTGATTCTCTTTCAAGAAATGTTAATACTCGTTTTGAAAGCATCAATTTCTGATTCCAAAAAGATATCAACCATCGCTGTACGACTTACCGTTGTACAGATACACTCTAAAACGTTTTTGATTTTTCTTCATGATGGGAAAAATCAAGAAAATTTATAAAGGTTTTGGAGTGTATCTGGCCAACGGTAAGCCGTACAGGGATGAATGATACCTTTTTGGAATCAGCACTTAATTTTGTAAAAATAAGCATTAAAATATTTTACTCAAGAGTTTTAATGAGAAAAAGCACTCTTAAAATACGCATACAAGTTCCAATATGCGAGTCCCAAAAGTAAATTTTTTTTAATGGGATTAGTTTTTAACAAATTTTGATACTCGTTTTGAAAGCTAATTGTTTATTCCAAAAAAGTATCAACCATCGCTGTACGACTTACCGTTGGCCAGATACACTCGAAAACCTTTATCAATATTCTTGATTTTTCCCATCATGAAGAAAAATCAAAAACGGTTTGGAGTGTATCTGACCAACGGCAATACGTACAGCGATGGTTGATACCTTTTTGAAAACAGCAATTTGTGCTTTCAAAACGAGTATCAAAATTTGTTAAAAAAGAATCACCATTAAAAAAAATTTACTTTTGGGACTCGCATATTGGAACTTGTATGCGTATTTTAAGAGTGCTTTTTCTCATTAAAACTCTTGAGTAAAAGATTTCAAAGTTTCTTTTAACAGCATTAAATGCTGATTCCAAAAAGGTATCAATTATCTCTGTAGGATTTACCATTGGCTAGATACACTCCAAAAGCTTTTTCAATTTTCTTAATTTTTGCCATCATGAAGAAAAACCAAAAACCTTTTGGAATGTATCTGACCAACTGTAAGCCGTACAGTGATGGTTGATACTTTTTTGGAATCAGCAATAACTGATTCTCTTAAAACGAGTATCAAAATTTGTTGTAAAAGAATCACCCTTAAAAAAAGTTTATAGGTAAATGTAAAAGTATTTTCGTGAAATTTTTTTTAGAGAAATCCAAGAAAATGCAATATTGGGAAATCATCGGATATCAAAAATGTGGACAGGAGTAGCGGCACCGGACACCAACGTTGTCAGATTTAGCTCCAGCAGTAGTCAAGCTTCAAGAAGCAGTGCACATAATACATATTTCGAATATGCCACTGTGAAAGCGACTCACAAAAAGCACTTCTTACACCATGCTACTGTTCAGGTAGCCTTAAATACGTCTATGAAACCTGCCATCAGCAAATGGCTGACCGCTTCTGAAACAAACTCCTGTGAATTATGCAAATTCCCGTTCATAATGCACACAAAAATAAAGCAATTGGTAGTGTGTCTAGCATACCAGGTGCAATAGCTATCGGTCCACTGCAATCCACTGACATCTTCGAGAGTGCCATCAAAAAAGAAACCAAGACATGCACTGTTTCATCCTGGTAGTGATGTTACAAAACCCAGAAGCAAGCTCCGTTTCTCTAGGCACCATCGAAGATGGCTGCGGTCCGATAAGTGTGCGAGAAAGAGATTAGAACAGCAACAGCACCGTCAACAGAAACAGCGGCTACGATGAATTAAGAACCAACGTATTTCAATTTGTGTGCTTTTTATTTGCTTAAAAATAAGAAAAAAAGAAACACTATTAATTATTTATATAAACAGGAGTAAATTTCATCAATACACTTTTTAAATTTCTTAAAAATATAATAAAACTTTCTATTTTAAATGGCTTAATTTTTTCTAATAAGTAGCTTGAAAATCTCAGCTATCAGTTTTATTTTGTTTTCACAGATAAAATTCTTACGTCAAAAAATTTTTTTTTGTGCTCGGAAGATGTCAAAAAGTGGAGCTGCCTTCCCAAATGTCATATTCAATTGGAGTCAAAAAAACTGTTATACTTTGTAGGGAATACACTATCCAGTGTATTATAGAGATCAGTGTGTACACCCCACACGACCTTCACAATTGGGCTTTTCCACCAGCCGTCAGTTTCAAACAAGCAAACAAAAATAGGAAACAGCTGGTCTGAACTTGGAGAAAGGTAAACAAACGACAAATATTTTTATAATAGGTGTGTTTTGTTGACCTTCTTAATGTTCACATTAGGAAATGCTCAACAAAACTCTTTAGCTTTCCAGTTTCATTAAGACATCGGAATGTTGGCACTATTTGCTCGGGTCATCTGTTATTTGCCGCGGTATAAAATTTTGTTTCGAGATTTTAAAACGATAAAATAGTGAACAAAACTTATTAAACTAAATAAAAAACTGAAATAATAGTAAAAATAGTGAATACCTACTTGTAATACTTTATTTTGAAAAATATTAATAATTTGTGCTATATATATCCATTCATATAATAAGGAGTTAACAATTTTTTTTTTCATTTTGAGAGCTTATTGTGTCTCATATTCTACATAAAGTAATGTGAAGTGATGTTTTTTACTTAATAACATTCTCCTAGAATAATTTTAAATTGATATTTCATAGCATTTCGCTGTAAAAAAGCAAATTAATAAATATAAAAACATACTTCAATCACGTGAATTATAAGTTGGGTTATATTTGTCAAAGTTATAAATTCTGGTCCATAATCGCATTTCGTTTTGTTGGTGATGGCAAGGCGCTCACATTTGTTGAGCGCCCGTAGTGCAGAGTTATTTTTCAAGGTTTTAAATTTTCTTCCCATTACTTTATATGTATTAAATATACAATCAGCCAGTGAAATGAAAAAATTGTAAACTTCTTACTATATCTAAGTGTTTACAAGATTTAACACAGCACCGCATGTTAATAATGTTGATGTAACCATCTTTAACGTCCTGCTGCGTTTCCAACTCATCTACTTCCCGCTGCGTTTGCACCTCAAAGACCGGATATACTTGTTTCTCTCTGAAGACGTAAAAAGTCCTCTCTCTATATTAACTAATCTCTGTACTTACTTTTCCGTCAGAATTTTCAGAAAGCAATAAAAATTTTATCCTGATACATCTTGAAGAGTTTCTTTTTCATTTTCATTGTGCATATATTCTACAGGTTATGGAGTCCAGCACTGCACTTGGTATTACACAATTTTCTGGATTGGATTTCCAATCATGGAAATTCCGTGTCGAAGGCCTACTAGAGGAAAAAGAAGTTCTTAAACAAATTAAAGACGAACCTACAAATCTTAATTCAATTTTACCCGCATGGCAGAAGGATGATGCGAAAGCTAAAAACATTATTATTCGTTGCTTAGCAAATTCACACTTGGATTATGTGAAAGACAAACTTACAGCGTATGAAATGTGGACATCGCTTACATCTACCTTTGAACGTAAGTCCATTGGCACCAAGTTGTACATAAAAAAGAAATTAATGGCGTTGAAATGCGAAGATGGTCAAGCACTAAACAGTTTTTTCATGGAATTTGAGTCTACCATACGATCCTACAAATCGGCGGGAGGTGTAGTTGATGATTTGGAAACAATTATTTCATTGTTATCAGCATTACCAGAATCATATACACCAGTTGTTACAGCTTTAGAAACACAAGATGAAGCTGATCTTACTATTCAAAGAGTGAAGAGTCGACTTCTTGAACATGAATTAAAACTCAAATCAAATAGTAGTGATTTAAAGTTTAAGGAAGAAATGTCTGTTGCATTTAGCTCCAATAATAGTTCAAAAAACTCAATAAAGATGTCATAACATGTTACATTTGTGGAAAACGTGGTCATAAAGCAAATCGTTGTAGACTTCGTACAAAAACGTTCAACAGAGCAAATGTATCATCAACAGAAGAAGATCAAAAACGTGTGGCCTTTGTGGCTGCTGACTTTCGTAGGGAAACTAATGGTATAAAGTACATAATTGACTCTGGCTGTACAGATCACATCGTGAATGATGAATTACTCATCCAAAATTCGTTCAACCTACAAGAGCCAATAAAAATAGGTTTGGCTAAAGATGGTGAGTCAATGTGTGCAACAAAAGGTGGCCATATGCCCATAGTGTCTATGGTCGATGGACGGGAGGTTGAGTGCACACTTAAAGATGTTTTATATTCGCCAAATGCATCACAAAATCTAATTTCTGTCTCAAAAATTGATGACAATGGTGGAAAAGTTGTCTTTGAAAATGGTATTGTAGAAGTAACAATTGGTGGTAAAGTGGTGGCATGCGATAAAAGAACTACTGGTTTATATCATGTGGAATTAAAACCTAATAGAAGGGTTGCTCATGTAGTCACACAAAGTAAAAATGATTCAAAGTTATTGTGGCATAAGAGACTTGGGCATTTGTGCGACCAAAATCTTATTAAATTGTCTAAGAAGGAAATGGCCATTGGTATCAATTTATCGTCTTCTGAACAACTAGAATTTTGTGAGAGTTGTGTTAAGGCGAAACATACAAAATTACCTTTTAAAAATGATCGTCGTCGTGCAAAGAGACCTTTGGAGCTCATTCATTCGGACATTTGTGGTCCAATAAATGTGGAAACTCATGATGGGCACAAATATTTTTGTACATTTGTTGATGACTTCACTCATATGGTTGGTGTATGTCTTATGAAAACCAAAAATGAATAATTCGAGTGCTTCAAAGATTTTAAGGCTATGGCTGAATCTCATCGTGATGGTAAAATTGGAAAGCTGAGATGTGATAATGGCGGTGAATACTGCTCAAATAATATGAAGGCGTTTTGTAAATCACAAGAGTTGTCATCGAATATGCACCTGCATATACTCCCGAGTTGAACGGGATAAGTGAGAGAATGAACAGAACTTTAGTTGAGCGTGCTAAATCAATGCTTGTTGAATCAAAATTACCTAAAGAGATGTGGGGAGAAGCCATCAACGTCGCAACATATATAACAAATCGTGTTCCGACAAATGCAGTAAAAAACAAGACTCCCTTTGAAATGTGGTATGGTTTGAAGCCAAATTTATCAAATTTGCGAATTTTCGGTTGTCGCACATACATTCATGTACCAAAGGAAAGGCGTTCAAAGTTTGATGATAAATCTGTGACCGGGATTTTGGTAGGTTACGGACCAACTGGTTATCGTTTATGGAACACAGAAACACGCAGGATTACGTACTCTCGTAATGTTATCTTCGATGACACAAAATTTGGTGTTGACGTTCTAAGATATTTTAGTGAAGAAGATCAAACGATTCCAGTGGTAAATCCAATTATGGTAAATCCTACTCCAAATGTGAGAACACCTGCAAAAGAGATGGCTGTTAAAGTTCCTACACCAATACGAAAAAGTCAGGTAAGAGAAAGTCCTATTGTAAGCAGTACTCCTACAATTAATACACCCAGAAGAAAAAGTCCTGTTTTAGTTGAATCACCTGAAACCATTAGAAGTACTAGACTTGAAAGTACTGAAACTGAAAATGAAGACTACCAAACTCCGCGGTCAGAACCAACAACGTCGAGATCAAAAAGAAACATCAACCTTCCTGTTAAATACAGAGATTATGAAATGGATGATGATGAGGACGAGGAAAATTTTGCACATTTCGCTTTTGACGCATCGTCGTTTATAGATAATGTCCCTGCTACTTATCATGACATTAGTGATAGGGTCGATGAAGCAGAGTGGCGCAAAGCAATAAAGGAAGAATTAAATTCACTTAATGAAAACGAAACCTGGTCAATCGTTCCAAAACCAAATGAGAAGGTTAAACTTATTGGATCAAGATGGATTTTTAAATTAAATAAGAATCATGAATCTGTCAAGTACAAAGCTAGGCTGGTTGCAAAAGGATACATGCAAAGATCGGGTGTAGACTATTTTGAAACCTATTCCCCGGTTGCCCGTTTGGCCACCATTCGTACGTTGTTAGCTGTTGGAACACAATATGTTTTCCAATTCCATCATATGGATGTAACCACCGCTTTCCTTCACGGATACCTTGATGAAAGAGTTTACTTAAGGTCACCAGATGGTATTACTGTTCCTGAAGGATATGTGTTGTTGCTGAACAAGTCGCTGTATGGATTGAAACAAAGTCCAAGAATGTGGAATAAACGCTTTGATGATTTTATCACGTCACTTGGATTTGAGAGATCAACTGCTGACTATTGTGTCTACATAAAAATTACGAAAAGTGCTCGTACCTACCTTGTAATCTACGTAGATGACATGCTGATATGTGGCAATGATGAATGTGAAATCGACGAGGTAAAAAGGAAATTATCAAATGAATTTAAAATGAAGGACCTGGGTCACGTAAAAACGTTTATGGGAATAAACATAGAATACAATAAGGAAATTGGCGTTCTCACACTTGATCAAGAGCTGTACATCGAACAATTGCTGTCTCGCTTTGGCATGTTGGATTGTAATCCGTCACTGACTCCTATGGAACCTAATCTTAAAATCAATGCTAACACTGAAGAGCCATTAACAACAAAACCATATCGTGAGTTACTTGGAAGTATTATGTATTTAATGTTGGCTACAAGACCTGATATTTGTTTTGCCATAAGTTATTTGAGTCGATTCCAAGACAAGGCAACAGATAGTCACTTCGTTCATCTGAAAAGAATTCTTCGTTATTTAAAAGGTACTTCAGATTTCAAGTTGGTTTACTGTCGTGAAGATGAAAGACCATTGAGAGGTTTTGCTGATGCTGATTGGGCAAACGATCCGACTGATCGTAAATCAACTTCTGGTTTCCTGTTACAAGTGTTTGGCAGTACAATAGTTTGGTCATCAAAGAAACAAGCTCTCGTTGCCACCTCTACTACCGAAGCTGAATACATTTCTGCGTGTTTAGCCACTATGGAAGCTAACTGGCTGGCAAAATTGTTAAGTGATCTTCAAATAGATGTTCAACAACCGATTCCAATATTTGAAGATAACAACGGCTGCATTTCATTTCGCAAAATCCTGAGACCAAGCGATCAAAGCATATTGATGTGAAATACCATTACTTGAGAGAATCAGTATGGACCAAAAAGGTTGAATTAATAAGCATCCCATCGAAGGTACAAGTGGCTGATTGTCTCACAAAAAGTTTGGCGAGGATTCAATTTCTGAAACTAGTTGATCTGCTAGGCTTGAAACGAGGAGGGGTGTTGATGTAACCATCTTTAACGTCCTGCTGCGTTTCCAACTCATCTACTTCCCGCTGCGTTTGCACCTCAAAGACCGGATATACTTGTTTCTCTCTGAAGACGTAAAAAGTCCTCTCTCTATATTAACTAATCTCTGTACTTACTTTTCCGTCAGAATTTTCAGAAAGCAATAAAAATTTTATCCTGATACATCTTGAAGAGTTTCTTTTTCATTTTCAATGTGCATATATGCTACAAATAAAGTATGCATGTATGCACTATATTTATTTTTATTTCACTTTTGTACATAATTTAATAAGTTTTTTTTTTAATATTTTAATGATTTAAAATCTCAAAACACATTCCTCAAAAAACCAGCTAAAAATGTCTTAGTTTAGTTTAGTTTAGTTTTTATTGAACATAATATATATACAATTTGGCTTATAACTAATATGATTCTATGATAAATTTACATTTGTTGGCACATAAGGGGCCTAACGTTATACAATGTCTTAAGTTTAAAAAAATTATAGATATATAAATTACATGTCAAAAAAAAATGTAATTTAAAAGTCGGTTGACTTAATCGTCCTCAGGGTGTTCATTCCCGGTTGTCAATGCAGCTAAAAATGTCCTTATGCGCCCCAGCATTTATTTCTAACTCCATGGCGATGCTGTGTCAATGCATTTGTATTTGTATAACTCACACTTTCTTGAAAAAAGCCTCACAGCGGATGCGTTCATTGAAAATAGTTACTTACCAAAACCAATATTACTCTGTTCAAATCTTGCCATATATGATTTAGCAATTATCGTGGATGATAATTTTTATTAAAATAATTTTATTTGCATCATCGAAAATGTATTTCGTTATTTTTTAATAAAATAATTCGCTGTATAATTTTAAATCCTCATACAAAAGTTATTTTTTCAAAATATTTTCAAAACTACCATACTCACCGAACATATTTTCCTGGAAAACATGCAAAGACACCAACATAACAAGCAAATTCATTGGAAAGTTAATGTTCACATTAGAGTTACTAAAGTTTGAATGTGCTGTTAACTTGTTGTTTTTGCATTTGCATGTTAAAAGTTGGCTTAATGTGAAAAATTTCTTAATGTTCACATTAGAAAGTCAACAAAACATGCCTAATGTTCACATTAGAGTTACTGAAGTTTGAATGTGCTGTTAACTTGTTGTTTTTGCATTTGCATGTTAAAAGTTGGCTTAATGTGAAAAATTTCATAATGTTCACATTAGAAAGTCAACAAAACACGCCTAATATAGTGCTTGTTTGTTTTCCAATAAAAACGTATAAAACGATGGTTATAACGCCAATTTAACAAAAAATCAACTTCAGTAACTTATCAACCTTATTTATATAAACAAAAATCACAGAAAATATTAAAAATCCACATTGCACTGAAAAAGCATTTGTTTAAATTTCTCCAAGTTCGATATCACATGTTTTGTTTTTGTTGTTTTGAACTGTCAAAATTAGAAAGAGAAAAGACAAAGATAGTTTTTGGAAAAGCCCAATAGTCCAATAAGAAAATCCCCTTTCACACGAGGAAACTGAGAAACAGCAACTTTCAGTTTATGGGTGAGAAGGGCAAGAAGAAAGAGGGAAAAATGAAATCTCCCCGGTCAACGATTTGAGGAGATTTTTTTTGACATTCCTCTTTACATACACAGTAGTGTGCGTTCAACCAAGCTACTTTAAAACGAAACAACAGAAAATTTCCACGATTTTGTTTCTTCGTGTGAAAGGTACAAGAGATTTTTAAGGAAATTAAAAGAAAACGTCAAAAAAATCGTTGTTGTTGTTGTTGAAGGGTAAGGTAGATGAGAATAAAAATGTGTAATTAGTCAAGCTTAGACGCAAAAAATGCTTATTGAATTGGTGGATTGATAACAGCAAAGATGCTGAAGCAGATTTAATTATTAAAATTGCAATTTCTGCTATATTTTGCGACTACTTACCTATTTATTTAATATTAAACTCGGTTCATGGTGCTCAGAATCAAATGTTTCAATTCAGAGATATTCCATCAGAATTCAGCGATAAACATGACTGAAAAATTTCGAGTGTAGACACGACATGACTATTCACTACGTAGTGAGCATGTCACAATCTAAACAGGGCGAAAGGGACAAACAGTTTGAAAAATCTCGGAAAAATTAAAAAAAAGGGGTTGTTGTTTATTGTTTCAGCGGAGAATTGTCCAATTTTTGCAAAATTTCAAAAACACCCGTTTTGCGGTCACTTAAATGCTTATATCTTTGGATCCAATCGTCGGATTTTCAAAATTCGAAGTTCAAATTAAAGCCAAAATGACAGGCGTGTACCAGCTACAAACAAATTTTCAAAACCATTCAAAATTTCATACTAAAAACATTGAAATTGGTTTTTGAGAACAAATTTCATCAAGGCAAACGTAATGAGGAAGAGGAATACAACAAACAAAATAAAAAAAAGTTAGCTATTAAAATATACTGGTGGGAGGGAGATAGGTATTCTAAAGACGGTGGCGTGTGTGAAATAAAAAACCATAACCTTGGCAAATTGACTTCGCATCGGAAAAAAAATTGCTATATATAAGAATGCACGTTTGTGGTAGGTATTTGTCATTCATAATAATTGTAAAGGTCCCCTCATAGTTGGTTTGGTTGGCTGATAACTTTTGTTCTAATAATGGGACCGTTAATGTTGAGGCCTTAAAATTTAGGTAGAATGTCAGGATACTCTTTTTTTTACAAAACCATTGCGGAGTAACATAGAAGTACATATTATATGTATGTGAAAAAGGTAATTATCTTAAAATTTAATGGAAACACAAATTTAAAGAAAAAAATATTTTCATGCACGTGTACTTGACCCTTTTAAGGAAACATGATTTGGGTAGAGTACATTTTGTAGGTAATTTTTTGTTTAATAAAATAGTAAGAAAGTATTGATTTGGTTGGTTATAACTTCTGTTTTGTTAATTGTATCTGTAAGATTAAGGTCCTAAAATAAAGGTAAAATGTCAGGCTAACTTATTGATATTTCTTTGTGGTGTAGTCTCCATGTTGTGTGTATGAATGTATATATGTAAATATAAAATGAAAATATATTAAAAATTTTTTTTAATATTTGTATATTTTAATTTTATTTTAATTTAAAAATTTTAATTTTTCACAACATTTTATTATATATTATATTGCGACGCGTTTCGGTTTTTAAAAAACCATCATCGGGCTCAATTCTGCGACTTTGGTTGTTGGGTTGCCAAGAATATTTGCAAACAACAACGCTAGCTTAAACGAGACAAATATATAAATCACAAACAACAACTATAATAATTCAACATAGACCACGGCAAGCACTGAAAACAAATATTCTTGGCAACCCAACAACCAAAGTCGCAGAATTGAGCCCGATGATGGTTTTTTAAAAACCGAAACGCGTCGCAATATAATATATAATAAAATGTTATGAAAAATTAAAATTTTTAAATTAAAATAAAATTAAAATATACAAATATTAAAAAAAATTTTTAATATACATATTTTCATTTTCATTTTATATTTACATATATACATAACTTATTGAGTTAAAAAATTTTTGAAATCATATAAGAATGTATGTGAAAAAGTTAATAATTATAAAATATAATTTATAAAATATTCAAACTGAATGAAAAAAATCGGTTTCACTAGCATGGGCAACAAAATTGAAATCAAAGTTGGTTTATAAGTAGGTAGGTAGGAAGGTAAATTTCTTTTAGTGCTCGAAAAATGAAAAATGATAGGTAGGATAAGTGCCTATTTGATTATTTTTTTAAATAATATTGCGATGTATGTATTTCAATTGATTTTGAAAAATTGTGATGTAGGTACCTAAGTAAAAAAAAAAGTTGGTTTTTTTTTGAAAATTATTACGTTTACTTCTATCGTTTTTGGAAATTTGCAAACAAAATTTCCCTTTTTTAAATTTTTACAAAAAGTCTAATCAAAAAAGGATGGTTCCGAAACAAATAATTAAATTTTTCCGAAGAATAGTTTTACGAGTACCTATCTATTTTAACCGTTTTCCAAAATTTGTAAACCTAAATTTTAATAGGTATTACCTATTTAATTTTTTTCAGAAAAAAATCATTTATTTTTTTTAGAAAAATAGTTTTCAAGTGTATTTCAATCGATTTTTAAAATTTGCAAACCAAATTTTCATTTATATAAGTTTTTATAAAATATCGAAAAAAATATAAAAAATATATAAAAAAAAGAAGTTTTTTTCCGAAAAAAATAGTTTAATTTACTTGGAAAAATCTTTTTCACTTGTATTTCAATGGATTTAAAAAATGTTCAAAACAAATTCCCACTTTTTAAAAAAATTTATAAAATTTGATAAATTAAAAAAATGTTTTTTCTATTAAAAAATTATTTATTTAAAAAAAAAAAAATAGTTTTCAGGAGTATTTCAATCGATTAAGAAAATTTGTAAACCAAATTCCCATTTTTTTAAATTTTAACAAACTTGCCTTTGACAAAAAAAATTACTTTTTGGAAGAAAATAATTTATTTTCTTTCAAAAATTGGTTTTATGGGTATTTAAATTGGTTTTTAAATTTAAAAATCCCACTATTTTTTAACATAACATTGTTACCATATAATAGCTGTGTTTTATTTTCCCCGAGATCCGAACCAGATTGGATTTGCTTACGAAAATACATGTATTACAAAAACAACACAAGATCCAACTTTGTTTTGGATTTCCAAATCCGTTTTGAACACACACCCTTAATTTGTAAATGTCGTCAGTAGTGTAAAGTAAAAAGACAACGGGTGTATACAAAAAAAAAAACAAAAGGAAAAAAGAGTTGTTTATATAACAAGTTGTCACTGATATCCTGGGTTGTTTTATTTTAATGATCTGATCTGGATTGGTTCTGGGGGAAAATAAAACACAGCTAATAATACCTACCTACAACGATAAAAACCTAACAACAATTCATACCTACCTACCTATATACCTAACTAGGGAAAAAGCATAATAAATGCAAAATATAGCAACGTTGTATTAACCTCACATAATTTTGAAATTTAACAACGTTGCTTTGATATATTCAATTTGCATCAAATTTGAAAATTTTAAATATTTCGCTTCAAATAATACCTAAGCCCATATATATATACCCCTATCATGACAAAACACAGTAAGCTTCGTCCATACGACAACAAAATTTAATTTTCTTCCCCTTATTTTGCTTTATGCCACGTCAAAAAAATCAACTTACCAATATAAATCAATATAAAGATTAAAAAGTAGATTTACTTTGACAATTGCTTTCAAAATGCAAAATGCTGTTTAATTTTTTTTTCTTCAGTGGAAGTGAGATAGATAGACGATGAAAAAAATTAGTTTCTCGAAAATGTTCACTCGATTCTCGAAGTACTCAGCGCAATTCTGACCTTTCAAGCAAACGAGTCCGCTTTGGATCCGCGCAAGTAGTAAACAACGTATGGATGCCTTAGTTTGGAAATTAGAATCACCACGGACTCATTTTGTGCATGCATTGTGAGAGAGAGAGCTTACCATTTCACCATACTCAGCGAGAACCAAAGTCCGAAAACAAATCGGATCCAGAACGAATCCAAAAAATTAACGAACAAGACAGGCGTTTTGTGGTTGCAATTTAAGCCTAGTATGCTGCTGATGCGAAACGAAATTTTTCTGTGATCTCCAAACAGACAACGAAACGCTTGCCAAAACACAACGGAAAATATCCTTGGAGAGTTTCACTAATTACAAAAACAAAATAAAACATAAACGCTAAAAATCAAAGAAACCAATGATGTAAGAAAATGACAAACAAAAAAAAAACACAAATAAAACACAAATGTCATTTTTCCGCACACAATAAATAGTCTGTTTAATTAATTCAGTGCGAAAAAGGAGCGGAGACTTCTCCAAATAATCTGCTACAATTATAAATTTCGCTCTTCGAACACACTGATCTCTATTCTCTATATACACTGGATAGTGTATTCATACAAAATTTTTGAGGCAAAAATATAGTCGTGGCCGGTACCCTCATATAACAGTATAAAAGCGGCGCCAGCGGAATGGACGCTACTGGACCTGCATTTTCTTTTATTTTTTTTAATATTTACAGCCACAATGCTTGTTGGCATCAACTGATATCAAATAAATGCTCAATTTCGGCAAATATCTTCAATCTCTTTCTTAGTTTGTATAGAGCGAGATATGAGGTCGTGGCCGGTACCCTTTAAAAAACTTGCCTCACAAAAACTGTTATACACTATAGGCTATTCACTATCCAGTGTATATAGAGATCAGTGATAATTTCTGGTTGAAACTACGACAGTTTGCTATCTTTATATTCAGTATCTATGGGTTTGATTTTTTAGTTTTATGTCGAATTCCTTTCAACAAAAGAATCGAATTTTTTTCTAAAAGAATCGATTTTTTTCTGAACAATTCGAATTTTTTCTGTCAAAACAAATCTTGGTAATTTTGCAAGATTCAAGAAAGATTTTACACCGATTTGCACACACACTAGCAAGATTTGAAATTTTTAAAATGTGAAATTGAATGTCGCGGTGTTTTAAGAAAATAAATTGTGTTTTTGGTTGCAACGAATTTTCGGTGAATTTTATAGTGCGTTGCTGTTCAATTAACAATAATAATATTTTCCAAATTAAATATTTTCTGGATATTTCACTTCAAAATTGTTTCTGTCAAGTGCCACACACACAATCACAAAAAAAAAATCGATTCTTTTCGTTTTTTCGTATTCCTTTCAACGACAGAAAAAATTCGATTCTTTTTAGAAAAAAATTCGATTCTTTTGTTGAAAGGAATTCGACATAAAATTTCGATTTTGACAGACGATAAACAAAAACAACTTTGGAATTGGATTTCCATTTCTGTGATTCACAAAAAAGAAAAAAATACATACTCATTTTGTGCGCATATTCAGGAATTAATCCAAATCGTTATTGAAATACAGAATTGTCTTAATCCTTGAACATCTTCCTGTTTGGGTGGTATGAAAATTGTGTTTTAAGTCGAAAAAACTTCTACTTTCCAAGCAATCATTTGAACATTAAAGTGCAATTCAAAAATAAGTTAATATCATAACAAATATTGAATTTGATAAATTTGAGTTGAGTTCATTTGTTTTCTAGTATCAATTAAGAGAAAAGGTAAGTCTTGGTTTATAGATCAACAATGTTATAAAGAAAAGATTGTCCATTAAAAAAATAAGTGAATGAGTAATGACCAACTTATTTATAATGTTGTTTATTCAATTTTCATTCTTATTTTATTTAAAATAAACGTACTTAATAACATTGAACAGAATTGTGCAAAAAATCAATTTCATATAAAAACTCAAAACTGGTCAGGTTTCTCTACCCTTATCCAAGTATGGAAATGGTTTACAGTGCGGTGCACTTGCTTAGACACACTATAAAGTCAGCTTAATGCAGCCTTCACCACACAATATGTATTATGACTATTCATGTCGGTTATGGAATACGCAATACCTACTGGATCCGAAGAGATTCTGAGTATAGTGTTCACTTTTCTTTTCACGACAAATGGATAAAGAGAAAAGTGAGCATTGTATTGCGAACCACTGCGGATCAAGTATTGCGGATTCCCTAATCGACATGATTATGATTACCGATTCGACTCGCAACGCAAATTCGGTGAGTTTAATTATTTGGCACTCAAAATAAAAAAAATATTTTGCAGAATACGATGAGGTTAAACATATAAAGCTACCTGTGACCTGGGACTTAATTAATAAAGAATTCTTTAATTTTATAATTTATTTAAGCCCATTGCATTGTGCAAAATGTTCTTTTTTTTTATTATAAGTCAACCCCATAATAAAAAATAAGACATTTTAAATTAAAAGAAAAACGAAGTTGAGTAAGGTATTGTAAAAGTTAGGAAATAACCTTTGTTCTCTCTCTGCGTAGCACAGTGTGATGAATCGCAAATCTAGCTGGACAAAATTTTAAAATCTTGTAAAGTCAACTTCTTACTTATTAGTCCATTGAAATGTTACATTGGCCTCGCATTTAGTATAGGACAAGGTTTTTTTTGTTTAATGTGTAGGGTGCATCAGTGTGAGTTTACGAAATGATTTTCGGGGCTATAATTCCCCCCCCCCCCCCATTTGCCCACCATATTGAAAAAGGGGGGTAAGAAACCCCTTTTCACAATATCTTGAGAAATATAGGTATGACAAAAAAAATATGATTCTTTTTTGTAGTGAATTTAATTCTATACAATTTTGGTAAGACTTTTTACCGTTAAATTGAAAATAAAAAAGATATAGCCAATAATCGACGAACATTTTCAAAAAAAATTGCTTTAAAGGGTTGTAACTTTTTTTCTAGCAGTTTTATTGAAATGTTTATTATAGATCATTTTATTGCGACCAATTTGGCATACCCAATTTTCAAATTCCATCATTCTACAATGGGTTCACACCAAGAAGTAACAATTTTTAACATTAGAAATGTTTAAGCGGAGGCATACCTACTAACAATGTGAAAAAATCAACAGAATTTCAAAAAAGTGTAACGGCGAGTAGAAAAAGACGGCGAAACGTCAGGGAAATAGAAAAAAATTATTGCGTTCATGTTTTGTTCTTACTGGTCTGAGGAAACAGAATACGAAGAAGATGATAAAACGGACACCAACGAAAGGAGAAGTGTTCGTAGGCAGGGATGGCCACTACATTTTTTACATTTGCTACGTAGTACATGCAGTTAAACGTAGTTAAATGTAGCTAATGAAACAAATTATAACAATATTAGTTTCAAATATCAAATGATCTGTCAGTTGTAACTTTGAAGCTGGAATTTTGAGTTAAAATGTTCAAATTTTTATTGAAATTTTATTATTTCTCTAAATTTACAATGTACAGTGGGGTGAAAAACATTCCGGATTTTTTTGGTAAACTGCATTGATTGTTGGTTTGTGATATAAAAATGAAAAAATCAAATGTTTGCAATTTTTTCCCATTTTTATTGAACAATTTTATTATTTGAAACAAAAACCATGGAACTTTATCCATCAAAACAAAAACAAAATTTAAAAAATTAAAGTTAATTCAAAATTTTAATGTTACAAACTAATCGGATTTTATTTTTTTGCAATTAACTTTTATTATTTATTTAATATTTTGTCCAGTAACCCCTGTTTTTTATCACAGCTCGGCATCGACGAGGCATTGACTGGATTAAATTCTCGAAAACAGAAGCAGGAATATTCTCCCATTCATTTTTCAAAGCTGCAAAAAGAGAAGTTGTTGACGTGTGCTTTTTTTTGCCAACCCGCCTTTTTTAAAATTGCCCACAAGTTTTCTATATCAGGTTTAAATCGGGTGATTGAGATGGCCATTCTAAGACACGAATATTTTTAGTTGCAAACCACTCTTTTAGCAGCTTTGAAGAATGTTTGGGGTCATTATTTTGCTGAAAAACCCAACGCAGAGGCATTTCTTCCTCTGCGTATGGAAGCATTACTGACTCTAAAATGTCCCTATGTTGGAAACGGTCCATAATTCCTGTGATTTGGTGTATAGGACCGCAGCCTGCTCCTGAAAAACAGCCCCAAATCATCACCGAGGCTCCACCGTGCTTAACTGTAGGGAGTACATTTGCAGGCTTTAATCGCGTACCTTTTGAGCGCCTCACTATCCTTGCACCATCGGAGTAAAATAAGTTGAATTTGCTTTCATCACTGAAAAGCACACTCCTCCATTTGCTTAAAGACCGGTTAAGATGATTTTTTGCAAATTCAACCCTGGGTTAAATGTTTTAATTAGGAGTTTTAAGTCTTTCCCAAATACCTTTTACGGATTACCTTTTTTTACGATGTTTAGCAGTAAGAAGAGGTTTTTTAGCTGGTCGAAATGCAAAAAGACCGAAATCTCTTAAACGCTTCCTGACCGTACTTGGCCCTATGGGTAGATTAAGTTCATCACAAATTGTCTTTGAAGTCGCAAAAGGGTCTATAAGCACGAAATTCGTATGCGCCTATCAGTTTTAATTGTTGTTTTGCGAGGGCGTCCACCAAAATGATCTGGATCTACTGATTTTCGACTTCTAAATTTTTTAATGATGTCGCAAACCGTTGACGTGTTTTAGCCATTTTATGCACTATATAATTTCAACTTACACAGCTCTCAACTTGTAAAAACGTTTTAATCTACGGCTTGAGTCAAAAGACTCGAAAAAACCGTTACTTTAACATCGAGACTCGCAATCTTCTTGAAATCCGGTTATTTTTGCACAGGCATGTTACTGAGTAACTTTATAAAATAATTTTTTTTGTATTGTTCTTGTCATCGTAGCATTAAATTTTTAAGGTTATTATTAACTTGTCTCATACTCTTTACAAATTATTAAAAAACTTATGGAAAGTTGTTAGTTTTCTACTTGGTATTAAGAAAATCATTACTTTGGGAAAAAATCCGGAATGTTTTTGGCAGCACTGTATGTATCAGAGAATAAAACGAGTCGAGAAATGTTCATGAACATCGAATACTTACTCGAAAAAAGCGAGCTCAAACAAACAGAGTCAACGCAAGGAAGATGTTTACGAGTTTTTCTATCCACAAGTATGATGACACGTGATTCACTATACAAATCAAACGAATACGAACGAGTATACCTTGCAACCGAGTTAATTTGGTTCGAATAAAAACGAGTCAAGCGCTTGTGAACAAAGTGTCCACGATCGATAAGCTAAACTCTGCTGTCCGAAATTTGGTGGTTGGTTTTTGAGATTTTCAATTGCCAACAGCATTACGACTTAAGCAGCGTTTCTGGATTATGATCCTTTAAGATAAATAAAAATACCTAATTAATTTGATTTTATATTTTTTTATTGAATAAATCAAATTAAGTAGGAACTAGGACCATGATATCAAAACAAAATGAAATAAAAGTAAATGAAGAAAAATAAATAGAATTACGTGAAAATTTAATTTAACCCATTGTAGAATGATGGAATTTAAAAATTGGGTATACCAAATTGTTCGCAATAAAATGATCTACAAAAACCATCAGAAATGTTTTTTTCAATAAAACTGCTAGAAAAAAAGTTATAACCCTTTAAAGTAAATTTTCTTGAAAATGCTAGTCGATTATTGGCTATATCTTTTTTATTTTCAATTTAACGGTAAAAAGTCTCTTAACCAAAATTGTAGAGAATAAGATTCTCATAATTTTTTTCTGTCAGACCTATATTTCTCAAGATATTGCGAAAAGGGGTTTCTTTCCCCCTTTTTCAATATGGCTACCAAATGGGGGGGAGGGTTAGAGCCCCGAAAATCATTTCACCCTACACATTAAACAAAAAAACAACCTTGGCCTATACTAAATGCTAGGTTCAGGCAAAATGTTGAAACATTTCAATGGACTATATATACATTTGTTACTAAATGAGTTCAAATCATTGAATAATTACAAATAGAAGTAGACACCCAGAAAAACGCCTCTCAAAAAAGAGGATGGCGTTACTGTCGGGCGATCGGCAAGGCGCTAATGTCGATAGAGTGGTGTATTCAATAAAATAAATTTCTTTTTTTATAAAAGAGTCATGTATTCGAAGGGGAATGTTTTAATATTTTGCAGGTTTGTTGTTTTTGTATATTGCAGTTATTATGGAAACGAATTTTTTGTTTGCTTTTATAATATTCAATATTTATGTTTATTTCTATGTACACATGTAGTTGTTTTTAATTTGAAATTAAAAATAATTTTGTAACGTTTTCAATTCTTTGTTAAAATCATAACAAGGATATATGTATTGTATACCCATATAGGAATTCATTCCAATGGTTTTTTTATTTATTATTAAGTTTTAACAATAGTTCTTAAGTTTCATTTAATTCAGAAATTAAGAAAATTAATTAGGCAAAATGTAAAAAAAGAAAAAGTAGGTAGGATTATTTAAATTAACAAATTAGGAAGTCTTCATCGAGTTAGATGAAGTATAGAATGAGAGTGCCCTTTCTATCACTTCTTTTTCTTGGTGTGGTGAGTTTGCGATCAGATAAAAGAGATTATCTGATACCAACAGGGTGATCCCACATACGACCATCCTGGAAAAGAACTCTTCCTCGAGAATTTGTAGTCATCATATTAGAACGTCTTGGAGTAGTTTTAGTATCTTAACTTCTTGGAAACATCTTAAAAAACTTTCGGCAATCATCTTTCTGGGACATCTTAAAAATCTTCTTTGAACTTCAGTTTGGTAATCATCGTAGCATAATGGTTATTCATCTTAGCAAGTTGATTTGTTGTCATAGCAGGTAGGTTACATCGTTCTAGCAGGTAGTATAATCGTCTAAGCAGATGGTTAATTGTCCTCACCGATGATTCTGCTGTCATCATTTAATGAACGTGTAGCTCTTATGTCGTCTTCGCTATCAGAGTACTAGTCATTTGCTGTCTTCCATGGCTTCATGAAATCTGCACTGGTTGTAGTTTTTCGTGTACCCTCTTGACTGCCAACTTTTCGGATTTCTTACCTCTCATTGGGACATACTTTTGTGGCTCGGTATGGACAAAAAGAGTGTGAGTAAGCCAGTGATGAAGACGTGTTGTGATTTCGCTCCTGACATTTTAAGCCTTTTTAACCGGAATTCTTATTGGACGAAGTTGAGAAATATTGATTTTTGTTTTGTTTTGCAAATTCGACTTAGTGTCTATCCGATCATATTATTCAAAGCCAAAATAACCTAATTAAATCAAACAAAAATAAATTCTCGTTTGCCGACTGTTCGCGCCTCTCTCATTATGTCTAACGCCATGAACACCGTCACCATCATGAATACACCCAATACTCCTACAAATAAACCTAATACTACCAAAGCACCAACCATCACCAATACTCCTGTAAATGGATCTGTCACCGAAAAAACGCCCAACACAACAAATTCCAACAACAAAAAACAACAGCATCGCCAATAACAACATTAAATCAACCTCCTCTTATATTGCCACCAAAACCCCTTCCTCCACAAGCTCAACCACCAAACCTTCATCTAACACTCGCACCAAAGTACAAGCTCTTCAAAAAAAATGCAATCACCGATCAATTCTCTGAAGAAAAAAAAGTAAGTCATTGCCAAAGGCACATTCGAAATCAAACTCTTCTTCAAATGATGATACGAATAAAATTCCCGAAAACCTGCGTGGATTCGAGTCAAACCTCATCAATAAATTTAAAAATTCTTTCTGACCTTGAAAGAGAAATAAAGGATGAAATCCAAATCACTATTGCTGCTTTATGCAATCGAGTGCAGGAATGCTAGAACACAATGCCCTGCTGCAACCGGAATCGGAGCCGGAGCTGCAACTGCTTTCAAAAAATGTCGTACGGCTTTTTTTTTATCTGACCGCAATGAACTGTACAGATTTTTCTATATTTCAAAAAAAAAAAAAACAGCCACGAGTTTATTATTCACTGATTTTGTTTCCAATATTTTTCTTTTAATTATTAATTTTTTTCGCGACACAAATAAGCACTAAAAACTTCAATATATTTTTCCGGCTTTTTTTTTCTTCATATAAATTGAAACGTCAAAAATGCTGTACGTGAAAAGTTAAAAGTTGGCGAACTTTTGCGGCTCCGACTGCAGCTCCGTCTGCAGTTGCGTTCCATTCTGCTCGTAATATTGATTTTGTGTGGCCAAAAAAATCGCGGGTAAATTACAGCATGCAATTTCTCCTCACTTTGAACAGCGAAAGCCCGTATTTAATAAGGTTGTCGTCACCAGCTGAGAAGAAAGCTCTGGGGTGGAATCGTGTAAGGTGGTTTGCGATAAGT
The DNA here is from genome assembly GCA_929447395.1 of Epistrophe grossulariae. Taxonomy (NCBI): domain Eukaryota; kingdom Metazoa; phylum Arthropoda; class Insecta; order Diptera; family Syrphidae; genus Epistrophe; species Epistrophe grossulariae. Next base: position 82,227,044 of record OV839566.1, read on the forward strand.
GAGAGTCACAATCAAGCAATTCAGTCTGTGTAAGATGATATCACATTTGATAGCTAAAGAGCTATCACATCAAAAATATGATTGTCATTTTCCAACAAATTTTATGTCGAATTCCTTTCAAAAAAAGAATCGATTATTTTTCCAAACGAATCGAATTTTTTCTGTCAAAACGAATTTTGCTTCACTAGAAAAATTCGTTTTGACAGAAAAAATTTGATTCTTTTGGAAAAAAATTCGATTCTTTTTTTGAAAGGAATTCGACATTACGTTTCTGCTTGAGTACGACTAGAGTTACCAGCAGCCTACAAAAATTGTATGAATTTTTCAGAGTTCTTTTTTTTTACCGTTCATATAGACAAAAATGAACATTCTTGTGACAAAAAAAGTTTACTACATTCCGGAATATGAAGAAAACATAAGAATTATATCGCAAAGACGTCATTTTCGTTCTGTATTTTCGATAGCTCATTACAAACATTTGAAACATTCACTATGGCAACCATATTTTTGACAAATCCCATTGGAAAGTATTCAATTGTATTGAATTGTGTTGAATCACCTTACCCAGACGGAAAACTAAATGGGCAGGTTCAATAAAAATCGCTTAACATCTGAATTTTCAGATTTCTGAATTTATGTCGTTGAACGCAAAAAAAATCTGAAATTTCAGCCAAAAGTCACTGTGTCAAATTCCTGCATTTACCCGTAGGATTTACATTTAAGCGAAATAAAACAGAAATTTAATTACATTCGTATATAAAACATTGAGCGTGAATAGTTGTGAGGATGAAATTATATGTAACTAAATCAGCAACAGGTATTATTATTTTCATTAAAAGACTTTTTATTGATATGTATGGCCTAAAAAATTATAGAAAAACTTTCCATACATCAATATAAAATATTGTTGATTTAAAAATTCACAAAAAGTTCGTTCATTTAAATAAGTATTGAATTTTCAGGACGAAAACTAAAAAAATCAACCACCAACAAGACGAAAATTATAAAGTTCAGATTTTATGTGTGCTTTTGGCACTTCCCTCACCACTAACAACTTTCATCTGAATTTTCAGATGAGAATTTCCTGTCTGAAAATTCAGATGAAACGTAACTAAACGTAACTAAAAGTCACTAAAAGTCATCTAACTTTTTATGACAGCTGGCCAATCAGAAGCTCCAAAAATTCAGAAATATGAAAATTCAGATGTAAAACGTAATCGATTGAACGCACGACAATCACATTTGACCACGGTTGATGTGACAATCATTTATCACCTTAGCCGATTCCACCTCTGCTCTCTGCTTTCACTACGATCAACGGCCTGACTGTCGCACAGCTGTATAGTCACCCCCCCCTCTACGTCGGAAAAAAGCTACGAAAACAAAATCTCAAGCATTTACATCAATGAGAGCATCACACCACAAAATAGTTCTTTGCTGCGACATGCAGTCCAACTAAGAAAAGAAGGAATTTTATTCTCAGTGAGAACGAGAAATGGTTTTGTATATGTTAAGAAGACAAGAGACGACAGTGAAGTCAAAATACAGTCCAATATGCTTTCAACTTTTATCAACCCACAGCCACTTTGAATGTCATCAGTAGCAGATCATCTACTTATAATCCTGTTTTATTCGTTATCATATTAAACATTTTTTTCTAATATTTTACTTTTCCTTTGCTATTTGTTTTCTTTTCTATTTTTTTGCTATTTTTCTTTTTCATTTCCTCTTTATTGTTCCTTCTTTTCTCCTGCTATCGTTTTCTTTAATTTGTACAATTTTGGGTGGAGGGTCTCTATCGATTTCGGTAAAATCTGTTATTAAAATACTTTCAAATGTGCATGAAGGATTCAAAGTATGTTGTATTAATGCTCGTTGTTTGAACATAAGCAAACTAGACTTTCTTAAGTTTGTCTTTGATGAAACGGGTGTTGATGTCATATGCATTACTGACACATGGTTTAAGCCGGAAGTTCCCAGTAGTGTTTATGACATTAATAAGTCGTCGCCCGAGAATTGTTTTGTCGTAAACGCCAAAATGCACTTTTTTAAAGTGGGTATGCAGTTCTATGTTTTCAAAGGTCCTCTTTCCATTTATGAAATCAGATTTGACCTATCATTTACCGTTACTGAGAAAATCAGTATGCATTTGTCGTATATCCGCACAAAATAACTCATCCCTTAATTTTGTTTTGTCGTAAACGCCAGATCTTGGCATATACGGCAAAATATCCATATATTTTCCTGATATTTTTTTTAATATTGTTTTGTCGTACGTATATAGGATTTTTTTAGTTAGAAAAAGAATTATTAAAAATCAACCGCAACACTTACAATATCATGTCATGCCTTTATTTAAACCCAAAAATCCATCCCTTAATTCCGTTTTTAAGTTTATTTTTTTTATACAATAGTTTTGGAAAAAATAATTTTTAAACTCAAATTTAAAAAAAATTAAGAAAGTTTTTTTCAAACTCATTTTGTTCAAAAATTTACGTTATTAACTAGTAATTTTGGTTTTAATATTCAATTCTCGTATCAATTTGTATTCAAACACTGAAAACCAGATGTTGAAATGTCTTTTAGTTTTTGAGAAAATCGAAAATCTCGCTCGATTCGGTATTGAATTGAACTATCGCATTTGTGTGTACTTTGTCGTATGTGTATGAGGTTCTAACAAAGTACTGATTTTCGTGGCGTATACGACAAAATGATTTTGGAGACAAACCTCTATAGATTAAAAACTAAAACCGACTCAACAATCTGGAATACCTTAATCAAAAGAAGATTTTTCACACAAAATTTTATTAAAATTGTAGAAAACTTCATCGGTCAGTTTCTTTTTTATTTAAACGCGAAACTTAAAATGCGATTTCCCAAAATTGCTCAAATGGTTTATACGACAAAACAATTCTCGGGCGACGAAGTATAGATTGATAAGAAATGATAGAGTCACAGAAACTGTAGGTGGAGGAGTTGCACTTTATTGCAGAACATCCCTTTCGTGTAAGGTCTTAAAAGAATCTGATGGTAATGGGATAGAATTTATTCTAGTAGAGGTTGCCGATGGAAACACTAAGTGCCTTTTGGGAGTTGGTTACAGCCCCAATAAAAGTTTTTCTCCTGAACCCTTGTTCGCGGCTCTTCAAGAATTTTCTTTATCATATGAACATATAATTGTCTGCGGTGATCTTCTGCTATACGACTCGCGTGCCAATCAATTAAGAGATGAAATCGCAACAGCTGCACTTGAAGTATCCAACTCTTATCCCACTCGTTTTGCTCCTAATTCTGCTCCTAGTCTCCTTGACTTAATGATTGTTTCAGATCTGTCTTATGTTCTTTTGCAGGACCAGTTGTCCTTGGATGGAATATCTGACCATGATCTCTTGTTCTGCACTTACCCTCGACTTTTCAGTTCAGAGACCTTAAATCCGTTAGTAACCTTGAAATACAAAACGATGCCATCACCTACCCCTGGAATCAATGTCATGTTTTTTCGAATGCAAATGATAAGGTAATCTACTTTCAATCTCTAATTCTGGAGTTGTTCGAAAGACATACAACCATACAACCCTTCGAATACGAATTTGGACTTTTTTTGCCGTTCTCGCAATGAAGCTACTTTTGTGACTCGCAGGGCCAAACAAAGATTTTATTTGTCAAAACTTGATACAAAACAACCTTCTCATTGGCTCTGGAATAACCTTCGCTCTATTGGAATAGGGAGTAAGAAGGTGGTTCATAATCTTCCTGACGCTAACAACCTAAATAAAAGCTTCATAGCCACTGAAATTGCCCCTGAAGACTTTTTATTCAATAACGAAGCAATTTATGTTTTTTTATTTATTTGTATTATATTTTGTTATTCAATTTTCACTAATTAAGAACAGAACTCGAATTTGAAGTGGTCTCGGAGTATGAGGTGTTTGACTGCTTGAGGTTAATGAAGTCTGATGCAATTGGAGAGGATGGGGTGCCTGTTAGTTTTATTAAAATGACCACATTTTACCCGCTTTCACGCATATTATAAATTTTTGTATAACATCTTCATCTTTTCCTGACTGCTGGAAGTTAGCTAAAATTATCCCCGTTGCTAAAATCACAAATCCTAGTTCTTGCTCTGATTTTCGACCGATTAGTATATTACCATGTCTGTCAAACGTTTTTGAAAAGATTCTTGCAGCACAGATCTCTAGTCATCTTGATAGGTTTAACTTACTATCGCCGTTTCAGTCCGGTTTCCGTGCTCATCACAGTTGTCAAACTGCAATGGTTAAAGTCCTTGATGATATACGCATTCAATTTGACCTTGACAATGTAACTGCTCTCTGTCTGCTGGATTTCTCAAAGGCAAAGGGACAGAGTAAATCATCAGATACTGTGTATGAAATTGAAAAGATACTTCGGCTTTCATAATAGAGCAGTGAGTCTCATAAAAGACTATTTGTCTAACCGAAGTCAGAGGGTGAAGACTGAACAAAGGATCTCTGAATATATGAATCTGCGGATGGTAGTTCCACAAGGCTCTATTTTGGGACCTATCCTTTTTTGTCTTTTTATTAATGATCTACCTAATATTTGTTCCAATGTTTCGATTCACTTGTACGCTGATGACGTACAAATTTATTTATCTCGTCCAATTGGCTTACAGGAGGATCTAATTTGTAGAATGAACGAGGACCTTTTAGCAATTTTAAAATGGTCCCTAAGCAATGGCCTTACCCTCAATCCATCTAAGTCACAACTGATTGCGATTTCTAAGAAGAAGATTGATACCTTGCTATTACCATCGGTTTAACTCTCACAAGTGAAGCTTAAGTTTAAGTGAACGCTGTGAGCAGTCTTGGTTTTAGGATAAACACTTCTCTCTCTGCTGACAATCAGGTAAATTATACCATTGGAAGAATTTACGGTTGTTTGCGTAAGCTTTGGTTATTTTCAAATATAACACCAGTAAATACGAAAATGAGATTAATTAAAACACTGCTAGTTCCTCTTACAGACTATGCTATTGTTGTTTATTGCAAATTGGATTCTCACTCTCATCATAAACTTCTTGTAGCATTCAATGACATGATCATATATATTATTTCTACTGTCAGGGTCCTTTTTTCTCTTTAATGAAATATGCAAATCCAGTAATTTAGGTATTACTGGATAGGAATTTCAACGTAGTGATGATATCGCACAAAAACTTTATGTTAAACCGCACTATTTTTTATGAAATTCCATAATTTCAAATAATTCAAAAAATGAATAATTTGACATAAAAAGGCTTCAATTTTAATTTCTTGAATGAGTGAAAGGGAAAAATATACTTCTGTAATATAATATTCTCTCTTTTTCGCCGCACCTTTAAAAATGACATTTCCCCTTTCCAATTAGTAATATTTTGGAATGTGAAATAAGATCGGTTCAATTTATTGAGTGCGTTCCCTCATTTAGATCTTCTGTGAGTTTATACCAGAATTTTTCTGGACACAAGAATGTCAGTCAGTTTTACATTTTAGTTCCAACGTCCTTCTGTGGTTTCATTTAAATACTTTTATATGTATTTAAATGTTATTTTCTTATATAAATATTCATTACTTTATATTTATATAAAAAATCTTTTAGATAAAAGTCACACAAATTTGTCTTTTATAATCATATAAATTATTTCTGTTGTCAAACTTCTTTTTTCCTTTTTATAAAATAGTCAAATCTACTACATTAGGTATCGCTGGATAGGAATTTACACATAGCGATTACATTGCGCAAAAACATTATGTTACACCACTTTATTTTCTATAAATTTCGGCAATTTCAATATAATTCAATAAATGTATTATGTATTACTTCTTTAATTTAAAATTCTCTTTTTTTCGCCGCACCTTGAGTGAGTGGGGGAGAAACATATTTGTTACTTCTGTTGTTTGTATTCTTTTTTTCTCATTTATAAAAAACCGAATAAACCTTAGAATAAGTCCCCTATTACACGATGATTCTTTGCGTCTGACTCTTTTCGAACATAACGAGTGCGAAAGAGAAAAAAGATGAGACGGAAGACCAGTTGCCCTGTGAGTCGTGGGCCAAGTTTTTCGAGACTCTTTTTGACGTTTCTTTTTATATAACTTTATTTTGATGATTTTCAAAGGGAAATTCGATAAAGAGTCAGGCGCAAAGAATCATCGTGTAATAGCGTGCGACTCACAGGATGATTTTCAAAGAGAAATTCGAAAAAAGAGTCAGACGCAAAGAATCATCGTGTAATAGGGGACTAAGAAGATAAGGAAGAGGTATATATTACATATAGGTACACTGAATGTGAGTGAAGCACCAAATAACAAAAAAAAAAAGAAACAAAAAGGTGCCTATCTGTCATTTTGCCGATCTAAAGGAAAGTGTTTCGAGATTTTCAATCGTTAAAATAGTGAAAAAAAAGATAATTAAACTTAATAAAAAAATAAAATAAAATTGAGAATATAGTGAAAACTTGCAATGCTTTATTAAAAAAAATATAAAACATCATGCGGTGTTGTGTTAAATTGCGTAAAAACACCTATAATATGGAGTTAACAATCTTTTCATTTCAAGGGCTGATTGTGTCTCAAATTCCAGATAAATTAATGTGAAGGGATGTTTTCTATATAAATACATTATCGTAGAATTCTTTAAAATTTTGCATTTTGATATAAAAAAGGCAAATTTGTTGAAAATAAAAAAAATATACTTTGAAACGTGATACGTCAGGTGCCTATCTGTCAAAATAGATATTGTCGCCCAGGGTCGAATTAGCTTTTGTTGGTGATAGCAAGGCGCTAAAATGCATTGAGCACCCGTAGTGCACAGTAATATTTCTTACTTTATGTGGAATATGAGACACAGCTTATCTGTGAAATGAGTGAAAGAGAAAAATATGTATTACTTCTGTAATTTCTCTTTTTTTTTTCGCTGCACCTTGAGTGAGTGGGGGAGAAACCTTTTTTTTTGGTGCACTTTGAATGAGTGGGGGAGAAACACCTTTATTTGTCACTTCTGATTTCATTATTACATCAAATATTGTTAACAATGAGGTTTTGTAAAACTAATTTGTTCATATCAATAAAGAATGTATTTATTTTCTTCAAACATTCTATTTGAAAATTTAATTGCAAAACCTTATTGAATGTGCGAAATTTTCGCACGGGTCTTCTGGTAAGGTATATTTACGGACTTCGAAGACATGAACACATATCTCATTACCATAAACTTGTTCTGGGGTGCTCTTTTCAACAATTCATTGATGCTAGATGTTGCATGTTTTTGCACAAAATCATTCAAATAAGAAAACCACCTTACATTTATGAAAAACTTTAATTCACCCCATCTGTTAGAACACTTAATCTAGTAATACCCAATTACAACTACTTGAATTCTTCACGCCTCTTTATTGTTTATGCAACCAAATTATGGAACTCTCTACCAGTGATAGTTAAAAAAATTATTGCAACTGAAATTTTTAAAAAGGCAATAACCCTTCACTTTTATTAGTACTTAAAATATACAACTAAAAACAGGAAGCGATGGGGAGGGGACGATAGCAAAATGTTCAACACTAATATTATTTTATTCATCAAATGATAACACAGGCTTCTTTCAATAACTTTTTAAAATATTTTGCAATTATATAGTTAGGAATTATATTTATGTACCTACTCAAAAATTTGTATATCTTAAACTTATAACCATATTTTAAGTACTATAAAAGACAGAAGTCGTACTTATACACCGAATTGAAATGAAATTGAATTGAAAGCTTGCCTAAACTCTTCATTGATTGCTTAAGCTAAAACAACGTATTTCGCTTCATCTTCACACCAGTTAAAATTTCAAATGGACTCCTCTTTATACTTCGTTAAAAAGATGAGCTGAGTAACATTTGAAGTTTAGAAGTATAGCGAAACCATTTTGTAGGATCATCCATAGAAAGTTTAGTTAACACTGAGATAATTATGCGGTTTATTCGCTCCACTTGAGCGTTGGCGCGTGGCACTCGCGCGTGGTTGTGATGAGTAAATGTTGTATTCCTTCATCTTGGCAGTATTCTTTGAACATATTGGACGTGAAAGCCGTACCCCGATCTGACACAATTCGTACAGGGTTTCCAAATATCGCTTTTTGTTGCTCCAGCTTTTTAATAACTTTCGCAGTGGCTGTAGATTTGCACAGGTATATCCACACGAATTTAGAAAAGGCGTCGATAGTGCAAAGAATGTAGCAGTATTGTTTTTGAGTTGGTGAGAGAGGTCGATATGATCGATTTGGTAGGTATCAAGAGGGTGGTAGGTCTTTTTATCTCCCAAAATACAATTCACATAATTTAGTCTAACCTTCTAAATCTTGTCTTTTATTTTAATAATCCTTGACCAAAATATCCTCTTCTTTTTTGTACAAATGGCCTTCGTCATGTACCGTCTTAATAACTTCGTTGGCCATATTGTTTGGAATACAAAGTTGTTTCTTACCCTTGTCATCATCATGATTCGGTTCTCAATGAAATATTGCTCGTATGGTCCATGACTTAACATCGTCTTAATTATTTTCAGCTGCTAATCCGTAGATTGAGCGTCTGCAATTCTTAACAGAAACTCACTTGAAATGGTCATTGAGATAGGGTTGCGGCTGAGTGCATCCGCGTGCTTCAAACGATTTCCTGCGCTGTGTTCAAGTGTATAGCTATAGTCTTGCAGCAATAGTGCTCATCCTGCAATTCTAGGAAGTATATAGTTATTAAGTACTAATTTGCTTTATCATTTTCGATACTCTTATTAACTTTTAGTCGAGTTCTAAAAACCAGATAGTCATTAGTCATTTAGTTTTTTAGAAAATTGAAAATTACCATAACTACTTTTTTCTTAAAACCGTCATTTTTGAACATGAACAATGGATTTTGACTTTCTTGTTTGAATTATAAAATTAGTTTAATCAATAGACCTACAATAGTTTAGGTAGTTATGAACTTTTAATATGTTATTTAATATGGTTGTTTGATGAAAAAACAAATTACGACAACCACGCCCCATACGCCCTCCTTGACAATTCTGAAAAACCCATACTTTTTTCAGTCTCTCGCCTATAACTTCATTCTGGTTTTTATTTAAGCAAACAAAAAATATTTTGCGACAAATACAATCAAATGAGAATTATTACTAAGATCTATTGCATGCACCCCATCGTTTTTAGTTTTAAGTGTATGGGGAGAAATTGTTTTATACTTTTTAGTACAAAACGTATTATATTAAGATTGAAATTTTTTTATTCACTTAATTAAGAAGACTTTAGTTGTTTTATAATATAAAAATTTATACAATTTGTCTCAATTGATTACGGACAGTAAATTTTTTAATCAACAATAGTGTACATTCATAAACATTAAACATTTGCTTTGTTGCGATGCTGATGCGCAACGCAGCTGATGCTGATGCAATACATCAGCAACTACGCATCGCATTTTCTTGATTCTGGTTTTGCTTTAAGTTTGCGCATTATTTGATGCAAGTTTGCAATAGTGAACACTTTACATTAAAACTGATGCTGGTTTGATGGCGGCTTTATGAATGTTTGACCCAAGTGATTGTGCATCATCTCTGCAACGATGCGTTTGTGAATTTACATATATTTTTCAAACCATTCGTTGATCTTACTTTGGAAAACAGTTAACGGAATGAAAGAAGGATTTATAATAATCATTCCGGTTTTGTTCAGGTTCTCAATCTCTGACCCTCATATCCCCATTTACGCCACTTCATGCGTTCTTCAAAGCCACTTGGGCCCTCTTATCTTTGTTCTAACAATAAACGATATTGACAGTCAATATAACTACTGGCTCATATCGTAGTTATGTAGTTGATATTAAAATCATTAAGCTCAATTCAATTTATTCCAAACTTGGTGAGAAAAGAATTTCTTAGAACTCAACATTACTTTCAATCTATAACCTACTCCCGTATACAGTTTCCCTCAACCCCTAGTACATATTACTTTCACAACGTGGCCATTCCCATAATTTAATTCATTCAAGACTTTGGAATTATTTGTGACATTGAGCTTAACTTTCGCTCCCATTTTGGTAAAATAATTAACAAGGCCAATACCTCTGCCGGCTGTATTAATAATCTTATTCCCACAGATATTTTGTCAACAACTACTGATTACTTCGCTCCTATTCTGTGTCTCAGTAAGGATTTTAAAGTTGTTTTCCCATCCAGACAGGACTGGCAAAACGACGTCGTGACGAAAGACTTCGACACAACTATTTTTACTGATGGTTCAAAGATGGAGTGTGGGGTTGGTTCAGGAATATTGTAAGGTACTCAAACAAGACCCCTACAATACCGAAATACCACTATCCTGACAGCTGTTAAAGCCATTAGCTCAGCTGCATCGTCTTCCAAATTGGTGCAGCAATGCCGTGATGACCTCGCCAGCCTAAACGTGAATCTCAAGGTGAGGCAAACGAGCAGGCTGACGAACTGGCCAGGCAAGGTTCCCCCCTTCATGACTCACTTGGAGTCATGTAGGGCAATATATTTTCTATTTTTCTTACCGAATCCAATCGCAGGTGGAGCAATTTGTCAAATTCCATCATTTATAGGAAGATTTGGCCCACCAGTAGTAAATCCCGAACAAACGACTTAATTTGCAGACCCAGGCGCGACATAGCCAGGTCATTGCAACATAAACCGGATACTGGCCAATCGGAGAGCATGCAGCGAAGCTAGATATTCCCACAATTATCACTGTCGTAGTTGCGGGGACCAGCAGGAAAAGGAGACAGTAATTCATTTCCTCTGTAAATGCTCCGCTTTGGCCAGAAAAAGAGCTCAGTCACTTGGTAAAGCTTTTTTCCGTGACCTTAACGAACTTTCTGAGATGAGTATCAAAGATTTGATCTCCTTCCTTAACGAAACGCACTAGCTCTAGGATAAACTTCAGTAGCCACTGTACATCTTTCCTAGGACTAGATGATCGTTCTAAGGGAACAAACCTTGTAAGTCTCTGAGCCAACCGACTATCTGATCAATGTGGGATGTTGCTGCGAGACTCAAACAATCCATACCATTTCCATCCATAAGTCCAATGAGTTATGGTATCAAAACGATGCACTCTAGCTCTAATTGGCTCAATAAGCTAGGTGGCTCGTGACCGCCATTTCACCCTACCTACCTACCTCTGCCGGCTTCTACGGCCTTCCGTGGACCGATAACATCAACCCCATATTAAGTACCTTATTTCTTGTCTCAATAAGTTAAAAATCGTTCGCAAAATTTGTAGCGGATCGAAAAGAAATCGGTTTAATTGAAACGTTTAAAAAAAAACACTTTCTCAATCCCCCCCTCAATATAGGTATTCGTCGCAAAAAAAAAAAGTGGTACCAGTAATTTGTATGTGATTTATATATAAATTTATTCAGAAGACTTTAAGGGGTTATTGCGCTGTTCTGTGCGAAGAAACTAAGGATTTTACAACTAACGGAATTTTAAGTTTTTATTGGAGCTTAATGGTGTCGATTATGTACAAAAATACTATGAGGATCATATTTGTAGCTTCATTTGTTTTCTACAAGTCGCAAAATAACTTAAAATACATATACCAGAATGATGTTCAAGGCAAAAGACTGAAAAGTGATGGTTTTCTGTGATTTTATTATTATACTGAAGGGGTGGAGGGGGCGTGGTTGTCAAAAATTTGTTTTTTTCATCTACCAAACTTATTAAGTAACATTTTAAAAATTTATAACTACATGACCTTTAATAGTTTTATCGATTGGACCAATTTTATAATTTAGACAAGAATGTCAAAATCCATCGTTTTGTTCAAAAATGACGGTTTAAATGTTTCTAAGAAAAAAATAGATTTTGTAATTTTCAATTTTCTAGAACACTGAATGACTTAAGACTATCTAGTTTTTAGCACTCGACTGAGAGTTAATGAGAGTATCGAAAATGAAAAAGCAAATTAGTACTTAATAATGTAAAATTTTGCAAAAAAAATCATAATACATTTTTTTTTCAAAATTTTGAGTTTGAAAATAATTTTTTCAAAAACTAAGCACTAAAATAACTGAATTTGAAAACAGAATTGAAGAATGGGTTCTTGACTTTAAAAAAAGGTATAGTATGATATTGTAAGTGTTGCCGTTGTTTTTTAATATTTTTTTTTTCAATCTTATGTATTTTGTTCTTTAAATTTGCCCCTCCCACCTAAAGGGGCGGAATTTTGAAGTGGCCCAATATCTTAAAATCATATTCATATAATGTACCAACAATGAAGAAAATTATTTAACTAAGCCGCCCCACTAAAAGGTTTTTTGTATGCTGAGTTTGAATCCGAAGTCAAAAAAACTCCACCGCTTCAGGTTTTTGAGATAATCCCGTTATAAAATTTTAATACGCTTGTTTGGTAGGTATTTTTTGGTGTATACAGGGTGTCCCGGACCTGGTTGGCATTATTTAAGGGTGTGGTTCTTGGGCATATTCTAAGAAAAAAATCGTTCTAGTTCAGTAAAGGTCTATCTCGAATTTTGACATCATTTATGGTGGATTTAAGAAAACACTTACTTTGATGTACCCTGACCCATGTTAACAAAACTTGCTCTTGCTCTGCTAATTCTTGTGGTATAAACTTCGTTTAGGACTTTATTTTTAGAAGAAACACTAGCCTTTACAACTGCGTTTAAATAAAGTTGATATCTTGTCTCAGTCTTAATATATCCAATTTCTAGTCTTTTCTATCTTTCCTGCTTATGCCAATTTTTTGACTTTGAGGTCAATTTTCTCGAGAAAATGCGTAATAAACATAACCTTTTACTATTTTTTTCTTGTGAACTTAACAATAATAGCAATAAAAATCAATAGCAAAATTGTGAAAAGACCCAAAGATTTGGGGAAAAACGGCAGCAGGGAAAATTAAAAAAAAATGTTTTTTTTTGCATAAATGTCGAACTTTTTGACGTTTTAGGTTGAAGGGACAAGGTTTCTTTTAATAAAACTGCAGTTTTTTTTTGTCTCCGCTAGTTCGAATATTCATTGGTGCACCGAAAAGAAGCTCCTCTGCAGATGTATCTCGAAGATCAGCTACTCTTTAGCGTTTTTTTCGCTTACTCAATAGATCAAAACTTGTCTGAGGGCGTCCAGAGGGGTAAATACATTTTAAATTTAACTTTTTTTAAGTCAATTTGATTCATTTTTATCAAACACTGATCTTGTAGGGTGGCTTGTCTTCCACTTAGATTTAAGTTCAAATATAAACTGTATAAATTCTTTTCTTAGCTCTAAAACATGATTTTCAGTGCAGTTTGTACTTTTCAATAAAAATGTCTCAATATTTATATATATAATAGTTCTAAATTTACTGTTATAAAAGATTTCGCAGAGTTCCTGCCTTTTGCAAGAGAAAAATTGCATGTTGAGCCCTTAAACATAATAAAAATGTTTTAAAATTTTGCATACTTATGAACACAAAAAAATAAAAAAAAAAATATTTTAGGCAAACATTTTTTACTTTTGACTTCAGTTTCGAATAAAGAATCTATTTAACTAAGAAAAACACTTTTAATCTAATTTTAATGTTTGCCTAACCAAAAAGTACCGTTATTTAAAAAATGTTTTAGTGTTTTTATAAGGAACTGACATTTTTTTATTTTTATTTGAAAATTTTACTACATAATAAATACTTGAATCATGTGAAGCATAATATCGGTTAATCGAAACAGTTATTTTTATTGAAATTTGTTACATATAGAAAAAATGACTTCTCGCCGCTTCTGCTTAGGCAAGATCCCACTGTGCGTCGGTGTGTAGCTCCGTCTCGGCTTCCTGGCTATAAATTCTAAGAAAAGGTTCCGTCGTAAATACAACTTTTTGAGAAAGCCCGAATTTGAATGGTTCATCCTTCCTTGTTAACTGGGTTAATGGTCTAGCTAGTATCGAATGATCTTGTATAAATTTGCGGAAATAGCCGGTGAGGCCCAGAAAGCTATGCACCGTTTTGAGGGTTGTAGCAAAGATAATATAACACCAAGATGTCGCATCCCATACAAAATATTGGAACCCAAAAATGAAAGGCTGGGATCCGATATTGGATCCCACAACATGTTGCTATTTGCTAAATGTTGCATTGGCCAATATAAAGAGGGAGAGCGAGGGATCTCTTTGCCTGGATACAATTTAAAATTTGAATTATCTTCAAAATTTATATCTCAATTCTCAAAGGCAAAAGTATTTGTTGTTTTTGTCTTTCGTAGGAATAGTATGAATGACGTATAAATTGAATTTTTTTATGATGTGATGGCAGCCTTGTTGATGGCGAGTGGAGGAGACTTGCGGTGGTTGTTTTTTTTGCTTATCCTTGATAATGGTGTGTATCTGTAAAGATAAACATGCAGTGACTTTTTTGTTCGTTCGTCGTGATTTTCGAATAAAGGGTAAGGGTTTTCTTTTTGTGTTTTTTTTTTGTGAGGTACCTAGGTAGGTATACCTATGTATGTATGTAGGTTCGTACACAGTTGGTTATTTTGTATTCCTTGAAAAATTAAAGAAAATTAGTATTCATTAATTTATTTACGTGTGAGTTCAAAAGTTGTGAGGATAGCTTATTTACATAGTTGCCACCCGACTGGAAAGTCGGGGGAAAGCAGGGAAAGTTAGGGAACACGAATTTGGTCAGGGAAAGTCAGGGAATTTCGGAAGTGGTCAGGGAAAATTTTTTGAGCACTGAATTTTTTTGTACAATGAAAAAACTGAATATTTCGTTGAACTCAGGGACCCTACTCTGATTTTGTTCCGAAAGTCAATAATTGTATTCGAAAGTGCTTTTTCGTCCCGCTTCTGAATTGGAACTTTGTAAAACTTTCGAAGGGCAAAACATAGTTTTAATACTTAATTCACTTACGGATTATTTTCTTTAGATTGAGAATCTTTTTGATTAATTAAAAGCTCGTATTGAAATAATTTTTTTTTTTAGAAATCTTGGAAAATGTTTTTGAAAATGGGGTACTTAACTCGAGCTAGATGAGCTTTCAAATAATCAAAAAGATTTAGGCCGAAAAGAGTTAAATTGTTTAAGAATCGAATTTGAGTTAGCAACGTCGACAGAAAAAAGCATTTCAAAAGTCATGATTTTTTAATATGTTGTAACCCTCACTATCTTCAGTGAAATTTTGTAGGATACGTTGCGTTTTTCTGTATGCGACATTTTTGAAACGGTAAAAAATTGATTTTTAAAATCATTTCAACAGTTTTGGCTTCTTTTTCATTCCGTTCTAGTTTTAGTTTTAGTTTTAGTTTTAGTTTTAGTTTTAGTTTTAGTTTTAGTTTTAGTTTTAGTTTTAGTTTTAGTTTTAGTTTTAGTTTTAGTTTTAGTTTTAGTTTTAGTTTTAGTTTTAGTTTTAGTTTTAGTTTTAGTTTTAGTTTTAGTTTTAGTTTTAGTTTTAGTTTTAGTTTTAGTTTTAGTTTTAGTTTTAGTTTTAGTTTTAGTTTTAGTTTTAGTTTTAGTTTTAGTTTTAGTTTTAGTTTTAGTTTTAGTTGACTCTTTATTTCATTAGATATATATTAACAATTTGTACATATTCATATAATATGGAAAAAAAAGCTTACTTAAGTCTATATGGTTTGGCTTATGGCCGTCTACCAGACTGACATTTTTGAGTTTAACTATACATACATTATTATTGCGAAAAAAACAGTTTTCATTAACAAGTGTTTGTATCTTGATTTGCATCTTAAAAATCTTCATTTATTATACAACTCCTATGACGAAGAGCAGCTGCAATATAACTATATAGGGCATTCCATTCAACATTCCCGTTTAGTATATCAATAAGCTCGACTTCATTAAGGCTTTGTTTGCCAAAATATCTCACCCTAAACTCTTTCATGATTGGACAAATCGCAATAAAATGATGAATATCTTCACGGATGTTCAGATTGCAAAGACTACAAAGTAAAGGCAAATCAGGTCGATGAGGCATAAAGTTAAGTTTTAGTAACTCTCCTCTGGCTTTGAAATTAGTGCTGATTTTGTTTAATGGCATGGAGTTAAGAAGGTATGTATCATTACCAAGGAAGAAGTTTAAACGGTTATAATAACATCTAAAAAGCGACGAACGGGCCTCAGATGCATTTCTGTCGTACAAGATATGACCATAATTTTTTAAGAGAGTATCAAACTTTTTTCTAAGCAGGGTAGGCTGTTCATTTTGAGTAACCACTAGATTCATACTGCATGTAGCAGCCAAACTTTCCCATTCCATTGCCATATGGCCTGTCGCCATGATTGAGAACTTCAGAACGATTTTGGGTATTCTTTCATCACTCATCTGAAAAACTTTAACAATATAGTTAAAGTGCATGTTAAGAGTTTCCAATATCATGGGGGGCAGTCCTGTTTCCAAATACAGCATGTAGTTTGGGGTATTCCTCGGAAGCCGGAAGATTCTTTTAATGAAGTATCGGAGAAACTTTTCGATTGCTTCGAAAGAACAAAAGAACAGTAACCCCAAACCTGAGCTCCATACAACAAAATCGATGTCGCTGTAGAGCGAAAAAGTTGGAGCTTTGCACTATGCTCAATGCATTCACTTTTGAAGCAGCGTTCCCACACACTTGAAATTGCACGCTTTGACTCCGTTAGTTTCCGTTCTAGATGCTTTTTCATATTTAGATTCGAAGTAAATAGAACTCCTAGATATTTATACTCTCGAACAATTTCGACTGCCTCGTTATTGAACGTCCACTTCTCGTTTCTTGCATTCCTGCCGCCACCCGCTCTGAATACCATTACCTTGGATTTCAAAAGATTTATGTCGAGATTCCAGCGATCACAATAGTCCTTCAGCCTGTTCATCATCATTTGCAATCCATCAACTGTCTCTGCAAAGAAAACTATGTCGTCTGCATACATAAGTGCGAGTATGGTAGTTCCTCCAAACACTATTCCACCTCTGACCACATCTGTTATGTTGTTTACAAACAATATAAAGAGCAAAGCAATCAGGATACACCCTTGCTTGAGACCCATTTCTGTGTGAAACTCTGCCGAGATAGACGCTCCATCCCATACGTATGCTGTATTCATTGTGTACAAGGCTCTTAGAATGTTTATTGTTTTGCTCGATAACCCAATGGTATATAGCTTATAGAAAAGCGCTTCACGGACGATAGAGTCGAATGCTGCTCGAAAGTCAACAAAGAACACATATAGTTTCCTCTTTCTCCTGATATAAGAATCGGCAATGTTGTACAGTGGAAATATGTGATCCGTTGTTGAATAATTCTTCCTGAAACCGGCCTGAAATTCGGAGAGTATACTTCTTCTCCTCACCCATTCGGACATTCTATTCTCAATAAGTCCAGCGAACAACTTAGCATTTGTGTTTAAGAAAGAGATACCTCTATAGTTTTAAGCTTCATCATAGTTTCCTTTTTTGAAAAGCGGAAAATTTATTGATTTTCTGAAACTTTCGGGAGCTATAGCGTTTTCGAAAAGTCGATTAAATTCGTTGGTAAGCAGCAATAAAAATTCATCAGTTGCGTGTTTATAGTGCTCAAAAGGAATACGGTCATCTCCTGGCGCCTTATTCACTTTAGATTTTTCAATTTATTGTAAACGGTGCATCTAGAAAGTCGTCTGTGATTAAAGGCGCTGCGTATTGTACCAATGTTGATCTAATCGTTGCATTAAGGAGCTTTTTGAAGTGATCACTTAGAATTTGCGCTTGTAATCCTAGAGCAATGATATTCGTGGTTCCATTTAAGGTTTTCACAGCCTTCCAGAATTCGGCAGAACTACGGGTGCGATTGATAACTGATACTGTCTCTTCCTCAAACGCGGATTTTTTTACTAAACATATTCTTTTAAATTCAGAATTTGCTTCGGAGTACAGTTTTTTAAAAATGGGCAAGTTTCGTGACCGGAGTACTTTTAAAAATTTGAAAGATTGTTCTCTAGCTTTTAGACATTCAGAATCAAACCACTTCTGCTTATAACTAGATTTCTGTTTTGTCGGCTGGTTTTGTGGGTTCGATTTTTTGATGGTCTGCGTCAGAACAGATATGTCGACGACTTCGTTTAGTTCCTGAAGCTCTCTAATTTCTTTTCTCATGTTTTCTTGATACTCGCTCTTATTTCTTACATTCCAGCGCATTTTCGGAATAAGACTTAATCGTTTCGCCCCGGTTGGTGCTTCTGCTCGTGATGTTGTAAAAGTAACTTCTAGCGGCATGTGATCCGAAAAAGTCAAGAGTTCCTACTCTGAAATCACACAATATTGTTCTACAATCCAGATACAAAGCAGTAGTCTATTATAGAGCTAGCTTGACCTCTTATAAATGTAAGCTCACCCTCTGAATCTCCTGCGCAGCTACCATTCAATACATGACAATTGTATGCATCGCAAAGTTCCAAGATTTGTTCGCTTTTACGGTCACAGATTACATCTTTTGATTTTCGTTTGATGTTAAAGACAGGCCATTGTGTACAAAAAAAGTTGTTTTGTGACAATCCAATCCTGCCATTGAAGTCGCCAATAAGCATGAAGTTAGACGAATTGACATCTTGCAGAGTCTCGCTTAGTTTCTCGAAGTCGGACTGCCAGTTACTACAATTTATATAAATAGGCACTATGCACACTGCATCCCTTTCAAGTTTAACATCCATCACGTAAGAATTTACTGCTCTTCTGAAACTCATATCAACATCACTTAAATTTCTGCGATAACCATAAAATACACCGCCGCTGCCTCGACCATAGTTAGCTGTTTTGATTGC
Organism: Epistrophe grossulariae; assembly: GCA_929447395.1. Classification (NCBI taxonomy): domain Eukaryota; kingdom Metazoa; phylum Arthropoda; class Insecta; order Diptera; family Syrphidae; genus Epistrophe; species Epistrophe grossulariae. The sequence goes on from OV839566.1 coordinate 82,245,836, forward strand.
GTTTACCCATCTTAATTCATAATTACTAAATATTTTCTTAAATTGCTCTTCTTCGTTTTCTAATAAATGTGTCTCGAAAAGCATAAAAATATCAAATTGTTTAATATAATTAAAAAAGTTTACAAATAATAATTTATTCTTCAATCCTGACACATTATAACTTATAATCTTAATATTAACTAAAGAATTATTTTCATTCTGCTAGACTGCAGATTCTCACGCCTCGTGTGAACGCACACTACTTGTGGTTGCACCCAAATTTAATGTTGGTTATACGTTGTCATCCTGTGTCCTTGGCTGTCATTTGAGTTGACAGCTATGTTATTTCTCGAAATTTTCCGTTCTATAAACTGTTTGCCATATGAATTAACAGGTCATGTAGGTTTCAGACGTTGCAAAGCTATTTTTTAATAAAAAAAATAGAATGAAGATTTTAATTCGGAAAAAAATTATTTAAAAATAACGGTAAATATTACTAGCTTTTTTAAATCTATTCTTTTATTTCACATTTAAATTACTATATTTGTACAACTAGTTTTTTTTTTACATTAATTTTCAAACTTGAAATAAAAAAAAAAAAAAAAAAACAAAAAAAATGTTACACGTATCTATTTTTTTTTTCTTAAAAAAAATGTACATATGTTATTAAGTTCCTGTTTATTTTTTAGTACCTGTTAATACTATTATCCGTTTTTATTCGATCACTAAAAACTAGATGGTTAAGGCCCAGTTTCACACTCGATTAAGTGTCACTTAAGTGCCAGATATGGAAAACTTATGCACAATTTCACAGTGTTAACTTATCGGAATAAGTGACACTTAAGTCTCCCATGTTGGCCACTTAAGTTCCACTTACTCAGACAGTAATAATGCGCCTTAAGTGCCAAAATGGGAAAAATAAGTGCCACTTAATTTCATAAGAGTGCACTGTGAAACTGGCCCTTAATGTCTTCTATTTTTTGAGATTTTTTTGAAATTTTTGTTCGGATTCCTAGAGTTCTTAAACAGTTCCAAAATACTAGACTAAAACTTTTTTCCTTACGTTTTAAATTTTTTCCGGTAATGCTCTGCTAACTGCATTAATTTACAAGAAAAGTACTGGAGCACTTAATTTTGTTGTTATGGGTACTTAATTAGCACCTGATAAGCGCATAATGATGACGTCACAAAAATTAAGTTATGTTTCTCAAAGAGTTACTATTTTAATTTTTTTTAATTTGGTCAGGGAAAAATTTAAAATTGGTCAGGGAGAGTCAGAGAAATTTATTTTAAAAAATAGTGGCAACTATGATTTATTAGGTAGGTAAGTGTGAAATGTGTATGCACCGATTTAAGGAATACGTTATGACAAGGTCAGTTTGCAAGGGTTTTATTTGTATTCTATTTTTTTGTTGCTGAGTCCCCTCGCCTCTCACCTTTCGGATGCTTGTTTAAAGTGGGTCCCCTCGCCTCTCACTTTTGGGGTAGAGGAGACCCGGGACAAAAGTAACACGTCGTGAAAGTAACAAGGCCATTCACAGCCTCAATAAATGTGTTGAAGCATTTTCTTGTATGCAGTTTTGTAAACAACTTAAATTTTCTCTTAACTAGCCTTTTGTTGTCGATTGGTCGTGAGATGGACACGTGGCACATTAAAAAGAAATAGAAAGTGCATTATTTGAAATTTGTTTGGCTATCGAGTTTTTATTTAAAAAAAGGATTAAATATCAATATTTTAAGTCAAGTTTCTACCCTAGCATTCTTTAATATATTCTTTTTTTTAAAAAGAAATCTAATAATCTGAATAAATTATAAAAGTTTTTTTTTCGAAAAATGAGGGCATGTGAACAAAAGTAACGTGGATGAAAGTTACAAGTTAATTGCACCCAAATTTTTTACATTTTTATTTGAAAGTTATAAAGAAATACTCTGCCTAAAAGTATCATTTAATGATAGAAATTTGTATATTGTAACTTTATATATTGTTCCTGGAAGTCCACAAGATGTTTATTCAAAGGTTTTTGAATACTTAAGCTTCGTAAGTGAATTATTAAATTATCACGATGAAATTATTTGCTTAGGAGACTTCAACCTTTCCAATGTAACTTGGTTGCGCTGCCCTGATGCGAATGTTATGTTACCAACTGGTAACCTTAGATCTGACGATTCAAGACTAATTGATGATATTACATCACTTGGACTTCATCAACATAACGATATTTTAAATACTAATGAAAAATTGCTGGACTTAGTGTTTAGCACTATTGATGACGATATTATTACGGTAGATAAATCAACTGAGCCTCTAGTGACTGAAGATCACCACCCAGCGCTGATTTGTTCACTTTTTAAAAATCTTAATAATCTTAATAATGAAATATGTGATAATTTTTACTCATTTAATTTTAAAAAGACCGATTTTATAAAACTAAATTCCTTGTTGTCACAAGTAGACTGGTCTCATCTGAATAATTGTTTAAATGTTAACTCTGTGGTTTTTGAATTTAATAATATTATGTTTGATTGCTTTCTTGAATCTGTTCCTCTTGAAATTGTAAAATCGAGATCTTTTGTTCCAGATTGGTACGATAGCGAAATTAAAAGCCTTAAAAATCGAAGAAACAAGCTATGGTCCAAATATAAACTATCTCCAACTAAGAATAATTTTAAACTATTTTGTGAATCGAGAGATATTTTCAATAGAATTTCAAGTTTAAAGTATCTTAATTACATTCAGAAGGTGCAAAGAGATCTAAAAATGAATCCGAAGTATTTTTGGAAATTCATAAATATTAAAAGAAAATCTAGTCCTTACCCGTCTGTTTTCAAGTCTAACGACACTTCAAGTCATGATCCACGGGTTATAACACAAATTTTTTCGGAATTCTTTCAAAGTGCCTTCAACTGTGATACTTACAACTGCGATACTTTAAGCTGTGATACCTCAAACTGTGATACTTCAAACTGTGATAAACCTGACGTAATAGCCCAAGACTTTGGCTATTACTTACTTGACTGATATGAACTTTAATATTAATACTGACAACATTGCGAAGTTTATAAATTAAGTTAGAGCCAAAACAGTTTTCTGATCCTTTTGTTATAAAACAACTTTTCATAACATTTGTTCGACCAATTCTAGAATACGCAAGTCAGGTCTGGGCACCCAATTATGCCTGCCATAAAGCCAGGCTAGAGCTGGTCCAAAAAAGGTTCCTAAGATTTGCACTTAGGGGGTTAGGATGGGATAATCCCTACGATCTTCCACCTTACCACCATAGACTTAAACTTATTGATATGCCGAGTCTTGAGAGCAGACGTTCTTATTTATGTTTTGTCTTCATTTTTAAATTAATAAATGGAAATATAGACTCTTTGCACCTTCTGTCTCGTATAAACTTTAATGTTCCCCAAAGAACCCTGAGGAATTTGACCGATTGCATACATATCTCAAACTATCGGACCAACTATGAACAATTTTCTCCTTTAAATAGAATGTTTAAATTATTTAATTATTTCATTGATATGAATATATCAATTTGTTTGATCAAAGAATAAATTTATCGAGTAAATTCAAGTTAACTTTTTTTTGCCAACTATTCATAATCTGTATATAAACTCTTTGTAAATTCTTTGTAAAGCTAGTACTTAGCTGAGTTAAATAAATAAATATAAGTTATCAAGAGTTTTTCGTTATAATAATGCCTCCTTCTCATGTAAGAAGAAGTATTCAAGGACGATTGACACATCTTTTTACAAACACGTATATATTTAAACATTAAGTAAAAGTCTTCTCTTTCATCTTTTACTACTGTTGTTTAATGTGATAGTTTTCATACTGTAAATTTATTTTAAATTAAAAGAACTTTGTTCAACTTTTTATTATAATTATATATATATTTAACTTGCTGCTAAAAAGTACTTGTTTGATAGTGAATAATGAAACGAATGACCATCATAATTTCTATGATACTAATAAAGAGTGTGTATCTATATATTCGTTAAGTTTAAATTGAGCGTAATTTTGCTTATAGGTTTTTAGTGTTTACTTTTAAGTTTAATTTAGTACTATTTTAATTCTTTATTTATTTCAAAATGCATAGTAAAAAATATTAAATTAAATAATAAAATATATAAAATTCATACTGGCATTAACATTCTGCCCGCCTTGAAGTATCTGACGAATATCTTCAATCATCAATGGGAACTGGTGCTATCCGATGAATCGATCTACGCATAATTCCTTTTTTTGTTTTGACATCCACGACTCGAACTTTACCATCTGAAGACTCTATCAAGTTTATTATTCTTCCCAAAAGCCAATTTTGTGGAGATGCATTGTCATCCCCAATTAGCACTAGTGTATTAAGTTTGACGTTTTTGGCCTCAGACTGCCATTTAACCCTCTTTTGTAAGTCCACAAGATACTCCTTCGACCACCGGTTCCAAAAATGCTGCTTTATCGACGACAGTCGTCGCCACCTGTTCAACGCGGACATCTTAAAATTCGTCACCATTGGTTCAACTATAGCATTCATTGGGCCACCAAACAAAAAATGTCCTGGTGTAAGGACTTCTTCATCACTCGGGTCACTGGACATTGTGTACATTGGCCGAGAATTCAATATAGCTTCTATATCTGCCACAACAGTGGACAGCTCTTCAAACGTCAGAAAGGCTTCGCTGATGGTACGCACGAGATGTTTTTTGCCTGACTTTACGGCCGCCTCCCATAAATATAAATGTGGAGTTCTGGGTGGTATATGATGGAATCGAATTCTTTCTGTAGCGCACCAATCACTTATTCTTTTTTCCATCTGTTGGTCCAGAAAACTCCGTCTGAACTCCTCTAGCTGGTTACGGGCTCCAACGAAATTTGTCCCATTATCGCAGTACAGTTCTTGGCACACACCTCGTCTTGCCACAAATCGCTTAAGTGCCGCAATGAATCCTTCAGCTGATAAGTCCGACACCACCTCCAAATCTACAGCCTTCACAACAAAACAGACGAAGACTGCTATGTAAGACTTTGTAGTTCTCTGCCCTCGTAGCTTGTAGGTTGTTTGAAATGGACCACAAAAATCGACACCAGTCTTTAAAAATGGTCTTGCAGGTTGCACTCTGTCATGAGGTAAATTTCCCATAATTTGACCCAACATCTCGGGTTTATATTTAAAGCAGTCCCAGCAGCTATCAACAACATTTTTTGCAAGTCTGCGGGCATCTATCACCCAGAACCTTTGACGGAAGATACCAACTAAAGCCTGTGGACCTGCATGATAATTTTTAATATGATAAGATTTCATTAGGTTTTTTACAAAAGGATTAGATCTAGGAAGAAGGATGGGACATTTAATAGAATAAGGAATGTCTGCATTCAGCAGACGCCCACCCACTCGAAGGAGTTTAAATGAGTCACCATCCAGGAAGGGATTTAGATTTTTGATGGGACTCGTAGGGCTAATCATATTTCCTTTCTTCAGCTTAAGAATTTCCTCCTGGAAATTTCGTTGTTGAATGTCCCAAAGAATTTTTAGCAACGCATTATCTATCTCGTCAGCTTTGAGAGATGTGCTGTAACGAAGTTCATCTATTTCAAAGAATTCAGTTCCTTTCATATTTTTGCGAACGACATCTATCCAACGAAGAATGAATGCAAATATTCTACATGTTTTGTCAATAGACTTGAAACGCAAATAGTTTTTCTCAAAGTTTTCATCTATGATCTTTGACAACAGAACCACATTACATTTCCGCATTCCAGGAGTTTTTTTTTTATCACAGAAAAATCTTTCTGTTCAGGCCACATTTTTTCTGGCAATTCAAGAAACTTCGGACCCGAAAACCATATATTTTCCATCAATTCACTTGCAAATGCGCCTCTAGATACAATATCTGCGGGATTTTGTTTTGATCTCACATACTTCCAAGCACTAAACTAGTAAACTAGTCTGTATCTTCGCTACTCTATTTGCTATAAATACTTCCCAGTTGGAAGGATGGGCTGTGAGCCAACATAAAACAATTTCTGAATCTGTCCAGAGGTGAATATCTTCAACTATGTGCGAGAAATTTGGAAGGATTTTTGAAATAACTGAAGCTAGCATTTCAGCTGCACATAATTCCAACCTTGGTAAGCTTTGAGTCTTAATTGGAGCTACTCTTGATTTTGCTGTTATTAAATTACAAGAAATGATATCACCTTCGTCAATTGTTCGTAAATAGACACAACAACCATAAGCACGCAAAGATGCATCCGAAAATCCATGAAGTTGAATGCTTTTTGGTCTCAAAGCTAAAATATACCTTGGAATCTTGATTGACTCCAACTCCTTCAGACGATTTCGAAAAACTTCCCATTCAGTAAATATCCTAGATTGGACTGATTCATCCCAATCGGTCTTTTTTACCCAAAGGCTTTGCAACAAAATTTTACCCTTGACAACAACTGGGTTAACTAGACCTAATGGGTCAAATAAAGTAGACAGCTCAGAAAGAATAATACGTTTAGTTACTTTCGGTTTAGATTTAAATTCAGGTACAACATATTGCATCTCATCGGATGATGGATTCCACTTGATACCTAGAGTCTTAATGACATCAGCATCATTTATTCTAAGTGGTTTCTCTTTGTCCATTTCCGGGACGACCTTCAACAACGTATTTTCATTCGTCCACCACTTTCGAAGCTCAAACCCTGCAGTATGCAGAAGGGTTCTGACTTCCTCATATATGCTTAAAATCTCCTCTGGCGAATCTCCTCCACTAATTAAATCATCCATATAAAAATCCTCGTTCAAAACTTTAGAGCCTAATGGAAACTGCAATGCCCCTTCTTCTGACAAAGTTCTTAGACAACGAGTGGCCAAATAAGGAGCTGAAGTAGTTCCATATGTAACAGTATTTAATTTATACACCTTCAAATCATCTGTTTGCCTTTTCCTCCGGAGAATGCATTGATATTTTCTATCATTTTCATCCATGAGGATCTGACGATACATTTTTGAAATATCGGCTGTCAATGCGAATTTGTAACAACGAAAACGTAACATAATTGAATAAAGATCATCTTGCATTATGGGGCCTTTCATTAAGATGTCATTAAGTGATTTTCCAGATAAAGTTTGCGCACTGCAATCGAAAACGACTCTAAGTTTTGTAGTGGAAGAATCTGGTCTAAGAACATACTGGTGAGGGCAAAAGTATTTCATATTTTTAACATCATCCAAACTAACTTCTGACATATGCCCCAGATTCTCATACTCCTTCAAAAAATCCGCATATTGGCCTCTGACAATGGTGTTTTTTTCAAGTCTCTTTTCCAATGACATAAACCTTTTTTTTGCCATTTCAAAGGATTCTCCTAGCGCTAATGGTTCCTCTTTGAACGGAAAACTTACGACAAATCTACCTTCAGCACTTCTTCGAGTTGTCTTTATGAAGTGCTCTTCACATTTTTGCTCTTCAGGCTTAAGCAATTCAGAGGTTGTGGGGTAGTTTTCAATTTCCCAAAACTTTTCAACTAAATTATGAAGGCAATCATCCTTTGACTGTTCTTCACTTCCTAACAAACACACTGTACTTGGTGAAACATCGGACAATTCATGCGACCCCGAAACGACCCATCCAAAAAGAGTCTTTTGAAGTGTTAGTTTCTCTTCCAATTTTATCTGTCCAATTGCTAATAGCTCAAAGAAGTGATCGGCGCCTATCAACATATCTACCTTCGCAGCTTCATTGAAATTAGGATCCGCTAAGAGGATATTTTTAGGTATTTTCCAATGATCTACCTTAAATGATTGGCTAGGCTGTAGATGAGTAATGTTTTTAATCACAAGTAACTCTAACTCGGTTTTAAACTCAGAGATTCTTGATTTACAAATAGTTTTGGTGGTGTATCGAACATTTGTGATCTCATTTCCTATTCCACTTATTTGCAAATCTGACCTTGATTTTGATAGTTTTAGCCTTTGAGACATACTTTCTGTTATGAAGTTCAGTTGTGAGGCTGAGTCCAATAAAGCTCGTACCGGTTGATAACTACCAAAACTATCTTTTACTAATACCATCGCTGTTGCTAGTATTGTTTGGTTAGATGACCTGCCTACTAATGTAGCTGAGTTTGATGTCCCCTGGCCTGCACTGTCTCCATCATTATTGATCGTAAATCTGTGAAGCAGTTTATGATGAGGTAAAGAGCAAATAGCACACTTTGCCTTAGTGCAATGTCGAACAGAATGCCCCTTTCTCAAACAATTTATACAGAGGATTCGCTTTTTAACTTCCAGGAACCTCCTTCCCACTGGCAAGCTAAGAAAATCTGAACAAGAATCGACTAAATGTTCCAAAGATTGGCAATATTCACACTGTATACGCTCCGCTGCTAAAGTCGTGCCCTTAAATCTTCTAAACTGTTTCCTTCCACTAGTTTGTAGGCTTGGAGGATCAGATTTGGCTTGACTTTTAACAGAAATATTTGTTTTTTGTACCCTAGACTCCTTAGCTTCTAAGCTTTTACAACGACGGTCCAAAACCTTGCTAAATTCTTCCCACGTTGGGAGCTTGTTGTAATCAATTGCATCCTGCCATTTTGATTGAGTTTCCGCATCAACTCGATCCATAGCTAACGAAATCAATATAGAAGTAGCGATATCTTTGTGATTTCCAATAGATAGCATTGCAGTTAAATGCGTATTAAAGCTATCTTCCAAATGTCGTATAGAAGAAGCGGATATTTTAGAAATTTTAGGAAACTCAAGCAAGCTATTTATATGCTCTTGAAATATAAGAGTTTTATTATCAAATCGTGTTTTCAATCTATCAAGAGCTTTCTGATAATTTGAACTAACGAGGTTAAAATCTCTTACAGCATCCAACGCTGCTCCAGAGAGATATCTCAGCAAGTAGTTAAACTTTTGCAAACTGTCAAGGCTTTCATCTTTATGAACCAGATTTGTAAATAACCCGATAAAATTGGGATATTCTGAAAATTTACCAGAAAACGTAGGTAGTTTTATAGGTTCTAATTTTGATCGGGGACGAGGCTGCTCCGAAAAATACGTTGCATTTAAATGCTCAGCAGCTGTTGTATTGCCCCTCAAATGGGCCAAAAGAGTCATAATCTTTGTTTTTGCGCAAACATATATCTCTTTAACCTCTTCACGAAAAACCTCATTAGCCACTTCTTCATCAGGATTATTAAATCTTTCAATCGATGTTTGAACATTTAAAATCTGCTTAAAGTACGATTCTAATATTCCTAAACGACATTCTAGCTCTGGTTCTGATAACGTACTTCCCTTCTGCATAATAAGATTTCTCGTTCGGCTTAAATTTCCCTTTGACGATGACCGCAACCCTTTCAAGTCAGACAATGTCTTTGATAGACTACTACCACTTTGAGATGATTCATCTTTGCTTTTTGCCTCATCATCCATTGTTAGTGTTTAGAATAAAAGCTTTAATTAATTGAAGAAAATCCAACGATAAACAAATCTGCACACCTTTACAGGAAATCAAGAACAACAACAAAATATTCTGACACCTTTAGCAATATGTAATCGCAAATTTATTTATGCAACAACAAATTTCTCCTCAATTTCACCAGCAACAGCAACTCCGACGGCAACAAATTTATATGAATAAACCAATTCAAAGATAAGCTATCCAACTTAGATACAGTCTCCTCTCAACAAAATTCGATTCCTTATCAACGAAAACTTTAAATATTCACTTAAGACCTACTCAAATTTATTAACCATCACCGCAACAAAATAATTCAGTAAGGTAGTTAACCAGCAACAACTATTCTATCTGTTTGTTTACCTTTCCTGTCAACAAAAGTGTTCTGGAATAATCAGCAACAATGTTTCAATGTTTATTAATTATATATTCACCACATTAGTTTTTTGAAAAGCAGCAAGTTGTTCTTTTTTCGCAACAACTTAAGTCAGCAACAACTAATAAATTGGCAACAAATTTAACTCAGCAACAACGAATAAATTGGCAACAAATACTTTATATATAAAGCTTACGTGATTTATAAATCGATCCTCGATACATTCCACTCTGCAACAATCGATCAAAGCTTATTCGGCTTAACTTGAGTATGATGTTTGTTTTATGCAGACTGAATAAATGCTGCAAACTCTCGATCAAAGCTTCCTTCGCTTGGTTTGACTCCAATTGATGAATTGTTGAGTGACTGATGTAAGTCCGTGTGAGCTTTTTTTTTTTATATATGCGTTGACGACCTTTTTTAGAATTTGGAAGTCAATGCGTCAACGAAAACGATGGCACAGAAAAAGCTTTCAAGTACATATATATATATGTAATTCGATGACTCAGTGATTTTCTCCTCAAATAGATTCCTGCAATTATGCGTTAAGAAATTAAACACTTCATTATGATTACCAGTCTTTTTTTATGAGAACTTTGTAGGGCAAATTCTCGTTCATCCCGATGTTCGTCAAAATCAATTTATAACTTTAAATTAATCTTTTTAATTATGAATTTTATGTTCATTTATAGGTTTATTTATAATTGATTTTATGGTGGGAATATAATATTCCCGGGTTTCGGCACCAATGTTTAATGTGATAGTTTTCACACTGTATTTTAAATTAAAAGAACTTTGTTCAACTTTTTATTATAAATATATATATATTTAACTTGCTGCTAAAAAGTACTTGTTTGATAGTGAATAATGAAACGAATGACCATCATAATTTCTATGATACTAATAAAGAGTGTGTATCTATATATTCGTTAAGTTTAAATTGAGCGTAATTTTGCTTATAGGTTTTTAGTGTTTACTTTTAAGTTTAATTTAGTACTATTTTAATTCTTTATTTATTTCAAAATGCATAGTAAAAAATATTAAATTAAATAATAAAATATATAAAATTCATACTGGCATTAACAACTGTGAATCAACAATTTCTTGGTTAAAATAATATGATTAACGGTTTCGTTTACCTTAAAAAAGTGGATAAGATATAAAATCTTGTTTCGTTTACCACATGAGGCAATATGGTTGAATAATCGATTAAATACGGTATGAAAAAATAGTATTAACTTCGTGTTACTTTCGTCCTGAACGAAAGTTACAAGAGAAGCGTCTTGAAAAATGATAACAGCTATTTGAATTCGTCATTTAATTTAAAGTTTTCTTCATCAGTTTCCAGCTAAATAACCCATCTTTAATATGGCATGTTTCGTTTTCTGTTATTCCTACAAAGGAAAGAGCAGGAACTTCAAAAGTAAAAAATGTTACTTTTGGCTCCGGTCTTTCCTACTTGTTTTGAGTAGTACCCTTGCCTCTTACTTTTGGGGTCCTTGTTTAGAGTGAGTACCCTCGCCTCTCACTTTTCGGTTGCTTGTTTAGACTTTTCAGAATTCAGAAACGAATGCAATTGAATTTACAGGCTCAAAAAATGCTATACCAAAGCTTCAGCAAAATCTTCATGTCCCTGAAAATAAAAATATCTTTACTGAATAAATTCTGTTGTTTTTTTCTTAATTTTGTTATGATGGAATCGGTTGCGGTATCCAGGTATCCTGCTTATTGAAGCAGGATTTTGATTTGGGTGATCGGTGGTGTAAGTACATTTTTGTGGTTTTTGTTTGAGTAAATCAATACAATTTTCTTTATGATATTATTTTTCTTTTGAGGATTTTTGTGCTGGTTGAATAATAATTTTTATTTATGTAAATATATATGTACATATGTATGTGGATAGGAACTTTTATATGATTAGGAAGAACAAAAATTGATTGATTGAATGATGATCGTTTGAAATATGTAGATATGTATGTCTCTATGCACATACAAAATACATAGCTGGGTTTTGACGGCTAAAGATGATAAATATAAAATACCTAGATAGGTAGGTACTAATTTAGGTAGATAGGTTACTAGTTTCTAGGCCTGTCTCTGACAAATAAAAAAAATCGAACCTGACTAAGGGAAATTGTTTGAATAACAACATAAAGCTTACAAATTAAAAAAACAGAGCAAGTTGAAACTTGACGTCAGATAAATTTAACTAAATTCATAGGTATTCATTAATTTGTGAAAAATGATGAATGCTGTTAGGTGAATTTTTGATCGGTTTTAAACTGTTTACTGTTTTTAAAGGTATATTTTTGAAAAATATCAATGATTAAAATTGATGATGTGAATTTTTGAAGGGTGCAAGCTACCTTCCTAATTCTATGATAACTCACCTTATTTTTGGTTTTATGATCTAGGTATTTTATTAAACAATTGATAAAAATTTATGAAAATCTGTTGAACTATTTTTGACAAAATCGAAAATAAAACAAAATGGTTCTACCTAAATAATAAATGGAGGTACCATTTATAACAATTATTCGGAATATCATGTTTAAAGAAAATCGACTCATCCGTTTAGGCTGCAGCCGAACGAACAGACAGACAGACGAACAGAATGGCGAGACCAACTTTTTTCGACTTCGATATCATCGTTATTTCAAGTTTGATCAAAATCTTGAGTTTGATTTTTTTTAACAATCCTTAATTTGCCATAAATACCTACATATGTAATATGTATGTATGTTCATAAATCGCCAGTAAAAATGAGGAGTCAAAAATTTTGATATTTAAAAAAAGAATTGTTATATATAGTCGAAATGTATTGCATTCACAAAATTAAGCATTACAAAATAATCAAATGTGACAAATACAGACTTTTCTATGTTAGTTTTAGTTTGTTAATTAAGTTTTAATTTTCGATGTTTTTCGCTGAACTGGGTCAGCACTAATTCCATGGGCGATTGCTCTCAGTTGGCTAGTTAAGCGGAGCCAAAACAAGAATTTAGAGGAATAAACTCTATGAAATACAATTACTACGCAACAAATGACGAACATAATAATTATGAAGATAAACACCAACAATCTATGGCATAGATAACAAAATTACCAAATATTTATTTATTCTTAATTTCTCCGGTATTCGTAGTCAACCCCAGTGCTGTAGCTACTCTGTTGGGGGGCAGAGAAATTTTACTAAATTTAACGTCTATTTCTAAAATAAAAATGTCATTCGCCAGCACATTCGGTAGTACCAACGGATAACCTGAACAGAATGAACAGAGATACCTACACGCATTGACGTGTTCCAGTTTACAGCAGCGCTCTTGGGATTTGGTGGTCATGCTATGAAACTCGCCATTACGAGCAGCCAAAGATACTCTATTATTGATATATATTGTAAGGTAACAATGCACTATATTGCCAACAAAACAATTATTGGAAAGATCAGACAAAAGTAAGTTGGATCGAAATTTACAAAAATTTTTCAATTCGTTGGCCAATAAACCGAAAAAAACTGAAACAAAAATGCCATTTATTCAATTTTAATAAGAAGCGAACTTTTTCAAATGTCATCTACTGCCGGTTCATCTTAAATATTTGAATTTTAACGATTTTTTAGTCTGTTTGGCGTCTATTTAGTAATGAATGTGGCCGCTCAGTTCCAAAAGCGCTGAGATTTCTTGGAACATTTTTCTGCGCAAGAAATGTATGGAAGTGACAAGTAACTAGCAGTCCATATATAATACGTCAATGCCTACAATCGAATACAACCATGCGGCCTCATGGTATTAGCATGCCGACTGAGAGACTAAATAATTTATCTTTTGTGGCATTCGAGAACAAGTGACTTGATTTGTTTGACCTGGACAAGGTTTTTTTAAGATTCAGTGCGCTAAAAATCACAAAGTGCAATTATTTAATAAAAATAAATAAATTTTATTGTTAAAAAAAACATAAAAATTGTGAACGCAGTTCACATTATCTTAATTTTTATTGTCTTTTAATTTGTGTCCTTTTTTTCTAGTATTACGGTGACCATCCGTTCATTATAATAATCAACAGTTCTGTATTTGAAGACGATGTTCATTATGAATTATTTGTTATATAAAAACACATAAATGTTCTGTATTTCAGAGATTGATCATTATTTATTCTGTATTTCTTACAAATTCTTAAAAGTAATAACATAAATATTAAAGCAAAATTCAATAACAAAAAAAAAATAATAATGCTAAAGTGCCTTATCCGATTGAAAGAACGAACAAGACATCTAGTACAGTTTTATTTTGTCAAATGCTCCTACAAATTAAAAAACCCAAATAAAGGTCGAAACTGTAAAATATTTTTTTATAGCTAAATACAATTACGAACTCAGTTGTTTAGTTTAAAGAATAATTTAGAAAAATCCAGAACTAAGTAAAGGAAATTTACCCTTCAGAAAAATATATTTAATTAGATTTTAAGTTTTTATATTTTTTTTTTGTAAGACCTTTTTTATCAATTTTGTTATTTTGTTTTTTAAGTTTAAGTTTGATGCAAACAAAGACTGATTTTTTGTACCTTCTCTTTTTAAGTTAAGTAATTTTTTTGTAGATATTTTTTTTAATTTAATGGAATAATTTAAAATTGAATTGAATTTAGTTTCTTTCTTCACTTGTTCATTATTTGCAATTCTAAAATATGATCACCGTAAGTATAGGTTTCATATATGTGAAAAACTAGTAGGGCAAAATGCAAACGCCTAGGGGGGTAATGCAAACGCCTGAGGGGGCAATGCAAACGCCAGGGGGGGCTCCTAGCCCCTACGTTACTACGGCCGTGGCGCTGGCCAACCCAAAACTAAGTACCAGAGGCCTATAACAGAACAACAAGTCAACTAGTCAACAACTACTTGTTTGAATATACGTGTTCAACAAGTGAAATTCAATTTTGTAACACAACAAAAATTATAACAATTGTTAAAACATAAAATTTCCCTCGATTTGTTGAACAAGTTAATCTTACTTGTTGAGTGGTAGAGTAAGCGAAATTGAATATTTGTACATTTGCGCATGTATACATTGTAGTTTAATAATTTCTTCAAATATTGGGAGGTATACAAAAATCAAATAGATAATTAGGGCCAATTTTTTATACCTATACGCAAATACAAATAGCAATCAACCATCCCAATTTAACCCACCAAGTGTTTCCATCTCCTTAAGTAAATGTTGCTTGCTTGGGACAACTTTAACCTCAAAAGATTGGTGGGTTAAATGGGATGGTCGATTGCTACATACTCGTACTTCGTTCACAGAGTATTTTTCATTGTGTATAGGTATGCTTTTTATTTGTGTATAGGTATACAAAAATTGGCGGTAATTATCTATTTGATTTTTGTATACCTCCCAATATTTGAACAAATTATTAAACTACAATTTATACATGCGCAAATGTACAAATATTCAATTTCGCATACTCTACGACTCAACAAGTAAGATTATCTTGTTCAAAAAATCGAGGGAAATTTTATGTTTTAACAAGTGTTATAATTTTTGTTGTGTTACAGTGTTACAACAAAATTTCACTTGTTGTTGCAATGCTCTCAATCAAAAGTTTGTCGACTTACCTTTTCCTCCGCTTCCTGTCTCTTCTCCAATTCTAATTGATTATGAGTCTGGATTTCAAAATGGCTTGGCTAATTCTTTCCAATTCACCAGAATACACTGTACGGAAGTCGTTGAAAGTGTCTTGTCAATAAAATCAAATGCCACCGGAACAGATAGCATACATCCTAAGTTCTTCAAAGTAATTTTTCCAATACTTTTACCGCATATAACACACATCTTTAATTCAATTTTTACAACTGGCGTTTTTCCCAATCAGTGGAAATCGGCAAAAATAATTCCGATTGCAAAGGGCACAAATGATTTTAGACCGATTTCAATTCTACCCTTTTTGTCAAAGGTATTTGAAAAAATTGTGCAGAAACAGATCAACTGTCATCTTCGGAGTAATAATATGTTATCACCGAAACAATCTGGTTTTAGGCCAAATCACAGTTGTTCCACAGCACTAATAAATGTAATTGAAGACGTACGAAAATCATTAGATGTTGGTAATGTGACTTTCTTAGTTCTGTTGGACTTTTCAAAAGCATTTGACACCGTTGATCATGTGAATCTTTGCAAAAAACTATCACTGTTGTATAATTTTTCGCATTCTGCCGTTAAACTGATATCGTCCTACTTAACCGGAAGAAACCAAGCTGTTGTGGTGGATGGTGAATCTTCTAACTTTCTATGTACATTTAGAGGTGTTCCTCAAGGATCAATTCTTGGGCCCCTATTATTTTCCCTGTATATAAATGAACTTCCAGAAACTGTTTCTCAATCTTCAATTTAAATGTACGCGGACGACGTTCAGTTGTACAAATGTTGCCCTCTCGGACTGATCGAAGATTCTGTTTCAATTATA
Source organism: Epistrophe grossulariae (assembly GCA_929447395.1). NCBI lineage: Eukaryota > Metazoa > Arthropoda > Insecta > Diptera > Syrphidae > Epistrophe > Epistrophe grossulariae. Next base: position 82,262,109 of record OV839566.1, read on the forward strand.
AACGAAGATTTGGACAAAATATTAATCTTTGCCCAACGTAATGGCCTTTTCTTAAATCCAAGTAAATCTAAATGTCTCATCATCTCAAAAAAACCTGTGGATTCTTCTTATTTTCCTCGAATTTTCCTTGACGGCGCTGTAGTTGAATATGTAGAGACTGCAAGAAATCTTGAAATGGTTTTTAATCGAAGGCTAACTTGGGATACGCACATCAATACAGTAATAGGAAAAGTATATGGAGTGCTCCGCATGCTGTGGGTCACGCAATATTATACTCACCTAAAAACTAGAATTATGCTTGCTAAAACACTGGTTATACCAAAATTGATTTATGGATGTGAGATATATTGTAGTTGTGACTAAAACAGTAGACGGAAGTTAAATGTAGCATACAATAGTATTGCTAGATACATATATGGGCTGAGAAGATATGATAGGATTTCATCCTACTCAAAAGCCATATAAAATCTCTCATTTGATAACCTCGTCCAATACAGAACTTTAATATTATTGTTTAAGATTATGCAAACACATCAGCCTCTTTACCTTTTTACCAGATTGCAAATGTCTTCATCACTTAGGTCGCAACAACTTATCCAATAAAGATTCTCGTGTTTAACCTCTGAACGCCAATTCTTTATCAACGCTATTCGTTTGTGGAACAGACTACCGCCAAGTATTAGCAGTATCGGAAATCCCCGGGAATTCAAAAAAAAGCTAGAGGCACATTTGACCTATAACTGAAAGTGTTATTGCGAGCAACAGCATTAGCAAAAAAAAAAAAGAAGAAAAAATAAAAAAGAAGAAAAAAAAAGAAAAAAGCAAAGGAACAGAATAATAATAAATAATCGATCTTTATGAATTTTATGTTATATACGTATTTAGTGTAAAAAATGGAAAATATATACGTATTTGTTTAATAATTTCAATATTTATTTTGTATTATACCAAATTTAATTATTATCTGATGGTAGCTTAGAAATGTAATTCATATTGAAACTTGTATTAGTTTATAAGATATTGTATCTTAAAATGCAAGTAGCCTAATAAAATGAAATCTAAATGACCACGTATATTCAAACAATTAGTTGTTGACTAGTTGACTTGTTCTGTGTTATTGGCCCCAGGAGCCTATGTAACACAATGAAAATCGTAACAATTGTTATAAAATAAAATTTCAACTAGTAAATCTTACGCGTTATAAATAACTTAAAAAGGAATTTTAATTTTTCGTTGATAAATTGGTAAAAATGTCTATAAATATTATCTTCGATCTACCCACTGACAGTTCAATAATTAATATCTTCCTAATTTTAATTAATCACCGTGTTTTATTACAGAGATAGTTAACAAAAAAGCGATTTTGTGTACATCGGGCATTAGCCTTTCCAACGAGAGAATTTAAAAGAATATATTAACGGGAATTTTAGTAGTGTAACTATAAGCGCTTTTAGAAACATGACTTGCGTTTTCTTCATCAACTTGGCATATTATATCCTAGGAGAATTAGACTTTCCATTCGAAAAAAATTCTTGAAAAAAATCTTATAATCTTTTTAATGTAGAATTTATTTTTTCTTATAAAACGGATATTTTTATAAAAAAAAATAAAAAATAAAATAAAACAACAATTCGTAAAGTTAGTTTACAAAACTCGTGGAAATGAAAAGTATTTATCAACAAACACAATTTAACGCAACATATGTATGTTCATACCGATGTATTATTTTAATCATGCTTATCACAAATATACTCACTACCTAGTACTTTTGAGCAGTGTTCGAACCCTACTCCAACCAATCGAAGTAAATTTACTTATTTTAATAAAAAAAAAATAAAAACGCGTTTTTGAGATTTTCTCCTTTTTTCGCACTGAAAAATTTTAAAATTCTTAAGCCAAACCACATGAAACTAAAAGACAGCAAAATTGCTCAAATTTAATCCGGAAAATTTTGTTTGGTTACACTTTTTTTTAAAAATCTATTCCCAAATTTTGCTACAGAGGTTTGAACCTTGCTTCTGAGGTTAAAGGTTGACCCAAGCAAGAAATATACCTAAATAAATGTGATGTTGGACTTCTAACAAGTTTAAAATCGTTAATTGGAATTTATTAACTTTTCAACAAGTAATATTTCATTTATTTAAACACTTGTTGTCTCCAATTACAGAAACGTTTAATTTATCAAATTTCCCACTTGTTGAAAGACCTTAAAACAATTGTTTTATTTTTCCAAGACTTATTGTTACGTGTTACAAAATTTTTGAACACATGTACTTGTTGTATGGTGTTATAGACCCAGCAACCGCCACTGACTAATTCGGAAATTGTTATATGTGTGTTGTTTTACACATACCTTGTAAAAATCAACCAAATGTCAATTATTAATCACAAGTCGATGACACAGAAATGAAGCTTATTTGTCATTTTTTTTTTAAATATTAAAAGTAATAAAACGTGTTTGGCTTAAGTCGATCCTTAAGCCACTTTACATTTTGAGTAAATTACCTGACGACCGGACCACCACAACCCGAATTTCTCGCAAACTCAGATTTATACTCAAAATCAACCCCCTTACAATAATGTATTCAAACTTAGCCCACTTCAAAAATGTTCTCAGATAAATCCCAATTGCTTGTAGGTACTATAACGTCAATAATATCTAATAGAAACTAAGTCAAAAAGAGAGATTACGTTTCTTTCCCTGTCTATTATAACTCATATACCTTTTATTATTGGGAAAGCTGCGAGTTTTCAAAGCCAGTTTTTCAATTTTTTCGACAGGTGCCAATTTATAAAGTAAATTTCAATTTGTTTCGCTTTATTGTGGCTTGTTTTTGCAATTTTTTTCATGTGAAACTGGATATTTCTTATATATTTTCAATTATATTTTTTAATATTTTAGGTAGGCTTTTTTAGTCAATGTGTAATTTAATGCAAATAAAACAAGTCTATTTCATCTTTTCCCAACGTTTCGTCGTTATTCACGACTTATTCAGGGGTGTATGATCTAGATCTTTTATTACGTATATAATTTTTACATTTTAATATTTTAATAATTTTGTTTTTTTTAAAAGAAAAACTTACTCATTTTATTGGTTAATTTTACATAATAATTGTTAAGCAGATATTTTTTAATAAATTAATATGAAACAGAAACAAAATAAATTAACACAAAAATAAATAAATTAACATGAAAAAAACTTATTACTTTACGGAACAAACAAAAATTATCACAGTAGTGTATGCAGGTACTTATTGAATTGCCAAAGCATAGCTCGCGATCGTATTTTATCTGTATTCATTGTTTTGGTAATTTTTTGTTTAATTCTTAAACTCTCAAGAGTAAATCTCGCGTTCATTCTCTTTTCTTTGTCTAGTACTCTTACATCGTCAAAGTTGGCTGTGTTGTGTGTTCACTGTCAATTATATGTTTTGAGAGACCCGTTGATTCTTTTCCTTTTTTAATGTCTGCTTTGTGCTCTGTCATTCTTATACCTAACAGTCTTTTCGTTGTTTCAATGTATACCAGATTGCACGCTTCCCCTTCCTTTCCATCACAGCTCACCTCATTTACGATATTGTATTGTTGGTTATTATCTATTGGAGCTTTGGTGTTGGTAAAAATTGATCTTATAGTGTTTTGTTGGATTTATGTGCTTGATTGTGTGATGTAAGCTTTTGCTATCGGTTAAGTTTGGTATATATCGTATGCTGAAGTATTTAGTGTTGCCGTCATTTTGGTTGTTGTTTTTTTTTATTATTCGTTGGGTTAGTTCTTGGTTGAGTTTTCTTTTTAAGTAAGTTATTAATTAGAAAATTTGGAAAATTGTTCATGTCTAGAATATTTTTAATTGCTTTTATGTTTTTTGATCTAAATTGGAGATCGCTGATGTTTAAGACTTTGTTTATGAAATTAGTTGCTGTGTTTATTTTTTGTGTGATAGGTTGTGTTGATAAATAATTAATTATTCTGCCGGAAGCGGTGGGTTTTGAATACCAATCAAAAACAATTTTTCCGTTTTTTCAATGAAGTTTGACGTCCAGGTATGGCAAGCTTTTGTTTTTTTTCCATTTCTATTGTGAATTGTATTTTGGTGTGATAATTGTTAATTGTTTGCAAAATTGTTTCCTTGTCGCGATCTTTTTTGATTCTTGCAAAGATATCATTGACATATTTTGATATGTGCTTGATATTTATGTTTTCTGAGTTTAATTTATTAGTTGTATTGTCAAGAAGGTCATCAAGAATGATATCTGCTATTGTTGGAGATAAAGGATTGCCCATGGGCATTACAAATGTTTGATTATAAAGTTTGGAAATAGTTATTATCTTTGAGGCAAAATTGTAACATTCTTAAAAACTGCTTTTTTGGAATACTTGTGAATTTTTCTATTGTTGGCCACTATTTCGTAATGATTTTTATAGCGAGGTAGGTGGGTATGTTGGTGAAAAGTGATACCACATCAAATGAGATAAATTTGTCTTCTTCTTCTAAGTTAGTGTTTTTCAGTTTTTCTTTTAATCTAAAACAATTTTTTATATTATATCTGTCTGAAATGATGTTTTTAAGAATTTTTGGTAACCCATGAAGTCTTGGTGCGGTTGCTGCGGAACAGTAAAGTTTGATTTTTTGCCACTGGAGGACAGGGAAAATACGATCGCGAGCTATGCTTCGGCAATTCAATAAGTACCTGCATACACTACTGTGATAATTTTTGTTTGTTCCGTAAAGTAATACGTTTTTTTCATGTTAATTTATTTTGTGTCTGCTTCATATTAATTTATTAAAAAATAGGTGCTTAACAATTTGTAAAATCAACCAATAAAATAAGTAAGTTTTTCTTTTTAAGAAAACAAAATTATTAAAATATTAAAATTATATACGTAATAAAAGATCTAGATACACCCCTGAAGAAGTCGTGAATAGCGACGAAACGTTGGGAAAAGATGAAATAGACTTGTTTTATTTGGATATTTTTTATATTTTGTTTGCTGTAAAAACAAAATACTTCATCCTTTCCTTCAGAAATTGTTATTCTAGGTTTAGAAGGACTCTTTTCCTTGAGTTTTGTTCTCAGAAGGAGTTAAAAAAGAGAAAGATTTGATTCCTTTTTCAAATTTCTAATACCAATTTATTTTTTGAAGAAAAAGTGAAGTGAAAATATTTTTTTTTCATTTCACGCCCTAAAAACTTGTCTTCAAATATCGCAATTATAGAATATTCCGGTTTGAATCTTAATATTTGAATCCCAACGTATTTGTGCATTCCTGTAGGGATGTAATACACACCGTTTTCCACCTTAATTTGCATACATTTTTTTCTGTAGCCTAAATTCCTCAGAGATTACTACACAAAGACGTAAAGGATTATCAAGGGCTGCTCGAACTTTTCATTCATTCGGAAATGGGATTGAAGATTCATTCTAATTTCATTCAGTTGATAAAGAGTAAAAAGTACTACAAGTTTGCAAACAGCGTACATTTCATGAAAAAGTGGACTTTCAGTTAATTTTCAAATTAGAAAAAACAAGTATAAAATGTAATTATTGCTGAAAATTAAATAAATTTACAATGTACGATATAGGTACGTAGATATATGTGGTGGACTTCAAATATCCATAGTGACGTCAAAAATTTTTAGAAATTAATAACCAATATGCCATTTTTTGTCAAAATATTTTCTTAAAAAAAGTATTTAATATTTTTTTTGAAAATGTAACGGTTTGCGAGCAATTCGAAAATAAGGGTGGTCAAGCCCAAACTTTTACTCTTTTTCGTTAATAACTTCTGTTAATAACTTCTTTGCTCTATGCATAAATGTTGTATATGGATTTGTAGATAATATAAATTATAACAAAAAAGTATTTAATGTTTTTTCATAAAAAGTAGCGGAGAAAAATGCCAAAAAATAAAAAAAATCTTATTTTCAAGATAACGGGACCCCCACAAAACCGAATTTTCCGCAAACTCAGATTTATACTCAAAATAAACCACCCTACAATACTGCTTTCAAACTTAGACCTCTTCAAAACTTTTCTCAGATAATTCCCCATTGCCTGTACTACTAATAAATAAGCTTTCCTCACAACTTTTCACGCACGTAAATTTCTTTAATTTCTCAAGGAATACAAAATAACCAACTGTGTACGAACCTACATAAAAAAAAAAAACACAAAAAGAAAATCCTTGCTACCCTTTATTCGAAAATCACGACGACAGAACAAAAAAGGTACTGCATACCTATCTATACAGATACACACCATTATCAAGGATAAGCAAAAAAAAAAAACAACCACCGCAAGTCTCCTCCACTCGCCATCAACAAGGCTGCCATCGCATCATACAAAAATTCAATTTATACGTCATTCATGCTATTCCTACGAAAGACAAAAACAACAAATACTTTTGCCTTTGAGAATTGAGGTATACATTTTGAAGAGAATTCAAAAATTGGTATGACACAAAAATTGACATTTTGGCCATTTTATTCACAACCTATAACTTTCAGCCAATTCGAGCTCCTCCTTTAGCCTCTCTAAATATTCTTCGAATTTTTTCCCTTTCACTACTACATCGTCAACAGAAACTAGCATATAACCTTTACGAATCAGCGGCAGGAAAATTTGATAAATGAATTTCATAAAAACAGTTAGGGAAGTGTAAAGTCCGAATGCAGCACGCAAAAACTCCCATTGTCCAGAAGGCGTCACAAATGAAAGGTTTTTACTGCTTTCTTCGGCCACTCGAACATGGAAAAACCCATTCTCTAAGTCGAAAGCAAAAAACTTCACTTAGAGCATCTATCTGATCCTCAACCAATGGAAGAGGAAAGTGATCCTTTACGATCTCGTTATTAAGTCGCCTCAAATATATGCAAAGTCTCTTCGTCCCATCTTTTTTACTGACTAAAAGAACTGGGCTTAAACTGGGCCTAATAATACTATCGCTCAGCCACTTTGCCACTTGATCGTCCACAATCTTTTTTTTTAATGGTGAAAGCCTTCTAGGGTGTTGCGAAATAGGAACATCTGACTTCAAAATCAAATTCATTTCGACTGGTGATGTTTTTCATGCTACAGGATTGTAGCTAAACTTCATCCAACAAAAATAGGCAGTGTGGGCCCGATAGGACATTTGCCTCGCATTCTGGCTACAGTGGATTGCATAAATCTGTCCTTCATTAAAGCTCTCACAGAGTTGTCGTAGTGTTTATTTTAAATGGATCCAAATATGAAAGAAAATAAGATGTAGGGTTACCGCCCTTTTTTAGATAGAAATTTTAATTTATGTAATTGCTTTATTTATAAAAATTAATTGACCGCGCGCAACGAAAATATACGTAAATAATTTTCTTCTTTAAAGAAAACAGCTTAAAATTTTGTAACTGCATTTTAACGTATTTTCCACATTAAAATTAATTCAAAAGATGAAAACAGTCCACGATAACACTCATCATTAAAAACTTTTTTTTAAAGCTCTAAAATTAAAAGCACTTCAACAGAAACCCAAGGAAACAAAAACTGAAACTCAAAGCCCAATTACCCAATATCAAAACCATCCCCACTTGGGCTGAAGGCGCTCATTTGCTTTTAAATACTGATTCTTCGACAAGAACATTTTTTAATTCTCCCCATTTGGTAATGCCTGGTTCTGATCTCATTGCCAACTTTCAACAACCGTTTACTGAACAACACCATCTCAATATGAGACCACTTCATACTCTGCAGTTTTTTCGACATCTTGTACCCAACTTCCTACGGCATAATCGTCATTCCCACTATATTCTGGTACAACTGTCGCAACGTCATCAAAAGCAATATTTGAGCGCCCTCTTCAGCAATTCTTCTTCTAATGTTGTTTTCAGAATCGACACATCCAACCTCATTGCCAACTTATTTTCCTTTTCCCTAATCAGACCCTCTCTCGTACTCAACTCTATCTCCTTTTCTTGTTCCTTTTCTTTGATAGTTTTTTCCCTTGCTTCAACTTCTTCCTGCCTTTTTTCTAAATCCTGGAAAATATCAGAAAAATAAGGAAAGCCGGTCTTCCGCCGATCGAAGACTGTTCTTATTTTTTCTTCCCATCATAAAATAATTTTTCAAACAGTAAAAAAGTACCCTTCATGTGTCAAATCAAAATGTAAGTATGATGTAATAAAAGCATTTACCTCGTGCTGTGAACTTACGGTTCCACGATATGCAAATACTACCAAGATTGTTCCGTTATTAGTGTTGTCTTCTTCTTCCTATAAGTCTTGCGGTACAGTCAAGTTTCCCGTTTGTCGTCTCCTGTTTTCGAACAGCACCCACAACTAACAGCTCCAACAAAAATTCGTCACCTTCACAATACAGATCTTATTTTTTGTCGAAGTTATTTTTTTTTTCGTAGCAATGATTTTTCCGAGATTAGATTTTTCATTTGATTGAACGCGAACGGTTGAGCCCGCAAAATTTATAGGAATTTATTCCAATGGTTTTTTTTATTTAGTATTAAGTTTTAAAAATAGTTCTCAAGTTTTATTTAATTCATCATTCAGGCTGAATTTCCAGGGAGAACTAAAAAAAGAAAACTACTTAAATTATTGGAAACCTTTCGATAAACAAATTTGGTGGTGCGACGGTTCGTGGAGTGTCGGGGCCTTTAGTGAAGTAACTCTCAAATAATATTTTGTGCGTATCTGCAGGAATGCCTGCCGAATCCGAACAGTGGCGTAGATGAGAGGCACTTAATCCTGGGGGCTTATTATGTAAAACGATAATCGTAAGTAATACCGCGTATTCGTTAAATTGCGATTAATAGAATAGTAGTAGAAAAAACGAAACTCGTATTTTATTTGCGATTACGAGTAACGAGACTCGTTAATAAAAACGAAGCTCGTTTTAAATCGATCTCTTCCAATACATATTCAAACGCTTCCTTGCTAAGGCAGAAAAGTTGCTTGAACCTTGAAAATATGGGCTTTCCTTGAATACAATGTTGGAAGGACTAAACTATACTTACGTAGAACAAGGAAGGCTCATAGAGTTCCATGAATCTGTAATAAGTCTTCTTGTTACTCGCGTTTCTTCTTCAGTTGGATATTCATCTTCGCTTTCAAAAAAGTATTCGGAATTCAAAAAAATTTTTCTTGGGAAATGCAAATAAAATTTTATAAACACTTGAATTTTGATGAAATAATTGAATGAAGAGAAAAGATTAAGTGATTGATATTCATTTATTCTTTAAAAACATATTTAAAAGATTATATAAAGCCACAAACAATTATGAAAGCTAAAAACTAATACAACTACTTTCACGCGAGTTAAATATGTACTAAAGAAAAGAACAAAGTGCGACACAATTTGATTATAAGTTTCTTTATTTAATATTTTTTAACGACTACTGCACATCATCGATGTTGACTTAAATTACTTACAAACTAAATGCTGATCAATCATTTCATCTTTTTTTTTCAAAGAACAAAATACATATAGTCAATTCTTCTCTTTTCAAAAGAACAAAATATAGTAAATTTTTTCTCACCACCAATTTTTTTGGCGGACCAGTCAGAACGCGCAGTTGACCGCCGCATCTGTATATTCAAACAGAACGCGCTCTTTTCTCTCCAAACATCAGCTAAATTCGTAGCTAAATTTTGAAATTAGATTGTTGTGGAGACTATGCCACTGCAATGAGCTGCTCATAAAAAAATATATATTCAACCATTTCAAAAACAAAATGTGATATGATTTTAAGTCAATTTACTCAAGTAAAATTAATTTTGGTTTTTTGTTTCCATAAATTATTTGTTTTACGACTTCAATTATCATTTCAATCAATAGTACTAACAAAAAACCCAAGATCAATAGATTTTGTAAAAATTTTGCTCGAAAAATAATGTGCCGGACATTTATTTCACACGCTAAATTTTGACATACCATTTTGTGTGATAACTAGGGCAACACAACATAGCTCTAAAAAATTAGTTTCAAGCGCTTAAAATATGTTGTTAATTAAATACATATGAACATATGCTTCAATAAAAATTCATTTCAAAATGTTTAAAAAATTCAACAAAACAGTCTTCTTAATTGCTTATCGAAATTAATAAAATACATTCTTAAAAGTATTTAATGGCAAATAATTGAAATTCGCATGGCTAGGTATGTATATTTAAAAAAAATAAATCAGCAACAAAAATAAAGTTGTCCCAACTGCATAGCAAATGATAATTTCATTTCAAATTTAGAGAAAGAAATTTTGTTTTTTTGGACGAAACAAAAATGGAATCAATAAAGTCTTCTATAATTACAGAGTCTTATCAGAAAAGACTATTAAAATCGATGTAGTATCTGAAGACAAGTTGGTACTTTTTCAATCGAATGTTTTCTTCCTCATAATTTTTTTGTTCTACTGTTGTCTTCGTAGAAGATATCTTCATGTCATCACAGGAAAAAGTAAAAGAAACAAATCAATATAATGAAAATGAAAACCATATATTTAAATAGAAGCCCAAAACGAAAAAACAACAAATAATGATAACTAGGGCAAACCAAAATATGCTCTTAAAAATTAATTTGAACCGCTTAACATATACATATGTTAATTGTACATGTGCTTCAATAAATTTTCTTTTCAAAATTTTTAAAAATGAGAATAAATACATAATCGGTTTAGTTCACCTATTCTACGTGTGCATCGTATGCCCAAATATGCATTTTGGATGAAATATACAAAAATATACCCCAACAATTGGTGGTATGATATATGCGATATTTATGTAACTGTAAAGGGCTATCGCGAATAAATTTTCCTTAGAAATATTTCCCATTTACTAAAATTAGGAACGTGAATGATGATCGAGAGATTCTTTCAGAATGTGTTGGTATCGGGAATAAACTTTATAGGATAATATAGTTGTTATTATAGAAGACTTTTCACGCGGAGGAAATTTGATCCACAAGGACAACTTTTATTAATTTTTATTGATCTGAGTTTTATTGGTTTGGCGTTTACATTAGCGGCTGGAACAAACCTTGAGCGGGAGAGAGGGTACAAAAAGAGATAAAATCCTTGGAGCAACGGATTAAAAGTAAACTCATCGTTAAACAATCGAATGCGAAAGGAATTGAAAACAACATAGGATTGAACTTAAGGCAAAGTAAGTACAAAACCTAAATAAATAAACCTAAGGTGAAAAAAAATTGTAAAACGAAATGAAAGTTATATACAAAGAAAATAATCAAAGTAAAACCAAATGCGCGTTGTTTAGCTGGCGAAACAAAAAAGTCGAAATGATAAAAACGAAGTGATTAAAAATCGAGGTAAAAATGACGAGAAGAACCATATTCCTCTTTTTGTTCATTCTTATTCTCTGACAATCTAATTTTTT